>PVKS010000127.1:136814-202105 GCA_004027875.1 Aplodontia rufa
GTCTTTGCCTACTCCCAAATGCTGAAGTGTTGGACCTAATTTGTCTTCCATCAGTTGCAAGGTAGCTGGTTTAATTCCTAGCTCTGATCCATTTTGATTTGATTCTCATGCAAGGAGAATGATATGAGTCTAATTTCAACTTTCTGCAAGTGGCTGTCCAGTTTGTCCAGGACCATTTGTTGAAGAGGCTGTCTCTCCTTCATATAATATTTTGTCCCCCTTTGTCAAAAATCAGATGTTTAAAGATTTGAGGGTTTGTTTCAGGGTCTTCTATTCTATTCCATTGGTCTTCTTTCCTATCTTGATACCAGTACCATGCTGCATTTGTTACTACAGCTCTATAGTATAGTTTTAGATCTGGTATGGCAAAACTGCCTGCTTTGTCTTTCTTGCTTAGTAGTGCTTTGGCAATTCTAGGTTTCTTATTGTTCCAAATGAATTTGAGAATTGCTTTTTCTATGTCAGTAAAGAACGACATAGGTATCTTTATAGAGATAGCATTAAATCTATATAAAGCTTTTGGTAGAATGGCCATTTTTATTATACTAATTCTGCCTAACCAAGAGCGTGGGACATGTTTCCATCTTCTTACGTCATCTTGGATTTCATTCTTCAATGACCGATAATTTTCGTTGTAGAGATCTTTGATTTCCCTTGTAAGGTTAATTCCCAAGTAAAAAATTGAGGTAATTTTATTCTCACAAAAATGAAGGCTCAGGGATGGAGCAGTGGCTCAGAGGATGGAGCACTTGCCTGGGATGTGCAAGGACCCAGGGTTCAAACCCCAGCACCATATACACAGCTAAGTGTCAGAGAAACAAAGATAGATGAAAAAATAAATAAAATCGATTCTTTGTTTTTCTCTCTCCTCTTTCTTAAAAAAAAATGGAGGCCCCAATGGAAATGGGAGCCAGATAGATTTAGGAGAACTTGAGGTTCTGGGTAGTACAGGGGGTGGATCTTATGGGACACATTTTGTCTTCCACTTCAGATCCTCTTGGATCTTGCCTCCCCTGTCTCTAGCTTCAGTCATCATTGCGTCAACAAGCTCTGTTTGATCTTTGATTTTAGGTAGATGCAATCTTATAGTACCTCTACTGATTGTGCACCTGAATCACCTTGCTTCTCATCAAAGGGGTTTCCTGTTGTCCCCTAGGTTTCCATACAGTAAGGTCCTGCTTGGAACCCACATATTTGCAACCTAAAAGTGTGAGTGTGTTAACACTCTAAGCACCAAGTTTTGACTAGTAGGAGAAGAAAATTATTTCATCTGTTTCCTATCGGATCAGCTGTTATGAGCTGTAATTTATACAATTTCTCAGAGAGTGACACCATGAAATCAAATAGCCACAGGTAGTAGCCATAATGAAATAATGCATTTGTATGTTGGTACTCCCTCTTTCCCTATTCACCCCCATTTTCCCCTCACTCTTGTTCCCTGGTCTTGCATGCCCTAATAAATTAATAGTACATAAACTGTTATCTCAGGCTCCGCTTTCTGAGAAATCTGATGACACTACTTTAAAAACTTGCTGTAATGATTTGATTTTTTTAAAACAGAAATTAAAGTACTTTGCAAGGACATTATATAATAGCACATGATGTAAACATGAACATTATTAGATCTATTTCAAGTATATATTAAATGTATGTGGAATAGAAAAATACATAGGCTGTAGAGCAGGTAAACACATACTCCCAATTCTTTTCTTTGAATGATGATGATCATCCTAAATTATAGAGTCCTTGTCACTTCACCTACTCCCATTCTTAAATTTCAAGGACCACCTCCTCCAGGAAGATTCCCGAATTGATCCAGCTATTTAGACAACCCAATGATGACTATCACCAGCAGCAATCTCAGACCACAGCTTATGGAGAACTTTGTTGACCAGAACCTGACCATGTATGTCAGAGGTGAGTTTTCTGAAAGCAATCTGTGTTCACCCCTTAACGTGGCTCAAGGGCAACTAAATCATTAACCCCTGGGCTGTGCAGCTGCTTCTCCTTCAGGATGGCAGTGGGACTGATTTGTGCGAACTGTTCTGCATTCTCAGTTCCCCTGTGACCAACAAACTAAGTGTGATCTGGAGACAGTTAGTGTGGATGACACTACTAGAAAGGATAGAATCTGCATTAAGAAAATTTGCATTCAGATCCTGAATCTAGCACTTAGACGCTGCATGATTTTGATCTTCAGTGTCTGTGGTGGTTAATTTTGTGTATCAACTAGGCTGGGCCATCGGATGACCAAATATTTAACGTTATTCTGAGAATGTTTGTGAGGATGTTTCTGGATGATTTTAACACTTGAATGAGTCGACTGAATAAAGATGATTGCCCTCCCAGTGTGGGTAGAACTTATTCAATACATTTAAGACCTGAATAAAGCAAAAGTCTATTTAAGAGAGAATTCAGAAAATGTGGAATAAGAGAATTCACTCTCTGACAGTATTTGAACCCAGCCATTAGTTATTTCCTGCTTTCAGATTCAAGGCAAGTACTAGACCTTACACTATCAGTTATCCTGATTCTCAGTGTTCAGATTTTGGACAAGACTATACCATCAACTCTCCCAGGTCTCCAGCTTGACAGCTACAGATCCTGGACTTTTCAGCCTCCATAACAGCCTGCTCCAATTCCTTGCAATACGTGTGTGTGTTCATGTTATATGTATATGTATATGTATATGTATATAGAACCAACATACAGTACCAACAGAATGTAGAAAACCATGTATACAGTATTCATTATATAGTATACTATGTAGACTTCTATGTCATATATAGTTATAGATAGATCTATTGCCTTTAATGTGTATCTTTAATGTACAATTAAAATATATAAGTATATATTACATATAATATGCAATATTACATAGTGTATCATATGTCTCTTATTAAAGATATGTGATATATAAAATACACATATATTATTTAATCTATTATATGACAAATATTATATAGTATGCATTACATATAGCAATATATTATATAATAAATATACTATTATATAATATGTAATAAATATATCATTTGTGCATACCTGTGTGTGTTAGTATAATATATATCTCTCATATTGATTCTGTTTCTCTGAAGAACCCAGACTAAAATCTTTGTGTGTCAAATGAACATATATCCATATAGAAGGCACCCAAGGACCATTGTAAGACACATGTAAGGAAGCATACTGAATGCAGATTTTAAGTTTTTATTTATTTATCTATTGTTAAAGCAGCTTTACCTGCATGTAACTCACAGTTCACTCATTAAAAGTGCACAATTGGTGATTTTCAGTTTGCTTCCAGGGTTGCACAACCATCACCACCATCATGAAAGCTGACTCTTTTTTAAGAGAGGGAAAGTGAGAGAGAGAAAAGGAGAATCTATTTTATTTAGTTTTTCACATAGCTTTGGTTGCTCCAACACTGTTGTGTATGTGGTGCTGGGGTTCAAACACGCATCCTCTTACATGCCAGGCACATGCTGTAACCGCTGAACCATCACTCCAGCCCCTGAAAGCAGCTTTTTAAACAGCAAAACTTCTCCCTATCAATTGGAGTTATCATTGCTGTCCTTGCAGAGGAAGAGAAAAAAGAATGTGCCTCTTTCGCTTGAAGAAGGATTTGTTTTGTAACTCACAAAGCACAGTGGGGACCTTTACTGACATTTGACTTCAGGGCCAAGAGATTTGCTCTAAGTAGCTGGGATCAGGAAAAGTGAGAGGAATGTAGCAAACAAAGCTTTGGTCTAATATTTCATTTTAACCCAAAATAACTTTTATTTGTAAAGCATGTTAGCATTTACAAAGTACATTTCATGAAGTGCGTCTCTTTATTTTCACAACTCTGTGGGGCAAGTATAGTCCCCCCAACACACACACATTTTATAGATAAAGAAACTGAGTATGAGAGTTTAGGATCTGTCCAGAGGTCTCACAGCACAAGAATAGTGGGTCTTGGTACCAATTACACACTTTTCTCATTAACACTTGCTATGTTAAACATGACCTAAATCATCCTGCACCTTCTTATAAAATCCTGGTTCTGACTTTGGAGAAATAGTCAGATTGAGATGAAAAAGGTTTTCTCATGTTTTCCCTAAAATTCTAATGAACAGCTTATGTGCTGCCTAATGTCTTTGAGAAAACAACTAGCAACCTACTTGATATCTGGATCATCACCTATTGAAGCAAAAATCATGTTTCTGTCCTTTCAGAAAGAATGCCAAATTAAGGAGAGCCAAAATTCACAGTCTCCTGATATTTAGGTTGTTCTTAGGTCCAGGATTAAGGTGAGTATACCCACTCCAGTTCAGAAGTGGGACTTTAAGGCAGTGGTAGGGTTCTGATCTCATCAGTGGACAAGTCCATTTGTTCTATTAATCTACCCAAGTCACTAGGATACTCATTCAAATGCAAAGATCTTGACCGACCAGCAGGAAACTTTCTGCCAGTGCTTCCCTCCTTGAGCTCTGACTGGGTTCTCAAGGTTGCCAGAGAAATCAGTGGTCCAATTAGGAAATCATCTCTCAGGGCAAAAAACAAAACCAAAAAAAAAGAGGCAGCATATGGAAAATGGAGTGAAAGTCCTTTAGTGAGGTTCTTTGGGGGAGGTGAGCAATTTACCAAATGCAGGGCAATTTTTGCATCTGGCTGTTGCGGTGGGACACCATGAAGTAATTGAGACTGAATTACAGAGACTTTGATTATGAGATTGGGTTTTTGATAAAGCCACTCAGCTCATATAAGCCACTTGCATCTTCTCCAATGGGAACCAGAGGAATTCACATTGGCTCTGATTTGCAAATGACTTCCCCTTCATTAGCATCCCTAGGATGGAAGAGAGTTGGTGGTGAGATTTTAATGAAGTTAAGTGCTTAGAATCTTTCAATGGGGCCAATAAACATTATCTCCCTTCATCAGACCAAAAGAAGGGCAACAAGGTCCTTTAGGTGTCATCCATCCATCTACCTGGCTGTCTTCCTTGTAGATCTTCCTAAAGATTTGTAGGAACAAAGGAATTCTGAATTTTCAAAGCAATTTTCCTCCTCTCATTCCATCTAGAGTCAAAGCTACAACACATGGCATAGGAGAGGGTTGTCTACCATGTGACTTAGGAGCCTAGAACAAAATAGCAATAAAGATAGTATCAAGATTTTTATGGTTTGGATCTGGAATGTTCCCTCAAAAGCTCATGATTTGAAAGTATGGTCCTCAGTGCATCAAGGTTCAGAGGTGGGGCTGTAGGGCAATATTAGGGCTCTGATCTCACCAGTGGATAAATCCATTTATTGTATTAATCCATTGAAAGTTGAATGGACTGCTGGATAGTAATTGTAGGCAAGTGGGGCATGTTTAGCAGAGGAAGGTCACTGGGGGCATGCCCTTGGAGATCATACCATATCCCTGACTCCTCTCTCTCTGTCTCTGTCTCTGCTTTCCCAGCCTCCATGAGCTGAGCAGCTTTTCTCTACCACACCTTTCTGCTATGATGTTTTTCTGCTTTGGAATAGCTGACCATGGACTGAACCTCTGAAACCGTGAATTCAAAATGAATCTTTCCTCTTCCAAGCTGTTTTTGCCAGGAATTTTGGTCACAGCAAAGAAAACGAGTGAGTAAAGGGTTAAGCAGCCTAGTCTGACTATTGCCACCTATCTCTTACCTTGGTGCCTAGCTAAGCTCTGCTCACCATCTCTTCTCTGTTCCCTGGCAGCAGGTAACTCTGAACCTCAAAGCGCAAGTGTAGAGTTCCCATAGACATGGCACTCCTGGTCATTGAGTTTTTGAGGTTGTTTGTTCATTTGTTTGATTTCTGGCTTTTGTTTTCCATGCTTTAATTATCTTAAAGGAAGGAAGAAGAAGAGGAGGAATGATAGCTATTGTTTATTGAGAGGCAACAAACAAAAGATCTCTAAAGACATGGTTTTTCTCATACTTTATTTCAATTAATCCTCAACAAATTAAGTAGTAGCATTTCCATTTTACCAATGAGGAAACTTAAAAACTTAAAAAACTCATCTAAGTTCATACAGACAGAAAGCACAAGAATTTTACCCCACATTTGATCAATTCCATATGCGGCTCCTTATTGCAGATTGCCTTCATTTACAAAGGCAGCTTCCAGCAGAAATTCATCTTCTTTGGGGAAGATCAGTATTTTTCCTTAAGGTCTTCAACTGATTAGATGAGGTCCATTCGTATTATGAATTACTAATGTAATCTACTTTACTCAAAATCTACTAGTCTAAAGGTTAATCTCATCTTAAAAAAATACCATCACAGAAGCATCTAGACTAGTGTTTGGACAAATATCTGTATACTGTGGCGTAGCCTTGTTGATGCATTAAATTAGAGATCATTCCCAGCATTGGCTTCCCAATCTAAATGTACTCACCGTCCAACCGGAACCTGCAGGACAAGTTCCACAGTCTTCTCCATCTACACAAAAATGAATAAATAATCCCAGCAACCTGACTTTAGCGCAGCCAGAGGCAGAAAGAGGGAAAGGTGCGCAGACTGGCCTTTGAGGCACAGTGATTGGTGTTTTCATCTCTTTCCTTGCCAAGGGCTCATTTTCTACCTGCAACCCTTTAACAATGTGGCCAAATGAATGAACAAAGAAAGGACACCATAGTAGGCAGCTGAATTACAAGACTGAAGAGTTGCTGTGAATGCCTTGGTCCCCTAGTAACCGAGATGTAAGAAAGTGGCCAACCTTCCCCACTTCACCCCCTCATCTCCACATCTCCAAAAAGAATGCTCTGGGTATACAGGCCGCAGCCTCCTGGAGAAAGTTCCAGCACTATCCATGGATATTCTAGGACCTGTTGATCAGAGGATACAGCCTCAGAACACAAAGAAATCTTGACAGGCTAAAATGATGGTCTGACTCTAATAAAATGAACCTTAATGGAAATAAATGTGCAATCCTGCAATTAGGTCCAAGAGGAAGTAACATCAAATAAGACACCGAGCAAAAAGGATTCAAGGAGATCTTCCATTTTAAAAATTGTAATTGGATTTGCATTCCCTGGTGAAGCCTTTATCAACTATCCTACTAAAATACCTGTGGAAACAGATAAGGATGAAAACTTACAACATTGAAAACCAGACTGATGGACAACTTAAGGACAAAAATCTGGAGAAAATCTCTGCTTTCTAAGAGGCAAGCAGAATTGGAATTTTAAAAACCTTTCCAGGCTTAACCTCACATCACATGGAGGTTTTGCCTCATTGTGACAGAGCCTACAGGTGCTCGGCAATATCTGTGCTTGCCTCGGCTTTCTGCACCTTCAAAGACACTATATTTTATAGGTTCCTTCGGTCAGGTATATCCATGTGCCTGAATTCTGGTCAATGAAATATGAACACAGTGACATGGGTTGCCTCCAGGACTAGTTCTACAAAGCTCCTGAGCATAGTCCTCTGTCCTCAGACTGAGTGCAGACAGTCCTAAAGACACGGAGGAGACAGAGACCCAGATGCAAGGAACCCCGGTCCCTCTATGAGTAAGTGCTTCAGAGTCCAGCCCTGACCTTACCCCTCAACACTAGCACACACTGTACTGTGATGTGAGAAAGGATCTTTTACTGTGTTAGCACTTTGCAAATTTGAAGATATTTTTGTTGTTGTTATAGAATATACTCTGATATATTCACAAAACAGAAATGACCTAAAAAGTTGAGAAGACATGATATACTTGCTGCTTTCTAGCTCCTAACAGATTCTGTTTGTACACATAACAAAAAGGTTATATCTGGAGTCAGCAACAGGAAAAATCTTGATAGTTGAATGTACTGCTAATCGTAATTTTCCACTTATTCATCCATTCAATAAATATTCATTTTGTACCTATTATGTGCTAAGTTCTGTGTTAAGTATTAGAGAACAATAAATGAAATAGACATAAACTCTGCTCTTTCATAGCTCAGAAACTAGTAATATATAAGAAATCATTACCAGACATTACAGACCACTGTGGTGCACAGAATGGTCTTACACATTCACTAAAGAAGTGAGATCTTGGGTGTTTAATAATACAGCACATCTGAGAACCAGGATGTGGGAACAGATGAGCTTGTCTGCTAAGAATTAGACCAGAAATCAGGTACATCAATCTGTCCACTCGCTCCAGTGGAATGTGGTCCACATACCTCGCCTGGGGGAAAATACCAAGCCTGCAAGATTTTGCTTTGCTAAAGGTAAGCAAGAGAAAATGTCTGATAGGAAGCCTGATATATGGTGATGATATCATCTAGAAGACTCAGCAAGAGATGTGTAGCCCAGATGAGGGGACAGGCAGGGCAGATCAATTTTTTTCCATTAGAAATATAATGAAAATATCAAAATATACTAAATTGTTTATAAGAGAAAAATAATGATTTGTGATTCCATTAATTTGCAATCATATCAAGTAGATGATTTTTTCATTAAGACAAAAAAGTAAATCCTACCAAATAATTTATGGAACAACCATTTTCATCATTCTACTTCTATAGCTCTGAAAATGATATACTACAGGCTCCAGAAAGAAATTTCCAGAAATTATTTAATTTTTAATAGAATATCAAAAAAATTGACTTCAAGAAACATGAACAAAACTCAGTATGTGAAGAAATTAAAATAATATGACTAAAAGGGAGATGTATGATACATGGAAGAATTTGAAATATATATATATATATATATACACATATATGTGTATAGATACAGTATATATATGTATTCAGTAAGCCTATTTTGGAGATAGTAAGAAGGAGAAACTTTATTGTTGGAAGTGAAATCATAATCTGAAGGACAAATTTGAGAAAGCCTCCTAGCATTTAGAGACAAAAAAAAAAAAAGCTGAAAGTTAGGGGAAAAGAAGATTGCAGGCATGTGAAAACGAGTTGGGAAGGAGAAAAGAGTACTAGATTGTTATAATTCTAGCCTTAAATAGAGGGCAATGAAAGATAATGTTTCACTGTTAACTTAAAACATTCAGTAACATGTTTTCATATTTTTGTTATTTTTAAAACCAATCAGTACATTTTCAACATTTAAAATGATTTAATATGGTATCTCTGCTTTCAAACAATGAAGATGACAAGCAAAGAACAAAAATCTAGTCCAAACTCCAAAAGATGGAAAAGGAAGTCATGAACAACCAATGCACACATGGTGAATACTTAGTTCTCTTGTATGCTCAGGTTTCTACCTCCTAAGAAGCTAAGGGTGACAGATCATCACTTTCCTGGCACTTGGGATTTTCTTCCAACTTGGTTCAGCCAGTCAGATGCTTAACTTGGGACTCTGAAAGTTGAGTGGCATAAGGTTTAAGTGCACTCAGAGATTATTTGGGGGTGGCTGCCATGAAGTTAAGAGTCCAGGAGCACAGTAAACTTAACCCAAAACAGTGGAGTTCAGGGGTGGCAACGGCAGGAGTCCAGCTGCTATGTCCCGCCATGTCCCTGTGGCATGATCTTGGTTCTGCCTCACCTTCCATAGCTCCTGCTGATATCTCTTTCCAGATATCCCTCTGAGATTTTCTTTTTTTGGCTTATGTTAGATTTTGTTTCTGTTGTACGAAAACAAGAATCCAGCAGCTACAGCATAAAACCAGATGATATCAGTAAACCCAAATATATCACTTATAACAATAAAAACAAATGGATTAAAATTTCCTTTCAAAAAAATCTCACATTGAGTTTTTAAATTTTAATAATATATTATTATTATAAGAAAGACACCTAAAACAAAGATTATAAGTAAAAAGATTGTTAAAGATGTACCTGCTAAATGCAAATAAAAGAAGCAGAGGTGAATACTAATAAAAGTTAAATTAGAATTTAAGAAAAAACAATGAAATTGGATGCAGAGGTTAATTTTACATTTTTACTTATTTTCAATCACACAAAATTGTTATGAGAACAGATTACTAGAAAAATTAAATAAATACAGAAATATATAGAATGAATTGTGAAAATGTTTCTTTCTATTCTTCTGTTACTACATCCCTAAGAAGTAATTTCTTTTAAAGTATTTGATATAAATAGTTCTAGACCTTTATGCATGTATATACTCACATATTTCTTGACAAATATATGGCAAAGATTTTGTTAAATCATAGTTTTGGTCATGTGGTTTGTCATAATCATAACAATTGAGACACAGTTCTAAGAGTCAAGTTCATGCTCTCCCTAGTCAGCAACCAGCCAATCACTAAGCATAGAGGCCATTTCTGCCCAATGCAGGGCGACTTTATGGGCAGATTTGTATCAAATCTCCTTGTGGTGCTGACCGGAACTTCCTTGAAGCAGCAGTCAGCCCAGGGACTCTTCCTGTTTAACCTTCCTTCCTCCTCTTCATTCACAATGCCATTCTTTAACACTGGTTGAAGGTTTTTCCTGCCTATGCCAGATCTCTTTCCTCTTTATCTTTCACAAGCATATCTCCAATTAATCTCCTGCATTTCTAACCCATTTTGGCATCCAAATGACATCATTGATATCAGAAATGGTCCAGAAAAACAAAGGCAGGTATGGGTTTTTAAGACTGGACCACTTACTGCTCAACAGAAAAGAAGGACCCTACTGAGTGCTATGTGGGACAACAGATAGTCTGTGGGACAAAGTAACGACTCAACTGCTAACATTTTCACCAGTGGTGACTTAAAAAAACATCTCAAGGGAAAGGAACATTTCTGGCATTTTGAAGGGTGACTGTGGGGAATAAGGCATACAAGGTCAATTAGATGAGGCAGTGATTACAAAGTTGCATGGACGTCCTACAGGGTCAGACTAAGCAACTAAGCATGGTAAACTGTTAAAAATTAAATTTAGAAGAAAGGGCCTCTTTGATAAAGGATCTCATCTCCTGCAGTGGGAGGGTGGATACAACTCAAGATCACACAGTTAGGGTCATAAAGCTTCAAAGATGATTTCATGGCTCAGTTGAGGCAGTTTTATATGCTAAAGTCAGGGCCTATCCTGGGAAAACCTGGGTCCCTGAAAAGTGGTTCAGGGTAACTGGGTGAATATCTCAGAGTATTAGGTCTCTACAGATTCTCCTGAACCCTCAGAGGCTGCAAATTAGCCCACACTTCCCTGTTAAAAGCTGGAACTTCTTTCATATGCAAGAATACTGCAGAGGCTTCTCTCATACAAAGTAAAAAAGCCACCCTGCAGAGGCCATCCCTACCTCCTCCTGGCTGCCATTCTGATAGCTAGAGGTAAGTCCCACATAGATGGCAAGGGAAACACTGGGCCTGATAAGGGAGGAGGAGGAAAGAGATTAGATTACACTCTAAGGGAGCTTTAAGAATTAGCTAATACATTCAGGCAGGAGCCAAAGGCGTACTCAAGGGATTGAGTTCTTAGTATGCGTGCTCAGGGGATATAAGTCTGGATAAACAAGGGTTCATCAACTTAAGGGTGTTCTCAAAGGAAATTAGAGTTAATGCCCTGGTAAGGACTCCATCAAGGGAGTGGGAGTCAGACTACCAACAAAAGTGGCTCAAGGAAGCATGGGCAGAGTGATGGCTTATGCCAAGCAATGTTTAAATTCCTAAATTGCTAAGACAGATGGAGGCAGGGATTAAAAAGGCTCAGAAAAGTAAGGCCAGAAACCATTTAAGGATTATGTGACTTAGGAAGGCACAGGCCATTGGGTGTGCCCTGGTGAGATGGGTACCTGTATCACTGTAAAGTTCAGCTGTAGCTCCTCTCTACAGGCTAAAATGCTGGTAGAAGAGGTCACAAAGTTGGGCTGCATGGCAATAGGAAGAATGCCCTTCAGATACCCCTACACCAAGTGGAAGAAGTCAAGTGACAACATTTAACCACCAGAAGCCAGAAAACTTCAATTTCCATAATGCCTGGAAAAGTCAGAGTGACAGCCAAGGGAGTTTGACCTAGAGAGAGAGCTGTGGAGATGGTAAACAGAACACAGTGTCCCTAGAGGCAAAGTAGATGGGCAGCCAATAAGGCTCTGCTTAATATATACAATCAAAAGAAGGCAAGAATGTACGACCCGGAGGAGGTCAGTTGTCCTAGTAAAAAGTCAATTTCTTTCAAAGCTTATTTCCAAATTTGGAAATTGTCTGATGAGATGACCCTGTCCTTGGGATAAAGGAAAGATGTCAACCCTGCAGAAATGGCAAAGACTAATGTTATCTTTAAAGGATGCAGGGGTGATGGCTGCTTTTGTATTCTACTGATTCACCAGTCTGACCCCAGAAGAAACTAAATGGATCCTAGAGAATGATTGTAAATGCCCATAGACTCAACCAAGTGGTAGTCCCTGTTACAAATGCTATGTCGAATGTGGCATTTTGCTAAAGCAGAGTAATAAGATCTCAGGCATTTGCTCCCATGATTTGGCAAGTACATTCTTGTCTGCACTGACCAAGAAAGAGATTAGAAAGAGTTCACACTCATATGCGATAGATCGTAATTATTTTCAGTTTTGCCCCTAAACTGTTATTCTCCCGCCTTGTAATATAATTTAAGGAACATCTGCTCATTCCACAGAATATTGTATATTACATGTACATGGGAGGTGACAAATGGCTTGGCTGTTATCAAAGGCTAGTCAAGGAAAAGGACTGGAAGATCTGGGATGTAGGCATGTGGGTGGGCATATGGAAGTGGACACGTTCTGAGAATTTCTACCACCTATCATAGCCCACCAGACAGTATTCACTAGAGAAGAGGGAGTCACATCCACGAGAGTCACTAGTTGTATCATATACTGTGACACTCAGACGATGCATGTCCGAGCAATGTTGGAATAGCCTGCTGAAGGCATCACTGAAGCTTGGAAACAATAATTCTTCAAAGATATAGTGCCACCTTCCAAGGTGCTGTATATGCAACATTAGAGACTTCTGTAAGGCACTGTATTCCCAATAGGGAAGAAGTCTATGAGCCTGAGAACCAGGGAGTAGGAGCAGCAATGGATCCACTACTGTGATCCCTGGTCCACTAGAAGATTTTGGGCTTCCCATCCCTGCAACTCTTGCTTATGCAGGACTAGAGGTCCTAGTCTCCAAAGGAGGCAATTCTTGTAGGGGGCATGGTCCATTTGAACTATAGGATATGGCCTCTACCTGGTCACTTTGAACCCTTTATTTCCAGATACTGGAAGCTGAGGAAAAGAATCATTGCCTTGGAAGGGATAATTGGCAGCAGCAGGGATGCTGGTACACAATGGTGGCAGGAAGAAACTCAGGATCTCATGACCAGTTATGGCTATGAAAGGTCAATCAAAACAATGCTAGTCTGAGAAGGATATGGTTCCTAGGGTTCAGACTCCTCAGGAATAAGGATTTGGATCACAGAACCAGGTAAGCCATCAATGTGATGATGTGATAGGCAGAGTGATAGAGTAGACAGTGTCAGAGACAGACAGTGATCACCAACTGCACCGTGGAGGGTCTAATAACCTTCCTCTTCTTATGTTCTTCTTATGAAAATAGGCTCATGAGACACCGAAAATATGCAATCCCAATGCGTTTACAGAAATGGATCCTGGCAGCTCAAAGGGTAGCCTGTGACAACTACAGATATGAGCTGCTCAGATCTCCCTTCAACAGAGAACTTTCTATGAGAAGTGTAGTTAGTCCACAGATCCAACAACATATTCAAGCCAAGGCACTCACTCCCCTGTTGGTTCTTAGTCAGTTGCTGAAAACAGAAAGAGTCCTATGGCCTGAACCTTCCTACCCAATGCAGGATTCTTCTATGGGTAATCTTACCCCAGTGGTCCCTGATAGGCTGGTGGCCAATACTTGCTTTGTGCTATACATATGTCTAAAATTCCACCCAATCCTCCTTTCTCCCCTCTTTCAGGGGGGAACATTTGCATTATGGTCTGAAATCTCTCTCCTTTAACTTACCTGGGTATTACCCCCAATCAATATTGTGCAATTCTTACTCTACACTCTCTTGGCATTCTTTTTCCCAGACGACCCAAACTGATTTTATTCTCTCTCCCTCTCTCTCTTTCTCTCTCTCTTCCTCAGCTATACTCCCAGACCAAGTTGTCTCATTTTGTTTTTATCTCTGCTACATAGCCTTTCTAAGAAGTATATGCTATAACATATTTTGTCTTTCCCCTATTGATTCTAATTTTCTGCTTTTGGTTTTTATTAAATTCTTTTCCTATTTTACTTTGTTTTATTTTTCCTTTTCTAATTTCTTTATTTAATTCTAACTTTAAATTTTTTTGTTCTTATTTGATAATTAAGGTGCTTAATTCTATGAGTTTTCCCTTGACCAAAACTTTGCTATAGGTTAAATCTAAGTCATTGGTCTTTTAAACAGTGATGTATCAAACATCTTTTTATTTTATAAAGAGAGAGGGACAGTGAGAGAGACAGAGAGAGAAATGACTTTATTTAGTTTTTTACATGGCCTTCATTGCGCCAACACTTAGTTGTGTACGTGCTGCTGGGGTTTGAACCCAGGTCCTCATGCTTGCCAGGCAAGTGCTAAAACCACTGAGCCACCACTCCAGCCCCTCAAACATCTTTTCAAATGTCCAAATGTGTACATGTTTGAATGTTTTTGAAGGACAGATAATTAGAAATAAAATCATTGAATCAAAGGATGGACATGTTTAACATTTTTAATTTATAACTGCTAATTTATCTCCTCAAAAAACTGAATTAATTTGTATTCTTAGATCTTTTATTGATGAAATATTGAAAGTGAAAATATAACACTCAAGACCTTTTTTTAAAAAAAGAGAAAGGGACAGTGAGAAAGAGAAAGAGAGAATCAATTTTATTTAGTTTTTCACGTGGCTTTCCTTGCTCCAAGACTTCATTGTGTATGTGGAGCTGGGGTTCAAACTTGCACACTTGCACATGCCAGGCAAGTGCCATAACCACCGAGCCACCACTCCCACCCCACTCAAGACCTTTTATGTGCCAAATAATACTGCACTAAGATATAAACCAACATAATGCTATATTATAAGGAGAAACATAGTTTAAATTTAATAATGAAAAAAGCTGCTCAGAAATACAAACAAAAAAGGTTATAACAATCTATACATAATAGTCAAATAACATTGTGATCACCACCATGTGCCCATAATTTAGGCTTTATGGGATGGTTAGTAAAACCAACAATGTATTAATACCTAAAGAAAATACCAGTATATTTTAAAAAGGAAAACTTGTATAGAACATCATAAAAAATTAAAACAAAACAAAGAGAAAAAATTAAACATATGTATTAAAAAACTTTAATCACTTTAAATGAAAAAAACTATAAATAGCTACTAGATCAATGGTAAAACCAAAACCACAATTATCCATTCTTTATAAAAAAAATGAGTATCATATAACAAAACATTTATGGAATATAGCCCAAGTTTTACTCAAAGGAAAACTCATAGAATTAAATTCTTTAATTATAAAACAAGAAAATAAAATCCAAGTTAGCATTCAACTCAAGCAGGTAACAAAGAAGTAAACATAAGAAAAACAGGAACAAAAGAAATGCAAAAGCAGAAAATGATGAAAATTGAACAATTGTTAAATAAATCCATCAGGGGATTTTTTGAAACATCCACAATTATGCAAACCTGTGGCAAACACAATCAGGGAGAAGATAGAGAAACAGACACACGAAATGTGAGGGTGACTGTGACCACAGCCAGAAAGGAAATTAAGGGAGAAAAGAGAGTGAGAAAATAAAGCTGAGAATCCAAGTGAGATGAACAATGATTTTAGAAAACACAGATGTTCAATATTGTCTTGCAAAGCAGAAAACCCAATTAAACAACAACCATGGTGGAAATTATAAAATTTTCTTATAAAGATCTTAAACACAAAAACTTTCATTTCTTGCAACCATTCAAAAACAGGGAGATTTCCATGTTAGTCAACTTGTTTTAGAGCCTAGAAAAGGATGTAAACCTTCTAAAATCATCTTACGAATCCAAGTCTCTTAGTCAGCTTTCTATTGCAATAAAGCTAAAACTGAGATAATTAAATTACAAAGAGGAAGGACTTGGGCTCATGGCTTTTTTTTTTTTTTTAAGAGAGAGAGGGTCAGTGAGAGAGAAAGAGAATTAATTTTATTTAGTTTTTCATAAGATTGTCATTCTGACACTTCATTGTGTACGTGGTGCTGGGGTTCGAACCTGCGTCCCAATGCATGCCAGGCAAGTGCCATAAGCTCCAACCCCTGGGTCATGTTTTTGAGGTTTGCAGTTCTTGATGGAAGTTGGTCATAATGGCCCAAATGAGCAGCAGAGCAACCTCACTACAGGGAAGCAAAAGAGAAGAAGAAGAGGGACTGGGGTCCACAATCCCCTTTGAGGGTATGCCCACAATGAGTTATAGTTCCCCAGCTAAACCCACCTCCTAAAGTTTCCACCACCTCTCAAAAGTGCCACCCTGGGCATCAAACCTTTTATCACATGGACCTTTAGGGACATTTCAGATCCCAACTGTAGCACCAACATATCCCAAAACTAAGTCATAAACTGGAACACAAAGAATAATTTGGCCAAATATTATCTACTAATATATAATAAAATCCTAAGCATGATTCAAACCAATAAAAATTAAAAGCCATTATATATTTAAATGCACTATGACTAAGTAAAGCTTATTTTAGAAGTGTAAAGAGTGTTTAATGCTGGAAAATATGCTAATATGCTTTACAGTGTGAACAAATCATTGATAAATCAAAGAAGAGAAATTAATTTTCTTAATAGATACCCAGAAATCAGGTAAAATTCAAGATCTCCTTTTTACTGTATTTTTTTTTAAATCTTAGAAAACTATGCAGAGAAAAATGGTTCCTTAATAAATGGCTTTTTGTTTCGCCCTAATCTTTCACACTAATCACCAGTATCAGGCTTGATGGTATTATCGTAGACGTAACTCAATGAGTTTCAGAAGCCATGGAAGGCTGCCTGACGTCATCAATCATTTATCACTCTTCTGAAAGCCACAGCTAATTAAACAAGGTAAGATGTAGAAATCGTAATAAACATGGCTAAACTTTTGTTGTGGGCTTACTATATTCCAGGCACTGCTCCAAGGACTTTTCAGTTTTTACTTAATTCACATAATAATCGCATGCGTTGATATCATTATTTTGCCATTTTACAGATAAGGAAATAAATCACTAAATGGTTAAATAACTTGCCAAGGTAAGTAAAAATACTAAAGGTTGAAAATCAAAAACACAATTATCAAAATTTGTAGATGTCACTCTTGCCTTCCTAGAAAGCCTGAGATTTGGTTAGAGAAATCTATTTTAAAACAAAACATCCTCCATCCCACTCTCAATCTTCTCTAGGATGCCATGGGGACTATTAGACAAGGCAGATGTTTAATTTGGTCCTGGCAATAGGGGAAGATGTCTGTCTTCCCATTTACTCATCTTAAATCCTTAATTGCCACCTGTCTTCCCCAAATGTCTGCCTCATTTACTTTGCTCCTTCTTGCAATTAAGAGTTGAGCCCCAAAGACATCTGGAGTCTTAATACCCAGTAACGATAGGCAGAAACAAACACACACACAAAAATAAAAATCCTTTAGAAATCTCTGGCCGTAGATTGCATTTGATGACCCTGAAAGCTCCAGTCCCCAGGCCTAATATTAGTGGAGGGGAGGAAGGCTTGGCAGAAGTGAACCCTCTTTAACACCCAGACTCAGATTGCAGTATCTACTGTGGCTGCCATTCTGCTGGACCCTGGATCACAGTTGCAAGCATCTGTGTGTCCTCTAAGTGCCCTGCCTGAAAAGGAGGTCTGTTGGAGCAGCTTAGAAAGGAAAATGGGGACATCACAGGACCCTGGACATCCATGGAGGCAGTTTCTTAGGGGAAAGGGAAAAAGGAATAAAGGAATAAAAGGATGATCTCAATAGCTAAAGCTGGCCCTGCCAGAGCAAAAATCACTGTCTTAAGGACGTTCAGCTGTGGCCATTATATGGTCCCTGGCTGTTCAGGAAATGGCATGGCCCAGTGGAAAAAACCATGCAACAAGATCCAAAAGACCTGCATTCAGCTCTCACCAGGCCACTACTAGCTGTGTGTCTTTGGTGACACTCTTTATGTTTCTGAGCTAATGTGCTATGTCAATCAAGGGTTGTGGGAAGCATTGCATGAAGTTGTAGTTGAGATGGAGCATAAAAATGTGAGAAGTCTATTTTCTAAGTCTTGACTTTAGTATTTTAGCTTTGATTTTCCAACCTTTCATAAGGGATATGATCCAGCAGTGGTCTGAGGCCTTGGACATTGTGTTTGATGAGTCTGTGTTGCAGGATTTACCCTACCTGTCCTGCGGAGAATGATACCTAAACCACATGCTCCTGGGTGGAAAAATACCCTTCCGCATTCAGTGCAGTGTGCTTTTCATAAATGCATAATTTATTCTGTAAAATGGAAATGACTATTGCTTCCCTGTTTCACAGGATTGCTGTATGAAAAAAAGAAGATATGAAAGTGTTTTAGAAATGCCGCATATACAAAGGTGAAAGACTTAATGTCACTAAGCTTATGCATCTTAAAATCACCTCTCTTTCCTTCCTATTATCAGCAAAATGGTCATAATGATATCTTTCTCAGATTGTCTTTGTGAGGGTTAAGAGAGATAGCAGGTGTAGAGCACATGTAAAGTGCTTGGTTGATAAAGGTTAAGCAACACCAGCAATCAGGTTCCATGGGCTTAGATCCCTACCACTCCTCACCCTCCCACAGTCCCTTTACATTCATCCTGCAGCCTATAGGTATTAGCTAGCTGACTAATTCTAGTGGTGGAAACTGGTTCCTCATGCTTCTAATTTCTCCTCCCCCTCCCTAACAGCTTTCCATCTCCATGCATGTGTTCCCAACTTAAAAGGTGCTACACATTTTGCATTTAGATGTGTGAACACATTCTACCCATAGGTAGGATAGGAGGAATCCTTAGAAAGAAATCAGCATCCATCAGGCATTATCATGTCCTTGGAAAGCGTTTTCTCATCTCAAGCCATGAATGTACCTTCTACCTTCTACATCATCCCACCCCTTCCAAAATAATAATAAATTAATTGCATACCTAACCAAAGATTCAAGGACCATGACAAACAGGTTGCCATACTTACTAGAGAAACTGAGGCAGGTAAAGCAGTAAACAGCAAATTCGAAAGGAGTGAAATTAAAACCCCCTAAACAAGATGAAAGACTTTTTCCTTAATCATAAAATCACACTACTTCCAGTGCCCCCTGGACCATGTCCAAAGACAGGCACTAGGAATGGAGAGCAATGGAAATTCCAGACCTAGGAAGCCCCATCAAGTAAGAATGTCATTCCTCCTGTGTGAAAGGTAGTCAACCTCACCTATTAGACCCAGCAGAGGCGTAGCAACACATACTCTAGGGCAAACACAGATATGTCATGGATGGGGGTGGGGGGTAGGTGAGGGAGGAGAGAGGGAGGGAGAATAGGGAGGGACCTGGGGGTAATTCTGGTTTAACATATATGCATATCATATTGTTGCTTTATATGCATTTATGATTATATAATAACTTAATTCCCTAATATTTTTTTTAAATGCCAGTCCTAGAAGTGGTTGCATTTCCAAGGATCCTGGATGCCTTTGGAGCTCTCCAAGGTCCTGACCAGAACACTGGCAATATCCAGGTTTTCAGGAGGTGATGGCAAGGAGTAGAACGAGCAAAAGTAAGGCAGGCACCATGAGGGTCTGAGCTGAAATGGGAGGGAAGATATGGTAGACAGGGCACAATCTGTGTCAGAGTGCAGAGAGGGTGGGGAACAAGCTGAAGGCTGAGTAGGGGTGAGCTCCCCCTCTCCAGCCACCTCTCTGTGTTTTACCAGCATGACTTCTAAGTCACCAGAAATGTCTACTGCTGGGAGAAATCCAGCACACATGACACAGAGATTAACACTTGAATTATGACATGAAGGTGACTCGTCTTTCAGGAGACCAGGAACTGGGCAGTCACTGAGGTTCCTGGGGGTGGAGGTGGAGACTATAGGGGAAGCTATTTTCAAGTAATCTGTCTTCATTTTCCAGCTGAGTCTCTGAGGTGCCTTTGCCAACCTGGAGATACAACAGTAATATCCCATTTAATTCCCTTGGTTTTGAATGATTTACACAAGCCCTATGCTGTGGTTTTTTTCATCCCATTTTTTCTTCAGACTCCATTTCACCTGACACCCTCCAAACTGGGATGAGCATTTGCACACTCTGGTTTGGGGTCTATGGACTCTGAACTCTGACTTTCTACATGAAGGTTGTAGCCAGCTGCCCTAGGGAAGCTCCTATTCCTTGTTAACATCACAACCATAAGGCAAACAGGACTAAAGCTGCTTCTGGTGACAAAACTGGAAGCAGCTCCAGGCTATAATAAAAAGATCTGCCATGGGAAAGAACCTGAGCTTAAAGCCTGCCTTGAAGATCCATGGGGACATCTCATAAGGATGCTGTCTGTGTGAGAGACTTCTGGAATCATTATTCCATAGGTATTCCTGTTTGTTTATGCTCAGCATCCTTAAAAGGTCTGCATGCAGCCTAGATTAAACAGATGTGAGATTTTTGCCTATAGCCCATATTTTCTTCAAACCTATTAGAAGTTTTGACTTTAAAGACCATATTCCAGGGTTCTCCTCTCCCCCTCTCCAGATTAGCCCTTCTCCCCACCAATCCCCCAATTTTTCTCTATCTTTCAGACCTAGCAGGTAGCTAGCTTCTCAGAATTATTTAGAATTTTTCTCAGGTTGAGTTGACCCTATAAGTAGCAGGAGAAGACAGTTACCTATGCTGTGAGATTTTACAGTCACGAAAATATCCATTTCTGGGTAGTACTTCCTATATCAGTTGCAGGAATGTCTGGAATCTTATCAGTAAAGATTCGTTCCAATGGGGTACAAGTACCTACAGAGTCCTTCATTCAGTGAAAACACCCTTGCCAGAAATAATCTCACTGACCTGTCACTTATATCCCAGTGCAGTTCATCTCCTCTCTTGAAAATAATCCCCAAGCATTCCCAGGTGAGCCAGGGCCAAATGTACATGCAGTTCTGTATGTTAAAAAAAACAGGTCATGGAAGGTAGTATTACCTAAAGGTGGGAACTACAGGCTGGGTGCTAGATGTAAACTCCACTCTCAGCTGAGAGAGCTGGGGCAAGTCACTCAAACCTAGGTCTCAATTTTCACCCCCAAAATTTGTAGGGATGTTTGGAGAACACATCCGCTCTCTGTCTCTTTCTCTTTCTCTCTCTCTAATAATCATTTCTTGCATAATTCCCATATATCAGTTCTAAAACAAGGCTGAAAATTCCCAGATGACTGGAACTTGGTCCTTCCCTGCCAGGTGCTTTGAGTCTAGTGGGCAGATGATCAGTAACGGTGCACTAAGCGCAGCAATAGTAGATTACATACGGAGCCTTGAGCATCCAGGGGGCCATCTAGCCAATCTTTGGTGCCATGTAGGTAAAGGAGATTGCCCCAACCTGAAAGTCTAAGTAGAATAGACTAGACAAAGGAGATGGGAAGAGGGAAAGACATCAAGAGAAGGAATGATTGAGCAAAAGCATGGCAGTGGAATATTGAGACATATATGGATAAATATGACCAACTAAGGATTTCAAGAGCTTAAATTATAAAGAAAGGAGTATGTGGAAATAAGACTGAGAAGCATGGAGGAGTTAAACCATACAGGGCCATGTGTATGAAATGAAAGAGCTTAGAGTTTGCATTTCAAGCAGTCCACTGCAGGACGGGTTTAAGCAGGTGAGTTAGATAGCCAGTTTAATTATGAATCCCTTTGAGAGTAGTGTCGCAAGTGGATCAGGAAAAAGCTCTGCAAGGTGATGGAGATGGGAGGCTGCACATCCAGCTCTTTTGACTGGTGGTCCGATTAGGATGCTGATTGAATGTTATTGTTGCTTAGAAGTTATAGCTGCCTGGCCCTACCCCAGGCTGAGACCTCTGGAAATATCCACAGTATTTTCCCAGTATATTTTTAATCCTTGATATTTTATGCACAAAGAAACATCCTGAAGGGATGTCTTGAGTAGGCTGCCACAAGTCTTTCTCTTGTATCATCCTGGTCAACATATTTGTCAATAAATTTAATGACACACCAGACCGGTAAGGTGATACGAAGTTGAATACAATAGCTAATGTAGTATGTGATAAAATAGACTCTAAAAATATTCTTGCAGGCAGGAGCTATGGTTAAAGCCATTTAGGTCATCTTAACCAGAGACATGTTAAGCACTGCTTTCAGATTTCTTCAAAGTCAGTTGAATAAGTACAAGCTTTGGGATACCTGGTTTGATGGCTGAAATAATTATCCATTCATCAAATGCTTGCTGTGAACCTGATATATGACAAGCTCACAGCTCCCAGTTCATACTCCTGTCACCACATAAAGTACATTTTTCTAAAACCAGGTCTGCTTCCTTTCTTGTACTGTAAATTTTCTGGTAAGGAACTTAAGCCTCATCTTTGTTTTCCAAGAAACTTGGGCCGAGTACAGACAAAGTCAGACTTCTTGAATACCTACGTATGAAACAGTTTCGGTTTATAATCTGTGTAATTCTTACAGAAATCCTATTACATTCACTTTTTAGATGACAAAGTTAAAGCTCAAACTGCCTATGTAGATTTCTAAATTGACATTTGAACCCAGATCCTACTGGTTCCAAAGTTGATTCTTTCTCCATCACACCATACTGGCCCTATGCTTGCATAAAATCCCAACATTGTTCTTTGGTGATAAGTTGTCTCTAGAGCTGTGCAAACCGAGACTCTTCTTCAAATCTGGTGGCTTGGATGGCTTTTTTTTTTTTAAGAGAGAGGGAGACGGGGAGAGAGAGAGAGAGAAACGATTTTTATTTAGTTTTTCATGTTACTTTCGTTGCTCTGAGACTTTGTTGTGTACTGGTGCTGGGGTTTGAATTCACATACTCATGCATGCCAGGCAAGCGCCATAACCACTAGCCACCGCTCCAGCCCTTAGTTGGCTTATTTTACCTGGAGAAGACAAGAGTTGGTCACTGACTCCTTATGTGCCTCTAGTTCACTGGAGCTGTTCAGAAGGTAATAGCAGCTGGTGAACTCAAGCCAAGGGTTGGATGTTTTCTCTCATATGTGGAAGCTAGAGAGGAAAAAGAAAAGAAAGGTGGGGGAGATTTCATGAAAATTGAAAGAAAATCAGTAGAATAGAGGAAAATAACCAGGTAGAGGGAGAAAGGAAGGGGAAGGGGAAACAGTGGGGAATGATATTGGCAAAATTATATTTTTATATTTTGTGCAAATATGAATATGTAACAACAAATTCCAACATTGTGTTCAACTATAATGCACCAATTAAAAATGTGGGGGACTGAAGAAATCTCAGCTCACCCTAAATATAGATAAGAACAAGGTCAATTTTGACCAACTTGGTTTTAAACACCTGGTAGGAAATTCTAACCAAAGCATGCACATTTAAAAGGAAAGACAATGGTTTTTTAATGTAACCTAAGATGTACAATTTGTCAGCTTTATCAAAAGTAAGTAAATCTAAAAGCTATAAAGGGGTTTTGTGTGGGAGTGCCTAATAATAATGATCAGAAAGGACTCGAGTCACAAGTTTGTTCTGAGTCAATTCGAGCATGATCTCATAGACCAACAAATCTTTTTCACTGCTATGCTTATGAGTTACTATCTTCATGATTTTTAGATTGGCTGAAATACTAATTGCTTTCATGCTAAATGTTTACAAAAAAGTAATGGTTTTCTGTCTTATTTATTTTTATCTTAGCATGACCCCTGACGTATGTATGCCTTGTCTGCCAACTGCTACCATGGACCTCTCAACTGCCCTGATGCTGAACACCCTTAACTCTCCATGCCCAACCTGATAGAGAATGAGGACTTCTAGTCACTTCCCCCAACTTCACCCTTTCATTAGGAAGCAGTTCAGAGATGTCTTTGCCCATTTTTGTCCATTGAAATGGAACATAGAAATTAGCAGTGGGGAAATGTAACAGTGGTCTACTTTATGCCCTTGGTCTGCCACTGCAACTTATTTGTAAAAGGGATATGTTTCTTTCTCTTCGTCTCTCCCTTTCCCTCCCTATTCTTGGGGGAAATAGGATTACCTTTCTTCCCCATCCTAGGCAGAGGATCTGTCCTTGAGCACACACCCACCTGAGGGATGAAGTAATTCAGACTTGGGAACGGTACCCAAAGATCTTAGAAATGACTGCCTCCCAAATTAATAAGTGAATTACAACTCCCAACAGGAAACTCATGGAATGTAGCCTTGGCATTGCCTCTTTAAAGCTCCCTGTTCCTCCTGATGGGCAGAATCATAGCTCTGAGACAGAAGTCTACTGTGTTTCTCCTTTGCTAGCAAAGCATTAAAACTTCTTTTCCTTTTTCTCAAAGAGAGAGAGAGAGAGAGAGGGAGAGGGAAAGAAAGTGATGGTGGCTGAGGAGCTCTGATAGGATAGTGAACCAGAACAGGGCTGTGCGATGGCCTGGCTGTCTCTATACTGATGAGATTGCATTCAGACTTCCATTCTACTGCCAGCCAAGACACTTTTGGTAGGAATAACTGCCACTTAGGAATTTTTCAGAAGAGAGCAGTTGGCACCAAGGCTCTAGAAAACATATCATATGAAGAACAACTGGGGGAGAGGTAATACTTAACCTGAAAAGGAGAAGGCTTAATAGGCAAACAATTGTTGTGCTCAAATATTTGAAGATGCAATTGCATAGCTTTCCTTTTAAGTCTCTAGATGATTACTAGTGTTTATGTATTGTGATTTCTGAATGTTTGAGAGGTTGGGTTTATTACCATCGGTTAGGCACTCATATACATCTGCTCTAATTCTTATAATAGCCCTGCCAAGTCCTCTGCAGATAAGGAAGAGCCTAAGAAATTTGCCCGACATCTTAGTTTGTAAATAGTGGAGCCAAAACTTGCACTGATGTTTTTAACTGCTCTTGTGCAGCCGGCCCTTGTTTTCCTATAATCCCCTTATGATGTTGTTCCATCAAAGAGGGCAGCAGCAGTGAACAGGCATCTTGAAGACCTTTGCCCTGCATGAAAAAGAGGGCTCACAAATTCAGAAGAATTCCTCTTCTCATGTGTCACCTTCTACAGTACAGCCAACTACCCTGTGTCCAGATCCAGAGCTAAGTCCAGAACTCTGAAGCCCTGGGAGGGTGGCTCAGACCCTGCCCAAGACCTTCAAGGTTCTTTAGAATAGAGTCCCTGCTTACCTCTACTTTCTCTCAATACTGCCTCCCTTTCTCCCTCTCCCCCAGACCACTTGCTCATTTGCCCACCCAGACTTTGGTACAGGCTCTTCCCTTTGCCGGAAATACATTTGCTACAGCCCCTTTGCCAACTTGAAATCTACTCCTTCTTCAGATGGGAACTTGTGTGTCATCATAAATTTTGACATAAAATTGGACATAGAATGTTTAAAGTCTGAGCTGCCAGGTGGCCTAGAATGTGGCTGAGTATCAAGAACACTTGGATCCAGATCCCTCATGCTAACCTTCATCCCTCTTACTCTCATCGGTTCCACACTGGCTTTCTCTGAATGTCAGAAACATGACCTTGAATGCCAAGTTTTATTATCTAGGCACCAAGCCACCAAGACAAAATGGCTCTTAAGTGCTCATGGTCCCCAGTCTGAAGCCCAGAGAAGGAACCTGCCAGCATGATCAGGCTGTCTTCCCTCTGCTCAAGATGCTCACAGTCCGTGAGAGAGAAGCAGGCAATGCAGGAGCAAGGCAGTGAGAAGAGATGTTCGTGGGGTGATCACAAGGGCTTTCCAGACCTGGCAGGGGCCCCAGGTCTTGATAAGAGTCAAGACAAGGACAAGAGAGGGGACCAAGTTGAATCTCATAGGAGTTAGCAGAGAGAAAGGTGGTAGCATGTTCTTCAGGCAACCTCAGGGAGTTCTGTGCTGGTGGCTCACATTGTCCCAGCGCTGTCAGCCTGCTCTATCCATCTCCTTGGGAGATGTGTTGGATAGATCACAGTCAGCATTACTGTGTCCTTGGACACTGTTCATACAGAGACATGGACTCAAATGCTTTAATTAATATTTTTGTAAATCTTGGCTTTGAAAATTATGCCTTCCAGAATAAGAAAGCTGTTTAGTGAGTGGATCAGTTTGGAATCTACAAATGTCATACTCTGTTGGTCTTGTCATTCTTAACCCTACATAGGTTGTCTGGGCCAGTTTCTTTACTGATATGTTGAATTCTCATTATAACCCTGTGATATAGGTGTTGTTATTCTCGACAGACTAAGGATACTGAAACTCTGAGAAAATTGCCTATGGTTTTAATCCAATTTGTGATTGGCAGAACCTGTCTTCAAACCCAGATCTGACAGACCCCCAAAGCCCGTACTCATTCATTCATTCAGTAGCACTATGTGCTGGGCACTGTGTTGTCAAAGATACAAAGCAAACACCACTGTCCCTGCTTTCATAGGGCCACAGAAGAGCCACAACTGAGAGAGAATTTCCAGGATTCAGACAGACACAGGGAAGCACACACACGGGAAGGATACCAGTCAAGAGCAGGCGTCACCAAGGGATGAAGTTCCCTTCTGAAGAAGGAAGGGATTTCAAGTTGGCCAAGGGGCTGCAGCAAATGTATTTCAGGCAAAGAGAAAAGCGTGTATCAAAGTCTGGGTGGGAAAACGAGCAAGTCAGTGGCATGGGGGAGAGAGGGCCAGTTTCTTTACTGATATGTTGTGTATCATACTCTCCACCCCTGCAAATTCTCACATTGAACTTAGACAGCAGGACAGCAGTGGGTCAGTTCAGTTAATCCAAACAGTAGGAGCCTGGGCTGGGGTGTTGTTCAACAGCAGAGCACTTGCCTAGCATGTGTGAGGCCCTGGGTTCCATCCCCAGCACTCCAAGGAAAGCAAACAAAATAGAGAAGCCATCTCCTAAATACAAGTCCACATAAAGAAAGGCAAGTGCTTCCTTGCCAGCCTATAGCCGCTCATTTCACACGGACTCTCAGTCTCCAGAACTGACTTCCGTTGCCCGCAGCGTAACCTAGCCATGGAGCATGTTTTAAAGGTGGCATTTCTCTGACTCACTCTGCATTCCCTCTGGGTGCTGCACCTCTCAATAAACTTTTCACAGACTCCGCCCCCTAAAATATTCTTTGCAGTAAGAAAAGATGCTAAGACAAAGCCCTGCATAAAATACTAATCAATCTCTCTTAATCTCTTTTCCCAAACCGCCATACAGACAGCTATTCTTGTAACTGGTAGTCTGGTGACATTAGGAATCGCTAAATATGTAAATATGTTTTGTTAAGTCATTAAGCTTGTAAAAAATAAGAAATTAATTAACATTAGCATGTTTAATCACTTAGGTGTCAGTAGCTAATATGGCTAATTGACATTTAATAGGACTTGCTATCTAATTCACTGTGAATTACATTAAATGTTAATTAATTACTTAGTTATCTTTATGCAATTATTATATGTTAATGTGCATTTAATAGCTTATTATTTGGGTGATTGTCTTAATGGTAAATAAGTTACCTATTAAGGCTGGTTTGAACGTGTTTGGATAACTCCTAAAATTATTCTCTTAAACATAATCAATTAAAGGATCAATTTATATAATTTAAAACCATTGTAAAATAACTACAAGTTTTTGTGCCACATCCCTTAGTTTAATTGGCAGAGATTTCAGGGGTTTGTTTATCTGCTATCTGTTCCCATAACATACAATACTACCATCACCCATTCCATTAAGCTATTTAAATTAGCTCTGATAAACTAGCACACTTGATGGGCTATTATTATTGGCCCATGTTTAAATCTCAAGAGGTTCATTAATAGAGCAATGTGGCTGACACAAAAGCAGATGTGACTCTGGCTGCATTAGTTGAAGCATACTGTGTAAAATGAGAGAGGTGATACTCTTACTCTGCCTTGCACAGGTCTGGCCATACTTGGATAGTTTGTCAATTCTGGAAATGACATGTTCTTTTAAATATGTCATTAAGGGAATTAACTCAATAGAATTTCTCTCTTCACGTACATGGTGAGGTTTGTGGAAGATAGTTTTCCTCTTTCTTAACTCATTGACTCAATTGAAAGCATGTGGATCGTAAGTTTGAAGTCACAGGGAACAGATTTCAGACGCAGAGCTGTCTGAGGATGGAATGAGCTGCCTCTGGAATAATGAGCTCCCTGTCACCAGAGGAGTTCAAGCGTAGTCTTGGCGATCACTTGTGCAGAAGGGACCCGAGCTTCGGATGAGTGGCTGGAGGATGTGACCTTTCCAGCACCTATGAGGCAGATTCCATGATTCTCTTGATAAATTGCTTGTTCCATCCAGTGCACTGGCCTGGATACAGCCTTGTGCCCACATCATCTGCTTCACTTTCAAATAGAGGAAAAGCCTCACAGGTGTGCGGATGCACTTTGAATTCTGTGCTGATCAGGAGCCTAGCAGTGGACACCGTCTTGTCGCTGCAGTGGTGAGAGGCTGACTGGGTGTCCCCTGGGTCTGCTGTGCTGCGGCTTCCCTTCAGGTGTCCTCCAGCAGCCCATGCATGGAAGGGAGGATCAGAGGGGGCCAACTGAGTCGTTGGAGTCATTTATCATTGGCAGGACAGGATTGGAGAAAGGGCAGGCGCCTGGCAGGCAAATAAACTTAATGAAGTTTGTAATAGACTGCAGAAATATCAGCCCCGTGATCAAAGCAAGAATAAGTCTCAAGAAACTATTAATTAAGACTCTCCCACTATCTCCCTCTTCAGTTCCTTCAACACCACCACACGGCAGTAACCATTCTAATTGTTCCCAGACTTTCAAGATCAAAGGTAGCTTTTGTTTGCTAGATTTGAAAGTATTGGTGAGGGTCAACTGTCTGGCACAGTCACTGGCAGCCCCGAGAGTCCCCATGTTCTGATCTCTGCCCTCTGTGAGCAGGGGAGGTGTCCTGGGCTGAGCACATGCTCCCCTGGGCCCCCCACACACAATGTTCTGCCCTGGAACATCCTTGCTGACCTTCCAAACCTACGTGGAAACTCCCCTTCCCAGGAAACCCTCAGGGAGACCATAATCCCCCCATCGGCATCTCTGTGGTCATGTTGCTTCCCACTGACCTTTACCATTGGATCAGGGCACTGGGCTTAAGTCTGCTATTTTGTCCTTGAAACTATTCTTGGTCTTGAGGTAACATTTAGAATATTTAATAATCAGCATAATAATATAAATCAACACATAAGTCAATATATAAAGAACTTCTAAATGTTTCCTTTTGTGTTCTAACTAAAGCTGCTTACCAGGTGATCCAACCTGTGCTGCAGGTCATTCATCAAACCATTCCAATAGTGTCCTGTTCCTTTGTTGATTTTTAAAAATCGTCAGTGAGATCTTTTGTTTGATGCAGCTGTCACCAACTAAATGACAACCCTGTCTGACTATAATCAGACATGGAGCGCTAAATCAAACCTTTCCGATAACTCTCCTATTCTCTTGCTAATCAGGAGGTCCTGAGGGTCAGGAGCTTTGTGCCTAAGTCATACCATGGCTGAATATGCACCTGATGCCAACCCTTCCCACATGACCCAAATCCAAGGGCCTGTCCTACGCGTCTCTGACAATGCTGCCACCAATCTGTCTACCCTGCACCGCTCCAATGCCCCATCAACACCAGGCGCCCCTCTGGAGGAGCAGGTGAAAGCTCCGTACCTCCCCACCGTCAATCTCAGTTGGCCCAGCACCTACTGGCCGTTCCCCATGTCTGTTCCCTGCTATTTACACACCTCATCATGCACTGTTGTGGCCACCTCTGGGCAACATCAAATGATAGCTTACGTTTCAAACCACTTAAAGCTATTTCCCAACTGGTATGTAAGTGACTTCCAATTCCAACAACTCATTTGCTATACCAATATATTCATTCATCCTGCTTCCCTATGTACCCTCTGTCACCTCGCTAAGGAAAAGTAGAAGGCCCCTTCCCCTTCCAAAGAGAAAATGAGTTGGCAAGGGGTTCTGAGATAGCAATAAATGATGCAGCTGTTTTGCCAGCCCATAGGACCTTAAGAAAGAGCCGCACATTCCCCTATCCCCAAAACAGTCCCTGGACTGGAGGAGAGTCTGGTCTCCATTCTCTGCCTTCCCGGTGGAAATTACATGATGATCATCAGCCTGTCCATTAAGATCTTCTGATTAAGTATGCAACGTAATACAATAGACTCTCATAGTCCTCTTCCCGAAGATGCCAGTGGTAATCAGGGGGCCCACAGATGGGAAAGCTGCAGCTCCTGTGTAAATCTCCACCTGCTCAGGAGATTTATGGAGATGGATGGCTACATGGGTGTGGGAGGGGAGGTAGAGAGAGCAGAAGGGATGACTTATGATTGCTGTCGACACAGGAAGGCCCTTGTTGCTGGAAACGGCTTTCTTGTTGCTTCTGTTGGTCGAAGCTTCAACAAATGTAGAAAGATGAAGTGAGGGTCTCCATCAGGGGCTGAGGTTTTCTGAGGTGGAGATCATTAGCAAGAATAATTCCTTCCCTGCATAGCATTTGTCATCCGTGCCCTAGGTGGGGGCTGGCAAATCTAGTAGTTCCAGAGAAGAGCAGTGGGCAGGGTTGGGTCAGGATGTGAATGACAATGGGCAAATCCAGAGCTATTAGTGCCTGCTCTGCTGCCCCCAGTGCCTTCCTCAGAAAAGCTGCCCTGTTCAATTAGCGTAATGCCATGGCGGGAGATGGTTTTTCCAAACAATGAAACCAGCTCAGCTGTGATCACTCTGGTTACTGGCATGAAGCATGTCAGGCAGCCTCTGTAGTCAGGCACAGGGACCCTATCAGCATGACACACATTTCGGGGAAGTGCTATAATTCAACCCTGACACCTCGATCAATGGTGCCCATTTCTGAGCTGTCTTCCCAGGGAAAGAGACAAGGTATTAGCCTCGAACTGCCCACCAGACTGTAGATGGGATATGGGTCTCCTGGGCTTCCCACCACCCCATCCTCCCTCCTGTTTCTGCTGGTTTCTGTGTTCCAGCCACTAAATATACTGGCTGAGCGCAGGCTCTATGGTCCTAGGTAGCCTGAATCCTGGCTCCACCACGCAAGCCCATTGTGATCCTGGGCAAGTTACTTAATGTTCTCTTCCCCATTTAAAAATGGTGAAGGCAATCCAAGTCTTGTGAGTATAAAAACCTAAAAAAGCAATATACATAAAGAGTTTGGGGTCATGCTCAGCACACTGGAAACCTCCTCTAAGTGTTAGCTGTCAGAGCTGTGTAGTTTCTTTTCATCTCTCTCTCCTTTTCTATTACTCTCTTCTCTTTTGGTCTGTGCATACCCATCACCTATCCTGTCTGTGTTTCTGTATCTGCTTGGGGTTGTCTCCGTATTTGGTTCCCTCTTTTTCCTCTGGGCTCTCTGAGCCCTCTTTTTCTGGGACCTCATTTCCTTCTCCTTGTCCTTGGCTATCCAATATTTCCTGGGCACCTAACCTCTTTTTGCATGCCTTAGACTTGGAGCATTATGGTATCAGAGGGTTTTCAAATCTTATGCAGAAAAAAAATAAACTCTCCTGAATGGTGATCTCCACAGCCTCAGTAAAGCCCAAGCTGCAAAATCCAGAATTTACTACTGTAATCATCCGGCCTGAAGCTGTGCCAACTTGGCTGGGCTGGCAAAGCAATGTGCCAGTGGGAAGCCAATCGCCACCTTCCCATTGAGCATGGAGAAGCTGCCCAGCCTCTGCTGGATGCTAAAAATAGGCATGGGGGGCTGGGGCAGCTCAGAGCAGGAGGTGAGCTAAAAATATCTTCTAACAATGCAGCCTTCCCATGCCTGATGGACTCCAGGCTGGCAGGGGTAGAGGCAGAGACTGCAGGAACCCTGGGGTCCACAGCTGCATGCCCCCAGCTGAGCAGGGGGGAGGATGGGAGGAAGGCACACAGGCAGGCACCAGAGGCCAGCAAGGCTGTCAGTAACTTGGGAAGCACCCAGCAGGTCACAAAGCCAGGCACAGAAGCTGAGACCATACAGCACACACCGGCAGGGTGATGTCTCTGGACACCCCCCATAGGCAGCAGGGCAGGAGAGCAATGGTAGTGCCTGGGGACATGGAGGCTTCTTTAGCTTTGTCTCCCCACTCTTGCCACCACTAGCCACCCCCAGGCTACAACTGTCTCCACTGTTTGTTTAGCTCTTCCATTCACCCAGCTCCCAGAAGGGAGTGGTTTCCTGTCCCTCACCGAACCCCCACCGTCCAGCAGTCCCAAGTTGCTTTCCTCTCCAAGCATCTTGCTGCGCACTGAGCCTGGCCATCCCAGCACTCCTGCAAGCTCAGCATTATTGTTTTCCTCAAATTACAGATGAGGAGACCAAGACTCAGGGAAGCACAGTGATGTACCCAAGGTTTCTCAGCTGGTCAGTGACAGAGGCTGGATTTGAATCTTTCTGTCTCAATGTACCTCCTCTGTCAGGCCTTCTCAACTTGGGGTGGTTTTGCCCTTCAGGGACACTTGAAAATGTCTTGAAACAGTGTTGTTATAGCTATGGGAGGGGTTGTTCCTAGTGTCTAGTGGGTAGAGGCTGCCAAATATTCTACAACGCGCAGGGTGGCCTCCGCAATGGAGCTGTCCAACCCAGCCTGCCAAGCGTTCCAGGTTGGGAGACTGCTCCAACTCATGCTGCAGCAGTGCCTTGATCCAAGTGTTTGTCAAACTTGGGTTGCATCAGAACGACCTGGGGAGCTCGTTAAAATCAGATACTTGAACCTCAGTCCTAGACACTCACATTCACTGGGTCCACAGAAGCTTTCTCCACCCCTACTCCAGGAGATGCCCATTTAGGTAGTCAGGCACCACACTGAGAAACCCTTTCCAAGAGAAAAACTGCAAAGCGGTGGATGCCAGGTCCCTGCCAGCTCTGAACAGATTTATGGCACAAGGGAAGAACTTGGAAAATATCCCCAAGGAAGAAAGAAATGCTCGTATGAATTCACCTATATGTGCATGCGTACATTCTCTCTCTCTCTCTCTCTCACGTGCCCCTAGAGAAACCAAGGAGCCGCATAGCCTCAAAAGCTAAAACTCTCATGGCATGTAGCACTGATTTGTGGCCTCCCTCACCTGCATATCAAAAATTGCTCACCTTGACCAGTGGCCAATGGAAGTGTGAATCAATGTGCCTTGCCCCCAAATCTTCTTTTGATATAAGCAAGCCTATTCGTTGCACAGACGGGATGGTTTGGATTAGCAGCTGAAGTACAAATGAGTGAAACCACAGGTGTATTGTCAAGATTAATATGCAGGCAGGTTTGGAATTGGAACGGTGCCAGGTAGCATCACGCCTGCATAGGGAAGCAGAGTAACATGAATTGACTCAAGACAAAGGGAAAACAAATGGAAAGTGACAAGCACAGAGGGGAGTGACCACAGCTAATGGGCTGAATAACTAAGAATTCCATAAAGCTCATCGCCAGCCCGCCCACTTGGCTCTTTCTTCCCCGTCATCCAGGAAATATCTCCAGGACTAAGCTCCTAAGCAGCTGGGTAGATGATACACCCGGTACCATGTCAATAACAGCTCCCCTGTTGTTACCAATGTGGTTCAACAGATGCTCACCTCAGACAGAGAAGACAAATGAGACATCACCAGAGAGAAGAAGAGCCTTGATTTCTGAGCGCGGTCACTCCATGGGAAGGTTTATTATAGGAATCACAATTAGAGAGTGAGAGAACAGAGGTCTGGGCCAGGAATAAAGAAGGTTTCCTGTCTCCCTCCCTTCCTGACTCACTTCATCATTCCTTCCTGACTGCCCTCTAGGAATATTGACATTCAGTGGCACTGGTGCAAAGTGTCCTCCACCCAGACGTCTACAGAATCCCTGAGCAACAGCTTATGAAGGTGGGTATTCAAGCTAAGATTCGAGTTGGTACAGTTTCTCCTTTGCCTCTGCTGCTCAGAAGACACAGGCTGGAAGGTACAGCAGACTCCATTTTTTATGAAGTGTTGTTGGAAAGAGAAGGTGGTTCTCAGAATTAAGAAGAAAATGAAGACATTCTCAGGTTGACAAATCAGGAAATCTTGACACCCAAAATTGATGTGGGAGCAGGATGATACCAAAAAATAAACAAACTCTGTATGGATCCTGCTTGTTGTAAATTTCCACTGTGTGCCTGGCGTCAATAGATACTCAAGAAATATTTGTTGAATGAGTGAATGGACCCTCCTTGTACCAGCAGAGATAAAAATAAATAACAGGCTCTTTAGAGCAATATCCATTCTGTTCTCTTTATTCACATATAGCCTGCTTTGTGCCTCTTGAATAGGTAGAGAGATGCTCAGACTCATAAATTTAAGACAACCCAACATGCATGGTGTTCTATTTATGGGTAACATGCAACCTTCATCAGTAACTGTTGCCTCTGGCGAACTGGTAGACTTAATCTCCCTTTCTTTAGTTTCAAATCTCCATGATTTCAGGTGATAAAGCCAGGTATGGATCCAATCCAAGTTGAGTCAATCATGCAGGCAACTAATTTTTATTTTATTCAGACCATAGTGCTACGCAGTGAGGATACAACCAAGAGAAAATAATAGATAAGATCACTTTTCATCTAAGTACATTTTACATTCAGAGAATGACATTAATCCAATTGTGATAAAATTATGAAATTCACCTGTGAAAATTGGGTGCTCTGGATGACGGTGACAGGGCAAGATGCTGAGAGTGCTTGGTAGAGTTGACCTAACAAAGTTGGGGTTCCAGAAATTTTTCCCTTGAAGACGTGGTATTTATCACAGAGCAAAAGGATGAGTGGTGTTTGAAGATGGTACAGTGGGAGGGTGTGGTTTCTTACTTTTCTAGAGGCCCAACATTACAGGGAGCTTGTGACTTCTGAGAAATTGAAAATGAGGGAAACACAAGGCAAGGAGGGAAGGAAAGCCAATCCAAGTCACCAGCGCTTGTGACTTAGCAGCACACCTTTGTGAGTGCTTGCCCTGAAGTTTTTTTTCTGCTGATTTTTTCTTGCATGACTTTGTGACAGAAATAGGAAGAGGAAAGAGAGATCAAACGTTGATGGAGAGGCAGGAAAGGCAGAATATCAAGGATTTAGGATTTTATTCTAAATCCAAGGAGGATCCATTCAGGGATTTTAGACAATGGAGTGGCTTGATCAAGTGTGCAATTTCTTTTAAAAAGAAAAAAAGACCTCTTTTGTCCCAAAACAGAGAAAAGCCAGAATATTAGATAAAGGGTTAAGAAGCTGGGGTATAAACTAAGCAGGAGATGATGCTTGCTTTAAACTGAGAGGGTACTGGGGAGGTAGAAGAAGACAGGAGATATTTAGGAAATAAATTTGATGATGGATTAGATATAGGGAACAAAGGAGGGAGGGTGTCAAGGGCAATGATAGAGAGCTCACTCCTGGATGACAATGAGGTGTAGCACATGGGAAAAACGATCTAATTGGGTAGGGTGGGAGTAGGGATGGAGGCAAGTGGGAAAAACATGAGCTCCATTTTGCACACATGAAATTGGAAGTGTCTTTGAGATTAAAAAAAAATGGAGAAACCAAGAAGGCAACTGAATTTATGGATCTTGAGCTCAATAAAAAGGACTGAAATAGTTTGTAAATTTGGGAATCATCAGTGTAGTCCCTGAAACCAGGGATGAGGTCACCCAGGGAGATAGCACAGGATGATGACAGAAAAGAGTGACTGTGGACAAATCTTCAAAGGATGGAAGGAGTGAGAAAGACCAGATTTTGCCACAGGTTTGAGGTTGAGACTCAAGGATTAATGTTACTTGGTTTCAGGCACAAGCACTGCAGGAAAATAGAGGCTCTGGACTGGGAGGCCACTTATTGGCATACACACTGGGGCCAAGGTGGGTGGTCTGCAGGTAGCTATGGGAGTGGCAGAGCAGAGGTAGAGAGAGAAGGCAATATACCACACAGGTCAGACATATGGAGAGAGGGGTCTCAGAGGCTGGGCTGCCAGCTCCCCAATCGTGTCTTACACCTCTTGGCCAGGGATTTATATGAGTATCCTTCCCATAAGCTTCGTTTTGTCTTGAGCTACTTTGAGAGGGTTCCTCATTCCTGATGCTGAAGCCAGGAGAGAGCAAGCCATGTGCTGGAGGCAGGAAGTAGACAGACCTGGTTGGGGCTGGCATGGAGGATGAGAAGACAAATCTAGTAGTGGGCACCATGTGCACAGCACTTCACATACATTCTCTCAGTTGAACTTCTTCACAACCCTCAAAGACAAGAATTATTGCCCACCTAATTTAGATGAGAAATCAGAGGCTTGACAACTTTCCCAGAGTCTCAATGCAAGTATGTAAGAGTTGAGATTAATAGATGATCCTTGGAATTTTACATGCAGGACAAGAGTTATATGGGGGAGAGAGAAGAGTGGATGTTTTTATGATACATGGAGAAGGGTATCATACATGGAGAGAGCATTCACAATGAGTACATATTGTTTTAGTTAATAATTAGTAGAACAAAATGACATCTAGGAGGGATGATTTGAATTGATATGAGAAGCATGGATTCTGGAGAGAAACGAAGTCAAGAAGTTTATTTCAATATCTAGTCCTAAGCATGAAGTAAAAAAGTCTCCTGTACCTACTGTGGTGGTCAGGAATGGAAAAGGCAAAGAAGTGAAGATCAAGTTTCTTCATAAACTCAGATCAAAACAAAGCTTTCAGGGGTGGAGTGGTGGCTGGATGGTTACGGTCTTTGTCCGGCATGCACAAGTACGAGAGTTCAACCCCAGCACCACGTACACAACGAAGTCTTGGAGCAATGAAGGCCACATGAAAAACTAAATAAAAATTGTTTCTCTCTCTCTCTTTCTCTCTCTCTCTCTCTATGTCCCTCTCTCTTAAAAAAAGAAAAGAAAAACAAAACCAAAGCTTTGAGAGATGCAGAAACCTCTGCGAGGCATAGGCTGATTTGCTTGGACCTGTGTTAATTCTCAGTGGTCTTATCCTCCTCACACCTATAGCTTGCAAACTTTGCTGAGTTTATCACTCACACACAGATGAAGGATGATGGGAAAGGGAGGAGACTGGTTTGGGAGAGAGAGGCTGAGGTGATTGAGAAACACACAAAGGCCTTCTTAAACCAGGACTGGGCTCAAGGAAGACAGAAAATAGGGAGAGTGACATGAGACCCCTGTGCTAGAATCCCTTGAACTTGGTATTAGATTCTGAGCATGGAGGATGGGCCTCACAATGGGGGCCTGAGTTAATAACAGGAGAACTGAGCCTGGAATAGGGGATGATTAAAGATGCAAGGAGATCCAAGGGATGGAACACTATTGATTTATTAAATGTTCTAGAATGGAGGGTCTTGCTGGGAATGGAAGAAAATATGTCTGGGCATGCCGAGTTGCTCTGGGAATATGGAGACTGTGTAGGAAGTAAGAACTGGAAAGAGGCACTGTCCTGGGGCCCAGGACCACACTCAAATGGAACTCAGTGTAAGGAGTTGGGAAACTAACCTCCCCAGGTGTCCTCAAGCTGATCCATGGCACACACTGCCTTTCTGCACTGACTCGGCAAGGGGCATCTCCCTTCCTTTCCCAAAGGATCGCCTCCCTGGTGAGGATGAGGAAGGGAGCCTCAGAGAGGGTCTGCACCAGCCGTAGCAGGTGATGAATGGGCAACAATCAGGCCAATGGCTTTCAAACGGTTTCCGTCAGACAGAAAAACCCTGTCATCCATTCCCAATTTTATTTCGTTCTGTTTCACTTCATATTTCACTTAATAGGAGCTGTCAAGGAGATTCTTTTTTTTTTCCCCTTCCTTCTTCCAGCAGCTTTATATAGTCTGACAGCCTGAGAGGCATGGGTTTTTGGAAGACTCACACAAAAGAAATTGCTAAGGCCTCCAGTTTGGGGGTTTCTGTGTCTATGTGCACTTCTGCGAGTGCAGGCCTGTCCTGTGATTGCCTTTGACCTCAATGTGGGTACATATGTCAGGAGTACATGTATGTGACCAAGTCACAGCGGACTTGAACAAGGAGCTTGGTGTGTGAGTTTGAGGTCTGACTTGGATATTTAGTATCCTTGTGTGACCTGAGCCCCAGTAGTGTGACTTGTAAAGTGAATATATCAATACAGTCCCTCCATACCCAAAGGGTCCTCACGAGGCTCATGACACAGTAACATGAATACACCCTTGTGATCAATGCATGCTACTGGTAAGTACAACTACCTTTTCTGTCTGAGAGGGTTTCCTCCTGATCCAGTCTGAGTTCTATGGGTCTATTTAGATGTTGCCACTTCTTACATCCTCGACCCTTGATAACTTGCTAGACCCTTGATTACTTGATCTGCTCAGAACGACCATACCATCTCCTGGTCTTTTCCTAGCCCCGCTGATGGCTTCCTCTGCTACTGCTCACAGACTGCTGATTATTGCCAGAGAAAGTCAGCAGCATACCTTCATGGACAAACCCTAGACTTAGCAATCCATTCAGAAATATTTATTAAGCATTTACCAGGGATGATTGTGTTGGTTAAAAAAAAAGTGTCACTGTGACAAAATACCTGAGAAAAACAACATTAAGGAGGAAAGATTTATTTTGGCTCATGGTTTCCAAGGCTTCAATCCAAAGTCAGCCAGCTCCATTGTTTGAGCCTGAGGTTAGACAGAACATCACAGCAGGGAGAGTGTGGTGGAGGAAATCTGTTCAGTCCAAGTTCGGAGAGCAGAGTGAAAAAGAGGGCAAAGGGCTTAGTACAAGATACAGTGCCCATGGGTTTTCCCTCATAGACACGTTCCTTTCTTTTCTCTTTCTTTCTTTTTAAGAGAGAGGGACAGTAAGAGAGAGAGAGAGAAAGAGAGAAAGAGAGAATCAATTTTATTTAGTCTTTCATGTGGCCTTCGTTGCTGTGAGACTTGTTGTGTACGTGGTGCTGGGGTTTGAACTCATGTACTCATGCATGCCAGGCAAGTGCTGTAACCACTGAGCCACAGACACATTCCTTTCAACAAGGCTCCTCGTTCTATCCACCATTTCCAGTAGTCCATTCAGCTATGAATCCATTAACAGATTAATCCGATGATGAGGTCAGAGTCTTCCTGATCCAATCACTTCCTAAAAGTCCCATCTCTGAGCACTATGCATTGGCCTTTGGGGAGCATTTGATGTCTGAACCATAATAGTAAGACTCTGTGGTCACCTCTGGGGATGCAGAGGAGATAAAACAGAGGCCCTGTGCACAGGAGCTTTCAGAAAAATTCAAAACTTGGAGTATAACATCAGAAGTCTTATGGTAGATTCCAGCCTATGATCCACGGTAGTGCAGAAGTGGGGCCCTTGATCCAGGCTAGGGAGGGGTGACCCTTGACCTAGATCTTGAAGGATGAGAGGAAGTTGTCCACATGGAGAACACGTGTGAGTTGATTCTTAGGGTTTACCACTACTTGGCAAAGTTTTTTTTTTTTTTAAGAGAGAGGGACAATGAAAGAGAGAAACAATTTTTATTTAGCTTTTCATGTGGCTTTCATTGCTCTGAGACTTCGTTGTGTATGTGGTGCTGGGGTTTGAACTCCCGTACTTGCACATGCAGGGCAAGCGCCGTAACTGCTGAGCCACCGCTCCAACCCCTTGGCAAAGTTTTAAAACCTCCTTTTTGGTGTTCTCCAAATTTTTCTCTAACTTCTTTTCAAAATTTTTACAACATTCCTCAAGTTTATCACAGCCTCCGGAGCGTCTTCTAATATACCAGCTCATGACCTCCAGGTAAACTGTCCCAAAGAATCGATAGAATTGGGCCACCCACTGTTTGAACAGTCCCATTGTGTACAGAATTAAAATTCCAACGCCTTCACTGGGCACTCTAATCCCTGCACAAATGACCCTCTCAATTTCATATCCCACAAAATCCCAAACATCAGTCATCCAAGCTACTTGTCAGTCTTGAACATACTGTGTTGTTTACACTTCTTCATATTTATTACCAGAACTTCCTCATGCCTGAAAAGTTCTACCTGCCTCCAAATCCCATTTCCCCATGGAGTCATATGCATACTCTGAGCCCTCGCCAAGATTCCATTACCTCAGAATGCCTTCTGGAATACTGTAACTCACATATGAGAGAGCACCTGCTTTATTGCAGCAGGTGACCATGGAAACCCAATGATGGATGCCTCCACAAATAGACAAAAGGGACCCCTTTTATACCAGCATCAAGAAAAAACAATTAAGAAATTTTTAGAATTAGAATTAATGGGAGGGTGGGCATAGAAGACAGGTGCTCAAAAAATCATGCTTTTCCACGTAGGTTGTGATGTGCATTGTTTTATGACAGAATAAGTACACAAGTGTATGGTTATTTCCTCTCAAAATTCCAAACTTCTAAAATGACTGAAAATTATTTTTATTAGTTGAATATGGACTTACAATTGAGGGGGAATCATTATCAAACAATCAGGAATAAATGTATGTTCACATAGTTAGCCAAGGCTGATACCATGTCATGGTTTCCCCCCTTGGGTTCCCCATGGTTCTATGTTTCCCCCAAAAGAACCCCTGTGTTAAATGGACTTCTCGTGGAGGTCAGAGATCTCCTTCTGAGTTCATTCCCCCATACTCCCTCCCTCCAGTGTCCTGGATATTCTTTCTAATCCCTCCTCCCTCCCTGCTCCCTCCCTACATCTCCAGGTATCCTAGGCAAGGTTCCCCCTGTTTGTGTAAAAATTCATACATCTTGAGGTTATAATTAGTTTAGCCATCTAACATACTGTTTCCAGTTGTATTCTAGCTTCCACAAATGAGAGAAAACATTCAGCCCTTGAGTCTCTGAGATTGGGATACTTAGCATAATTTTTTCCATCTCCATCCATTTGGCTTCAAAAGCCATAATATCATTTTCTCTAATGGCTGAGTAGAATTCCATTGTATATATGTACCAAAGTTTTTGAATCCACTTGTCCAGTGAGGGGCATCTGGATTGGTTCCATAGTCTAGCTATAGTAAATTGAGCTGCTATAAACATATATGAAGCCGTATCTCTATAATATTAAAATTATTTCAATAATATAAATACACCTGGACAAAAATCAAAGAGAAACCATAGCAAATGAGAAAGACTCCTATAATTTTAAAACCTTGGAAGCAGAGGAAAAGAGCTGATTGAGCAAACAGAGAAACCTAATTTCCCATATTGAGGAAGCTAAAGAGAGGCAAGCTAATTCTCACCTGTATCAAACGCTTCTCATGCATCTCTTCAGATTCACTGAGTCATCCCTTTCACCACTTGTTCCTCAACATCCCTAGTGCCATGGCCAGCTGTGCATGGGACCCAAGAAAATTCACCAGAGTACAAGTCAACAGCACCTCTATGTCTACAGTGCTGCACTTTGACTTCCCTGGTGATGCTACGGGAATTGCTCAGTGCCCAACAAAGGCAATTCAGAAGCCAACTCAATGGGGTGGACCTTTGGCCAGTGGGTCAAGGGCCTAGTAAAGTTCTTCCCATTCCTTGCCCTCACAGAGATTCTGCCAAAGTAGTCATTCATAAGTGAAAGTCAGTCTTGCAAGAATGAGGAACCAGTGGCTCTTGAACCAAGTGGTACCCAGTCCAGTACCACATTTTTGTGTTGTCTCTCTCCATCCCTACTTTACTTCCACTTTTCCTTTACTCCTGTGTCCCTGAGATTGTGCTGCCTAATACATACAGCATGTAAGGTAATATTACCTAAGGAAATCAGGCTTAGACAACATGAAATTGCACACACATTAAAAAAAATTTAAGAAAAGGTGGCCTCCAGAGACATCTGAAGGTGAGTGTTTGCTGTGGGGTAAAGACATATCATATTTAAAAATCTAGGGCTGCAGGACCTGATGGCTTCCCCGCTGATTTTTACCACACTTTTGAGGAGGAACTAACACCTCTCCTTATTAAGTTATTTCAAGAAATTGAAAAGGAGGGAATGCTCCCATTCACTTTTTATGAAGCAACCATAACTCTGATACCAAAACCCAACAAGGATACATCAAAAAAAGAAAATTACAGACCAATATCCCTGATGAACTTGGATGCAAAAATCCTTAATAAAGTACTAGCAAACCGTATTCAAAAACTTATAAAGAAGATAATTCACCATGATCAAGTGGGCTTCATCCTAGGAATGCAGGGCTGGTTCAACATATGCAAAACAATTAACATAATTCATGACTTAAACAGAATGAAGGACAAAAACCATATGATCATCTCAATAGATGCAGAAGAGGCCTTTGATAAAATCCAGCACCCTTTTATGTTCAAAACTCTAGAGAAGATAGGGCTCAAAGGATCATTTCTGAACTATGTAAAGGCTATGTATGCTAAATACTCAGCTAGTATAATACTAATCCGAGAAAAGCTGAAAGCATTTCCACTAAAATCGGGAACAAGACAAGGCTGTCCACTCTCACCACTTTTATTCGATATTGTTCTTGAGACCCTAGCTGGAGCAATTAGGCAAAAGAAAGAAATCAAAGGGATAAAAATAGGAAGAGAGAAAGTCAAACTCTCTCTTTTTGCTGATGACATGATCCTGTATCTGGAAGATCCAAAAAACTCCATCAGTAAACTGCTTGAACTTATAAACAGATTTAGCAAAGTGGCAGGATACAAGATCAACACCCACAAATCAATAGCTTTCCTATACACTAATAATAATAGGTCTGATGAAGAAATCAGGAAATCAGTCCCATTCAAAATATCTTCAAAGGGGGCTGGAGCAGTGGCTTGGTGGTTACGGTGCTTGCCTGGCATGCACGAGTACACGGGTTCAAACCCCAGCAACCCACGTACACAACTAAGTGTCAGAGCAACTAAAGCCATGTGAAAAACTCAATAAAAATTGATTCTCTCTGTCTCTGTCTCTCTCTCTCTCTCACTGTCCTTCTCTCTTTAAAAAAAAATATATATCTTCAAAGAAATAAAATACTTGGGAATTAGCCTTACAAGGGAAATCAAAGATCTCTACAATGAAAATTATCGGTCATTGAAGAATGAAATCCAAGATGACCTAAGAAGATGGAAACATGTCCCACGCTCTTGGTTAGTTAGGCAGAATTAATATAATAAAAATGGCCATTCTACCGAAAGCTTTATATAGATTTAATGCTATCTCTATAAAGATACCTATGTCGTTCTTTACTGACATAGAAAAAGCAATTTTCAAATTCATTTGGAACAATAAGAAACCTAGAATTGCCAAAACTCTACTAAGCAAGAAAGACAAAGCAGGCAGTTTTGCCATACCAGATTTGAAACTATACTATAGAGCTGTAGTAACAAATGCAGCATGGTACTGGTATCAAGACAGGATAGAAGAACAATGGAACAGAATAGAGGACCCTGAAACAAACCCTCAAATCTTTAAACATCTGATTTTTGACAAAGGGGGACAAAATATTATATGGAGGAGAGACAGCCTCTTCAACAAATGGTCCTGGACAAACTGGACAGCCACTTGCAGAAAGTTGAAATTAGACTCATATCATTCTCCTTGCATGAGAATCAAATCAAAATGGATCAGAGCTAGGAATTAAACCAGCTACCTTGCAACTGATGGAAGACAAATTAGGTCCAACACTTCAGCATTTGGGAGTAGGCAAAGACTTTCTCAACATGTCTCCTAAAGTGAAGGAAGTAAAGTCAAAAATCAATGAATGGGATGCCATAAAGCTAAAAAGCTTTTGTACTGCCAAGGAAACAATCAAGAGTCAAGAGGTTTCCGACAGAAATGGAGAGAATCATGGACTATGATTCCTCAGACAGGGGACTCATACCCAGAATCTACAAAATCCTCAAAAATCTCAAATACAAAAACACAAACAACCCAATTAATAAATGGGCCAAATAACTAAATAGAAACTTCTCAACAGAGGACATTGATTAAGCCAATGAATACATGAGAAAGTGCTCTAAATAAATCACTAGTAATCAGATAAATGCAAATGAAGATATCACCTTACACCAGTCAGAATGACAAAAATATAGAAAATAATAATAGATGCTGGAGGGGCTGTGGAGAGATAGGCACACTAACACACAGTTGGTGGAGCTGCAGACTGGTACAGCCCCTCTGGAAAGCAGTGTGGAGAATCCTCAAAAAACTAGGGATGAGACCACCATATGATCCTACTAGTCCTCTCCTGGGTATTTTTCCAGGGGATTTAGAATCAGCACATTATAGTGACACAGCAATATCTATGTTCATAGCAGCTCAATTTACAATAGCTAAATCATGGGAACAACCCAGATGTCCTCACTGGATGAATGGATCCAAAAGCTGTGGTACATATATACCATGGAATTTTACACAGCAATTAGAAACAATGATATTGCAGCCTTTGAAGGTAAATGGATGGCTATGGAAGAAATCATGCTGAGTGAAATCAGCATAACCCAGAGAACCAAGGGTCAAATGTCTTCACTCATCTGTGGAGGCTGGATCTAGACCCTGGCCATTGAGAAAGGTGGTGTATTATCATGTGTTAAATCCAGATAAGGTGTAATGTTACACAACCTAATACATTTTTATAGATGTTGTGGGAAGGGGAAGGGAGGGAGAAGGGTGGGTAATTGGGGGGGGCACTCTTGGGGGTAAATCTAATGTTCAGAATCTATATACATTTTCTTTTATTTTGTTAAAAAAACTTGTATGACTGTTCAACAAATAAATTTCTCAATAAAAAATAAATAAATAAAAATCTAGGGCTGGAGCAGTGGCTCAGCAGTTACAGCACTTGCCTAGCATGCATGCGGACATGGGTCCGAACCCCAGCAACATGTACACAAAGAAGTGTCCAAGAAACAAAAGCCACATGAAAAACTAAATAAAATAGATTCTTTCCCTCTCTCACACTGTCCCTCTCTCTTTAAAAATAATAAAATAAAAATCTATGTAAGTTCAGCACCCAGATCCACTCCCAGTCTAAGACGCCATGCAATTAATTATATCTTTACCATTTGTGAGTGAGCTTAATTTATTAGAAAAGCCTAAGACTTTGAACTTGAGGATATAAAGCACAACCAAGAACATATGAATCATCTGAAAGCATGGAGATTAACTGAGAGTCCAAGTGTTAGTAGATAGAACTCATATAAACATATACACACAACAAATGTAAAGGAAACTGAAACAATGTAGAAAGTGGGAAAAACAACTGATTTCCCGAAAGAGAAAGCATTGCATCCATGAAACAAAAGCAGAGTGATAGGAAAAATTGAAAGGGCACAAAAGAATTGTTCTAAATTAAAAATGTAATAGCAGAAATATGTTTTAATAGACTTGAAGAAAAAAATGAGGACATTTTTCAGAGAGCAAAACAGGAAGACAAAGGAATGAAGACCTTTTTTAAAATAACAATCAATGTATAGGTCCAATATCCCGCTAATAGAAATTCTAAAGAAAAAACTAAAGAAAGCAATCTGTATACTATCAAGAATTTTAATAGAACCATGCCAAGGTACATGACTGTAAAGTTTCAGAGGAACAATAGAGAGAAGAATCACAGGGAGGACAAAGACACTAAAAATCAGTATAAAAATGAGACTTATCAACAGAAATAGTAGAACTAGGAAACAATAACTAATGTGTTTAAAATCCTGAGCAAAAAAAAAAGTTATTTGTAACCTAGAATTCAATAAATACCCAGCCAAATGTTATCTTATTTTGACATTTTTATCAATACCAAGCAAAATTGATCTACCATGAACTTTTCATAGGAAGCTCTAATAAAGCAAAAAAGTACATACATATAAATATGTGTGTACACATATTTTTGTAAATCGGTATATGTACCTGCATATATGTGTGTGTGTAATAAATTAGGAAAGGAAAGGATATCCATTCCAGGAAACCGCTAACATCAATGAAGACATGATTTCTCAGGATGACAATGAAGGAAACCACAAAGTCAAAGCAGTATATTGGGCCCCAGAGAGCAAACAGTCCAAGGAGCGTAAACTGCTTAAGGGCTCTTAAGGGTCCTTGTCCTAGAAATATACTTACTAGACCAGACAGATTACTCCATGTGTTCAATTTTGAGAGGAGTTTGATAATTTTGTTGAGGAATCTGAACATGAATTATTTATAAATTACATATTAAGCAAACAACCAAAATTAACAAGGATTGATCCCAAGGAAAACAAAAAGTTATTCAAGGATAGAAATACACTCATTCCATTATGTAGCTTAACTGTTAACATTTACATAGCAACAATAACACATACACTGTTGAGTAAAAATTGTTAAGTAACTGTATTAGGAAGGTGAAGGAAAGGAAACATTTATGGTGGAGGAAGGTGGAGGGAGGGTAAGGAAAGATCTAAATTCTCTCCTTCTGCCTTAGGAAGACAATAGATAATACCTAAACTTTTAAACCCAGCAATAGTTTTACATTTACATTATTTTAAATAAGGAAGGAGTGGAATGGCCAAAATAAATAGCAGAAAAAATTGGAAATAGTGGCTTTTGGGAAATAAGGTGTAGAATCAGAATGAATAGGAAAGGCAAATGCTCTTTTTCTGTTATTAATCTTGTAATACCATTCGTCTTTTCAAACTATGTGCATTATTATTCTTATTAAAAATGTGTGTGTGTGTGTGTGTGTGTGTGTGTGTGTGTGTGTTGAGTTAGACAAGAATTGAAACAGTACGTTTTGTTTACTTGTTTTTTGGTGCTGGGGATCTAACTCAGGGGACCTTTATCACTGAGCTACATCCCCAGCCCTTTTCATTTTTTTATGTTAAGAAAGGATCTTACTAAGTTGCTTCGGACTTCACTAAGTTGCTAAAGTTGGCCTTGAACTCTTGATCCTCCTACGTCAGCTTCCTGAGCTGCTGGAATTACAGGCATGTGCCACCATGCCCAGCAACAGTGTATTAAATTGAAATGTTTTTATTGCCTCGGAGTTTGGGCTCAGGCTCCACAACTGAAGAAACCGATGGCTAAGTGCCCACACATTCTAAAGAGGGTGCCAGAAAACATCTTTTTTTTTTTTTTAAGAGAGAAGGACAGTGAAAGAGAGAAAGAGAGAGAGAGAGAGAATCCATTTTTATTGAGTTTTTCACATGGCTTTCATTGCTCCGACACTTAGTTGTGTTTGTGGTGCTGGGGTTTGAACCCGTGTGCTTGCACACGCCAGGCAAGCACCATAACGCCAAGCCACTGTTCCAGCCCCAGACAACATCTTATCTGCAGGGTTTATTAAGATATAGGGATGGGTTGGAGCAGTGGCTCAGCTCTTTCCCGACATGCACAAGGATGCAGGTTCAAACCCCAGTACCACGTACATACACAACTGTCAGAGAAACAAAGGCCAGATGGAAAAATAAATAAAAAATAAAATTGAGTCTCTCTCTCTCTCTCTCTCCCTCCCTCCCTCCCTCTCTGTTTGAAAGAAAGACAAGAGGAAAATTTGACCTGTGATCCTCAACCCCACGTCTAAAGGAAGGCCAGTGTTTAAGCAAGGGTGATTCCGAGAGGATTCGCAGGGAGTTGTTAGCTCAGTAAGGAGTCCTGATTGCTCAGTCTTAGAACCACTTTCAGAAGGTGTAGATTGTGAAGAGGAGAAAGAAATCTGCTCCAGAGGATTGCAGCTCCTGGAGAACCTGACCTGTATCCTGGAGCAAGAAGGGCATGGAGGTTGGAGTGTGGTATCTGGTCTTCACCTGGCAAAGCTGCCAACCCAGAGCCAGCCATGCTGCCAGTCATAGTTGGCTGAGTGTCCTCAGTCTGGTGGGGCTTTCCCTAGGAACCGAAAGGGACTAACCTGTTGGAGTGAGCTGCCCTCAGCAGAGAGGCTGGAGGGTGACCCTGGAGAAGGAACTTAGGGAAAGTCATCAGAGGTCGTGTAGAGACCACAGTGTTGGAGAACTGTGAGGGAAACTTTGAAAGAACCACGGAAGCACGCCGCATGGGAGAGAGCCAATATTTGGGCACCCAGAAAGCATACACAGTCTCCCTGTTGCCACCTTGCAGCAGCACCAGTGGAGTTGGATGCACTCTTCCCTCTCATTCTCCTCCCACCCCAGCCCTGCAGGAGCCCCAGGCAGTTGCCAGTAGCCAGGACAGGATAGAAAAAGGATCTTAAAGAAATTAACAACCACCCTCACCCCACAGCAGGTTACCGAGCATAGGTAGGGCTTGAGCTGGGAAAAAAGAGAAAAACTTAAATTGGATGTGAAATGAAAGTATTGATTTAGATCCATCTGGCCTTTTTAATACCTGTAAGTAAAACTTCTAATATCTGAAAGTAACTGGAAAAGCTACAGAATCTGGCCAGGGGCAGAGAAGGGTGACCCAATAGGGCAGGTTTGAAGGACACACGGCTATTTGCTGGTCCTTTTTTTTTTTAAATAAGATTTTGTTTTTCATTATAGTTTTACATATTGAAGGGGTTTGTTGTTACACTTCCATACATGCACACACCATATATCCCCCCTTTGCCCTCCCTGCCCCCCTCCACCTCCCACCCTAGCTTTGAGGTTGCCCCCAGTTCAATTGATAATCGGTGCTCGATGAGCTATTGTCTAAACTCACTGTTCTCTCTTTCCTATATTGTAGTCCAGCTTCCACATATGAGAGAAAACAGTTAGCCCTTGAGTTTCTGGGTTTGGCTAATTTCACTCAGCATGATTTTCTCCATTTCCTTCCGTATACCAGCAAAGGTCATGATTTCATTATTTTTTTTAATGACTGAGTAGAATTCCATGGTATATATATACCACAGTATCTTGATCCATTCAACCAGTGATGGGCATCTGTGTTGATTCCATAATTTAGCTATTGTGAATGGTGTTGTTGTAAACATTGATGTAGCTGTTATCGCTATAATATGCAGAATTTATATCTTCTGGAATAATACCCAGGAGTGGGATAGCTGGGTTACTGGTCCATTTTTTTAAAGTTACCTTTTTTCTTTAAAAGGGCACTAACACACATTGATACCAACTATGTGATAGGAATATACTTAGATAATCTCATTTGTTGCCTCCAACAGTCTTTCAAGGTAGTGGTTACTATATTTGTTTTGCAAATCAGGGAGTTGAAGATCAGGCAGAATGTGGTTCCTAACTCACAAAGCTCTCAAGTACTGATCAGGAATCAGATGTGGGACATGCTCCAGAGTCTACGCACATTCCGGGCAAAGTGACTGACAGCCCAGTTAAGCCCAATTATTAATGTTAAATAGGTGGTGTTCAAGAACCAATGTGACCAGTAACTGACCCCCATATCTCTCTCAGCCTGTTTCCTCATCGCTAATATAGGAAAACAATGCTATAGGTAGCAGGCTTATTAAGGGGATTTTGCTTTTTAGTACTAGGTATTGAGCCGCGGGGTACTTTATGGCTGAACTATATCCCCAGCCCTTTTTACTTTTTATCTACTAAATTTCTTGGGGGTCTCACTAAATTGCTGAGGCTTGCTTCAAACTTGTGAACCTATGTCTCAGGCCCCGAATCACTATTTTTACAATTGTGCACCATCATGCCTGGATTGTTGTGGGGATTAACACAAAGAATGGGTTCAGACATTTTACCTGGCACAGGGCAAGCACTAAATGAACAGTGCCCATTACTATCATTAAGCTAGTCAACACTCTGAATAAGAAGTGATGAAATGAGGCAATAATTCAGAAATGCCTGGATGAATATGTATACTCAATATTTGGCTCAATTTGAAGCTGCATGTTTTCTCTCCTGTGGTAATATATATACTTAAATAAAATGTGCTACATTCTGCATTGTATTATTATAAATATTTCATAGGGACAGAATCATAAAATTGGAAGGGATCTTGGAAGCCATTTATTTAAGTATTTTTCTTCTTTAAGGGGCTTTAAACTCCTTGGAAGTAGGGATCATATCTTGTACTTAAATAATTAATTCCTTCAACAAATGTATATAGACCTAGGGATGTAGCTCAGTGGTAGAATGCTTGCCTAGTATACATGAGGCCCAGAGTTCAATTCCAAGTACCTCCAAATAAATAAAATTTAAAAAGTAAAAAAATAAAAATAAAAAGATGTGTATATGTAGGATCTATGAGTAAAGCAGTTAGAGAGAGATAGAGATGGGGTTAGGGGTGTAGCTCAAGGGCAGAACACTTGCCTAGTATGCACACAGGCTCTGAGTTAAGTCCCCACTATGACAATAAAGAAAAACAGAAGAGAGAAAGAGAAAGAGAAGCTTAGAAATTAGATTCTGCCCTCTGGAGCTTGTAGCCTAAGCCAAACTGAAGCCAGTGTCAGGAATAAGGGGCAGTTGAAGTCCTGGGGTGGGGTAGGGGCAGTTCAACACAGGATAGCCCTTGCAGTATCCCTCCTAGAGTCTGATACAGAGGAGGCATGCACCAAATGTTGAACCAGGAGTGAACAAATGTGCCTGTGATCAGGAGAGTGTGTGCCCAGATAGAAAGGAGACTGAGTGACCTGAACACTCATTTGTGGGCATTAAACTTTGACGGTGTTGTGGGGAGCGAGTGAATGATGTGTCAAGATCTGTGTCCTTGGTTATTTGTTCGGTCCCTTTCCTCCAGTCTGCTCTGTGCCTGTTTCCCCCTCTAAACTGAAGAAGTTTATTGGACTCATTGGGGCCTAATGGTGATTTGATGTGGTCATTTTCCAAATTCCAGACAGGTATGAGCTCTGGCTAGAGTCTTCCCTGTTGTAGCAAAAGAGAGAAAGGACAGAGGCAGGAGAGGTGAGTAGAAGGTGATCGCGGTATATTAGGTTTCTTCCCTCTGGGGCTCTTCTTTTGATGAGAAACATACCATGTGCAGTTCATCTTCTTTTTTCTTCTCATTTTAGGAGGTCCTGGATGCACAAGTGTACACACACACACACACACACACACACACCATGATCTGATACATGCCTCTCACATACTCCCACAGTTAGGAGATCCACACCCTCAGAGTCATCTCTTCACCTGGACACTTTGCATTAGGGTGAAACATGAAGGAAACGTCAGCCTTCCTTCTGCAGCACACCCCTACAACCACCACCAAACAGGGTTTTCAGTGCTGGGAATTCCACATTGGCAGCATCCATTGTTTAAAATGGAAATACCCCAAGGAAGGATCCTGCATTCAGCCTTTTCAAGGTGATTGGGAGATAAAGACCCTCTCTGATTAGAGAGTAAGAAATAAAAATATCAAGCAGGAGAGAGAAGAACTAACTCCAAGCAGGAAAAAAGACTCAATCACGGGCAGTTAGAATTACTCTACCATTTGATTTCATTTCACTGTTCCAAATGCACTGCCCACCGACTATGTTCATTATTTTAAGCACTATCCAGAAACAATGGATATGACTCATATTCAGAGCATCTTATAGCCTATTACTTGTTACCTAGTATACAAACAAGTCATTAGGCTACAATGGAGGCAAAGGTTATGGTGACAGCGTGGTAGAGGGACAATCAAACCCAGCTGAGAGGTAGAGGTAAAGGAGAGGTTCTTGGAGACAGATCTTTAAGCTTGAAACAAAGGGTGCATGTGCCCTGCCAGTGTTTTAAAATACTGTTTAAAAGAAATAACCGTATGGGATTGAACCCGGACAGGGATGCTCTCTGAGTCTGGACAATTTCAGCTCTCCGGAGGTGCATGAAAAGTCGGTGTTCAGCGCTTCTCTGGAGATTCAGGGTTGTGCTGCAGAAAACACAGAGACCTGATCTTAGGTGCTATGAGTCAGTGCAGCAGCCTTAACATTCTCCAGCCAGATGGCTTTGGAAGAGGCACTTCAGCTCACTCACCTCAGTTTCGTCAAGGTGCTGTCTGCCTGCCTGCCTCCTGGGGTTGCCATGAAGCACCAATGAGATAAGCTGGGTGCACACACTGTCGCACTGTCGGCTGTGTTACTGGAGAAGTGAGTCATTGTTTTTCTCTGTTTTGGCAGATCCCTTCCTGGCTCCCTGAGTGCCAGAATGAGCTCCACAAAGGGCTTGCTTTCCTGACACATCAGCTCCAAGCTCTCAGACAGTTCTCTTGGGGCTGCCATAAGGGCCCCAAGCATCTGTTCCCAGCTGCAGGCTTCAGCCTCAGGAAGCAAGAGTTTCCATGGGGAGAAGAGTAAAGTGGAGATTCAATGGGAAACAAGTCGCTCAGGGATTGGAGGTAATGAACAAATCAGCCATGCAGTATTAATAACCACGCAATAAGAAGTCTAGCAATGATTTGGCCCAGAGTCCTCTCCCTATAATCACCAGTGATATGTCTAAGCCACAATTGTAATATTAAATGTTCAGCATTTTTATAAAACTAATTGGACTTGTTCACATCTCTAAACCACCTGTAAACTTCTTGCTACAGCATTTATTCTGAAAACACAATGACAAGTAAAAAGTAAACAGAAGTTCAAAGATAGAAGGTCAAGAGCTAGGACCAGCAGAGTCCCTTGATTTTGTTTCTCAACCTACAACTGTCAGTGCACATGGATGGCTCCAAGGGTAACAGACTCAGATACATGATAGCACTTAAAGAAGAAATCAAAGTTTTAACTCCTTGAGGGGCTGGCCTCTGCAAAAATGTGAAATAGGTGAGCTTTGGCAAAGGATGAAAAAAAATTATTAGATTCTAGAGACCTGAGTTCACATCTGAAGACTTCCAGCTGATGTTTCGATAGGAAGCTATGTGATGTTCAGGATCCTCATTTGTAAAACCATCACTGTCTTATCTCCCTCTTGGAGCTGTTATAAGGATAGCATGAAATAATGAAGGGGAAATCAATTTGTGAATTGTTAATTAGTTAATATCATTAACATGTTATCCCACTGTTGCCCCCTTTTTTGGTCCTACTTTGTTACCTCAAGTACCATAATGGAGAAGCCTCCTGAAGCCCGCCCTTTGTGGACAGCACCTGTTGTTATAAATGTAGTTCAATTGCCTAATTTTCATGAGTTATTAGAAGGAAAGTAGCCATTGTACTACTTTTCACTGAAGTATGAATTAATGTTTATATTTAAGAGGTGTCTATCCCTCCCCCACCAGGACCTATTTCAAATGCTTTAATCTCTAGTGGAAAATCAAACTCAACTCTAAGAGGTCAAAAAAGAAAGATTACAGGTAAGTGGAAACTTTCCCATGTTCCTCAATCCAGTCACCACACTCTGTCCTATAAACCCAATGGTTCTTAAAATGCTATTCAGAGCCCTTTACAATTTAACCCCAACATTTCTTTCCAATGTTATCTTTCATTACCTCTATGAATTTTTCCTTTCAGTCAGATCGAACTTGTTGTTCTGCATCATATACCACATGTTTTCTGATCTCTACACCTCTATTATGATTGTTTCATCTGCCTGTATTCCTAAACCCACATCTCCACAGCTCAAAGCCCATTACCTGCACAAAATATTCCATGACTCCCCAATACAGGATGGTCTTTCCTTCCACAGTGCCTCTCCTCCAGCTTCCATTTCCTATCCTGAGTAATGGTTATTCATATGCACTTCTTAGTTCAAGAAAGACATCATTCCCAAAATATATCCTCCATTCATACCTGAAAATTCCTCATTGAGCTCTCAGTTAATCAGCACAAAGTTTCCTTTTTGATATAAAACAAAATAGTCATTATGGTGGCTATTCAGAAATACCCCTGAGGAAGCTTATGATTTTACTGAGGATATTCTAAATGCCTAGGGGATAATACAGACAAGGAATGTTTTAGTAGTTAAGAACAGGAAGAGATCATCAAGGTTGAAATGAACTTTTCTTTGGGATGAATATTGCCTTCTTGGAAATTCCCTTTGAACATACATGCATTCCTGAGAATGAGTGGTCAATATGCTCCCAATTCCTTAGCATGAATTTGTATATCAGATGATTTTCCTGGTGACAAAGTAGAGAAGATACACATGGACGCTAGTATATAAACACCAGGTGTGTGGAGCAAGGTCTGAGTGACTCAGGGTGAGACATTTTGGGTACTAGGTTTAGAATGGAGGCACTCACTCTCAAGAGACATTCAAGTGCCTCATTGCTTGCCTCACCCTCATCCTGGCCCTGGATACAGGATTCAGAAAGGGACCAAAAAGCAAAGTATAAGGAGAAAGATATTAGGGACAAAGGTCTTCCTTTTCACGTGAAGTCTAGAACCAACCTTAGATGTGACCCACTCTGTACCTATCATCTTCCCCCTTGTGTTTTATTTATTTAAGGCCAAGCAGAGAAAAGAACTATATTGGTCTAACTTCTCCTTGTGTGATCCTGAGACTGAGAGATTAAATTATCTGAAATCTCTTCCAGTTTGAGTGGTGCCTAAAAGAAGCTCCACTTTCCTATTTAACTTAGGCCTGGCTTCCATGTTGGACTGGTAATTACCTTTCCAACCCCTGCTCCCACCCCATGCCCTATATTTGTCAGGCTAATGCTATTTTGGGTACTTATCATGGGAAATAATGCAGGGGAATAGCATGGAAGCTTTAGAAGCAACTTTGTAAAAGAGCAGTTTTCAATGTCTCAAATAGCTTTGTACTGGTATGAAGAGATATCTTTTGGCAGCTGTTCAAAGTGAAATGAAACAAGTTTATCTGAAATTTTTTTCCAATACCACCCCTGCTATGATTGAAACCTCAACTTCTTTAAATGATATCCGGTTTCTAAAATACTGGTTACACATGTCTCTGTGACATAAGAAAAAACAAGTGATATGAATGGAAGGCATTTTAGCTATGCCCCCTGCCAAAACAAAGGTCCCCTATAAGTCCTAATTCTTTCCAAAATTTCACCTTTAAAACATATGCAATCTGATAAGATCTTAGAATACCTCAGATCTGGGCTGTGTTTTAAAACTCAGACAAGGGACTGGAAGGTGAAGCCCTGGCTGGTCTTAAATACTAAAATTTCAACTGAGTTCACATGTCCCAGAACCTCTCAATGAATGGAAATGCTCCTAAGATGTTTCACTCAACGCACAGTATTAATTTTCTTCTAGAATGAGACTACTCTGCTAGATTGTGCCTATTGGCACCATTATGAATACACAGAGAAAAAAAGTTATACAATGGGCTTAATTTTTTTATCTCTTTACAGTTCACAAAACATAGCTACACAAATTATCTTTTTTTTTTTAATTTTAGTTTGCCCAACTGGAGAGCCAACCAAACATTGAGAGAAATGTGGATTCCCATTTCTTGAATCACAGAAATTGGAGATGATATGTTGAGGGCTCCCCATATTCATTCACCAAAATGTTTTAGAAAAGTTTCTACATCTTTTGGTTTTGTGATGTTTATTCCACGTGGCTGCATCTCCGTTTGTCCATAACCAAGGGAGTCTCTTGATGGAGGAAAACCAGAGGTGAATAAAAATGTGGTGAATTCAACAGAGAGCTGTAACATGATGGTGTCAATTCAAACAACAACACTAATTAGTTTTTATAATTTATGATGCCAAAACCCCAGTGAACTGCGTCAGTACACAGATACTCTCAATACTCTCTTAATCTACATAAGTGTTATTCCCTTATGTAGGTGCAATGTGTCTATTCAGTCCCCATGGAGTCCCAGAAATGCTTCAGAGCCCAGAAGCCCAAGGCTAATAGCTACAAATCATGGTGTTGTGAGTTATAGCTCCCTATTGATTTGGTGAATATGCCTGTTGTATGTTCTCAGTGAAAATTTAAGTAATTAATTCAACTCTAGACGTATATAAAAATCACCCACAAAACTTTCAAAACACACCAAAGCCTGGACATTGTTTCCACAGACTCTGATTTTGGGAATGGGATTGGGACCTATCCTCAATATTTTACAAAGTGCTGGGTGACTCTAATGTGCAGCCAGTATTGAGGACATTGTTCCAGGTGCAGAAGTTCTCAAGCTCTAGCAAGCACCAAAATCACCTGGAGTAGGTTAACATAGATATTTGGATCCTTATCCAGAGTTTGTGATTCAGCTGGTCTGAGATGGGCTCTGAGAATTTGCATTTATAAGTAGTTCCTGGATGATGTTAATGCTACTCATTCAGGGACCACACTTGAAGATCACTATGCTGAGTGATTTCACTTATAAGCATTTCACTTATATCAAAATCAATTCACCTAAACCCCTTCAATTTATAAGTAGCAGCACTCACCACCAGACAGTTCTACTTATTTAGGTCTAATTATGTGCTGGACTCAGTGTGAGGCAACAAAGAAACAAGATGAAACTCAATTTCAGGTGTTTTCTCTTTCTCTCATCCCCCCCCTTTGCTGTTCCCTCTCTGCATCGGTAAACTCTAGAGAGAAGCCTTTTTAAAATCCTGAGTCCTGTTCTAACATTTTGCCTGGGGTTCCCCAATGTCTACCCAACAGTTAGGGTTGCTTTGCACTGGGTCAGTCCTTGGACAGTCTCTGACTTCAGCACCTTGGAGAGCATCCTCTGTGCTCAACAGGATGATGAACAAGGACAATGGAACTGCAGTAATCATTCCCAGTGAAAAGGAGGAAGAATGAGATGCACAAGTCCCTGTTCTGTAACAGATTCACAAATCTCACTGGACCAAACATTGCAAAATCCTTTGACAATAGTACAAGCCCTAAAAATACTTAATGGGTTTCTGTTTTGTTTGCTTCTAGTCAGTTGCATGTGCCAATAATCACATGAAGTTTTCAACTCTGATTTACTTATTGTTTTTGTGCCTAGATGTCTGTCTGTCTGTTTGTCTGCCTGTCTGTCTGTCTTCCTCTCTCTCTTCTTTCTCTCTCTCCTCCCACCTCTCTTCTCTCCTTCCTTCTTTGCATCTTCCCTCCCTCCCATCCTTCTCTTTTTCCTCTCTTAATGTCTGTGTCCTTATTATTAAGAATAGACCCTTGCATCTGGTAAGTGCCCAATAAATATTTAAGGGGAACTATTTCCAGTATCTCCAGTTTATCTTGAAATGCACCAAAAATTTAAGTGATGCTTAAATTTGAGTAAGTAACAAAATCACTTGGAAGGTATGTTAAAACATAAATTGCTGGGTTTGCCTCCAGCTACTGATTCAGGTGGTCAATGGTCCAGGGTGGGAACTGAGATGGTTTGGTGTCACTCACCCTCTCTGCTTCCAGCTTTCCTAAGGCAAGGACCCTTTCCTCAGTACACCTTGAAAATCTAAGACAGGGTTCTGTATCTGCAGTTGCATTACAAACTGCTCAAATTTAAGAACCACTCAAACTTGGTGCATTTCTAGATAAAATGCAACAACTGTGGGACAAAGCCATAACAGGAATGGAACAAATTCTCACACTGGAAAAGCCCTCTGAGTTGTTACCAAGCAAGAAAATATTATCAGGATTGCAAATATCTGCTCCATTCTTCCCCTACAAGACATGTGTGACCTTAGCAACAACAAAAGGAGTTAGAATAGATATAAGCAATACACATCCTGATGCCTATGTGCACACATATTGGCCAAGGAATCAGTGACAGCTTTTTTATTAAGGTCTTCATGCAACAGCTATACATGGGCATTCTCCTTCTGAAGCCCACCAGCAGTTTTTAGACTATATTTCTTGAAGTACAATAGAAGATGCTGCAAGTGGAAGAATGAGGAGGGGTGCGGAGCCCTCCTCAGGGTGTGGCCACCTGGGCTTTGGCTCAGTCACTGGGGGAAGGCCTTTGTCTTTCCCCACTCTGGCATCTTTCTTCTTCCGTAGAACCATAGATAGCTCAGACTTCAGAAAAAGAAGCAGAGCCAGTGCCCAAGCCATGCAGGAAGGCCCAAGTGGCTTTTTGTCATGTATGTCCATGGCAACTTTTTAATTAGCTTAATAAAACCCTCTCACTTGTGGACAAAAAAAGAAAAGAAAAAACTAGAGATGAGGAACCAGGATATAGAAAAAAATAGCATGAGACAACGCAGCCCTGATGACTCAGCCCTGGGAGCTCTGTGGCACCCTAGGGTTGTGGAAGGGCTGCTTTTGGAGAAGCATCCTATCCCTTCCACCATCCACAAAGCATCACAGAGGCAGCTGAGGAAGAGTCCTTGCCTGCTGGACACTCCCTCAAAACCTCCTCCATGGGCAAAGCAAATCCAGGGTTTGTCCCTTATGGACAGACATGGTGTCCCATTAGCCCTCTGGTGTACAGCACACCATGGAAGCTCAGTAGATGCTGGATTCTTACATGTGTGAATATTAACAGCTTCCACTTGTTCACTGCCCTCACATCATCTGCCCCATCATGAAGGTAGGGAGACAATAGGGACGTCAATTTGTGAGTACTTAACACTCTCCTCACGGAGCTGTCACTCCTGCACCAACGTGCCCTCCCTACAGAGCAGGCCCCACATAGATTTTTCTCCTTTGAATTCTCCAGGAAGATATATTGATCGCATCTAAGTGACATCAATAGACCTAGATAACTGAATAAAACTTTGGAGTTTGCCTTAAAATGTGTATGATGTAGTTTCAAGACACCACCTGGTAGCTTCCCCACCCACCCTCCCTCACTCTCTGTCCACGGTGACTGTTGAGTATTACCTGTACCTCCCAATCCCAGCCTAGGATGCCTTATCCCAGGATGACATGAAGAGGCTGTGGGTAGGAATTAAAGATGAAGGTGACCAGAAATATAATAAACCAAGCAATTCCACTCCATGTTCCAAAACAGGCCTTGTTAACTCCCTAATGTAAGGATTCTCAGGCTCTGACCACAGTAGTTTCATTTCTCACTATGCAGTTACACAGATACCCATCTCCTCCATAGTCTGGTAGGCTCACTCTGCCTTCCCCTTCCAAGAGGCCCCTCCCCTCTGTGCCTTCTTAGGAAAGGACGTCACAGTTGGCTCCTGAGCTGGGACTCATGATGATGAGAGGTGATTTGGCTCTTCTTGGATACCCACCCATCCCCCGCTGTGACTCTTTGGAACTACTGTACCACTTGCCCTCCTAAGGGATGCAGGTGCATTCACATGGACCACTTTGCCTCCTACAAGTATGTGACCAGAAGCAGTGTTTGTTTTGTGCCACAGATCCCTCCCTGTGATACAGAAACAACAATACAGTATCTGCCTCATGGGAACAGTAAAAGGATTAACTGAGATAAAATACATGGAGTGCAAAAAAAAAAATACAAAAAGTTCAGCCTACTGCTTGGTATTCAGAATGTGTAGTAAAACAAAGCAGTTTCTCCCCGCTGAATGCTTACTATGCATTAGACAGTGTTTAATCACTCTAATCTTCATGACCACCTTATGAGAGAAATGCAATTATCATAGCCATTAATAGACATGAAAGCTGAGATCTAGAGAGGCTAAGCATCTTGACCAAACGACAACTAGTAAGTGACAGAGCTGAGATTTGAACCGGCTCCATTTGATTTCAGGGCTTATGTTTTAAACTACTGAGTTGATATTTTATTCATTGCATGCCACTTCCTTTCTCCCTTTCTACCTCACCTCTCCCTAGCTACCACCTTACTGTGGACACAATGTTTGAGAGCAAGGGTCAAAATATGTTTTCTATAAAGATCAAAATAGGATTTTCATCTTTGCAAACCATACGGCCCCTGTTGAGATTACTTACCTCTTGCCAGTGTGGAAGTAAGCACAGATACTACGTACATTAATGGGTACAGCTGTGATTCAAAAAAACTTTATTGACAAAATCATGGCTAGATTTAGCTAGCTGTTGGTAAGCAGTAGGTGCTCAGTGCATACTTGTGAACTGACAAGTACTCTCACCAAGAGACAAGTCCTCTCTCCTCACAAGTCACAGCATTTATAGCATAGAATTCTGCTCCCAAAGATAGGAAGGGCCTTCCTCCCTGGGTGAGTGGGCCACAGACTATTGGAAGAGCCTTTCCACAACACCTCCAAGATAAACTGAGTCCCTGACACTGCAACCAGGACTCCAGCATCTTTCCAAAGGAGAGAAAGCCACCTTGGGTAGAGCATTTCCCTTCAAAAGAAAGGCCAGTGTGATTAAAGTGTGGCCAAGGAGGCGCTTGGAGGACAGTCAATCTGGCAGCAGTATGGGGGCTCTTCACCTCCGCTGCAGCTGTCACTGTTGCTGCTTGGGGCTCAGCCTGTAAGAGACAGGAAGAACATGTTTCGAGTTGATTTGTTTTCACTTGCATTTACTGGTTTGTGGTCCTGGGGTGTCTGATATGTTCATACGATCTCCAGTACAGGTTACAATGACAAAACCAATCTTGGAGCTGAAATGAGGCCAGAATTAAATAGCCAAGTCCATGAACCATGTAACCTGCAATCAAATCCTTTGAGGGGAGGCAGGAGGCAGGATAGAACTGGTTTCTGAAGACCACCAAAAATTTAACTGAGTCAATCCATCATGTGGAGCTGCTTCTTCATTCTCGATTCTTCTCATTCTTCTTCCTGCCTCTTTCTGGATACTTCCTCTGCTGTACCACAACTCAGAAGGCCTCTTCTCAGGGTCAATGGCTTCACAAAGAACCAAAATGATCTCTACAGTGTGACTTTTCCACTTCAGGGGCAGGCTTAGCTACATGAAAGCAAGACTGCCAGTTGCAGCACAGTATCTGTGGTCTCCTCTGCTTGGGGCATTTTAACCCAGAGCAGAGTAACTGGGTCACTGTGAGATACAATCACAGTTGGTGTATTCCTCATGACAAAGAGGATACACCTATCCCTTCCCACACTAGCCTCCCCTCCCTGAGCCCCTGACCTTCTGTGGCATATTCCAAGTCTCACCACTTGATACTTTGCTATCCGTGATTTTGTATTCTTCTCTAAGGACTCCAGATGTTACCTCCCCAATTATAAAGGAAACTCCTGAAGATAACAACAGTCTTAGCTCGGTAGGCACAGAATTCCTCCTGTGGGCTGTGGAGGACAGTGTTGTACTCATTCCTGTCTCACAGCTTTTTCAAGCACCCACCCTCCTTCTGGAATACCTTTCCCACCCCACTCTTCCATGGCAGACGCCTTCATGTCAATCAGATCTCAGCTCAAACACCATTTCCAGGTGGCTTTCTATTATCACTCAAGCTAAAGTAATCTAGGAGGTATTCAATAAATATTCATTGAATGAATTAATTAATGGCCTCCATTTTGTAGATCAGGAAACCAAGACTCATTGTGGCTACAAATTACTTGCCCATGGTCAATGAGCTAACAAAAGTCATAAACTGAGGTTTTCTGACACCACAGTGCTGGAAATGCTTTTATTTCTCCTATATTACAAGTGTGCTATGGCACTGCATTTTCTTAGTCAATATCTCTCTAGCCCAGTGTTCTATAAGTTCCATGAGGACAACATCTGTATCCGTCAGGCTCACTTCCTGTAGCTCTGCTATATAGTGTAGGGTGTGGAACGTCAATCTTGACTGTACTAATAACAGACTACTGCATGCTAGTCTAGTTGCCTTCTAGATAGACTCAACACACGCTTACCCATAGACGAATTGAGAGTGAACTCAGGAGCTAGACACAGAAGACCTGAGCCTCCTCTTACTCTAGACCTCATTCTCTGAGTAGTAAAACAGCCTTTTCCTGGAATGTCCTCAGGGATGCAGAGTGACAAGGATGCTAGGGGAAGTTTTTGAACACCTGGAGCAAGAACAGAGATACTGAATATCTAACATGAGTGGGTTTTGTGCCAAGTTATAAATCTCAGCTAATTATAGCCAGTACTGTTCCTTTGGGGTCTTTCATGAATTTCCTTCACTCAGAAATCATGGTCTCCTCCCTAGTCCCTCCATTCCCAGGGTGGGCTTTGGTCTGAGTCAGAGAAGTCATGGGCTGTTGGCTCATCTCAGGATAGAGAATTGCATGACTAAAAGCAGAAACAGCAATAAAGACAGAAGTTATGAGTCTACAGCCAGCAGGGAAATAGAGTAGTAGGCTGCTAATACATCATATTCATCTCTAGAAATTTCATAAGACTTCATCCACTCTCATGTCATATACTAATACACTATTTTTTCCTTCAGGTTAGATTCTCCTTTATTTTAGTCAACTATTTTTTTGCAATATCAAGTATACTTTTTCTTTTGGGTTCTGTCTCCCTCTTTCCACTGCTTGCTCCTCTGCCTTCTGTCCGTCCTCCCCAGTTTTAAGAAGGAAGTGTAATGGAGTTAAGCCCACAGACTTTGGGTTCAAATCCTTGTTCTACCGGTTGCTAGGTATTTGTGTGTAAATAAGTTACCCAACTTCTTTGAGTCAGTTTTCTTCTCTATAAAATGGATGTTGTGAGGATTAAATAGTACATATTATTTGAAGGACTTAGCATAAAGCATGAGCAAGAATTCAACAAATGGTGGTCACTTCTCCCACCCTGCTCCGTCTACCTTTCCCCTTCAGGTAGATCACATGCACGTGCGAGCATGCACACACACACACAAACACACATACACACACACACACACACACACACTCACAGTCTGGCCGAATAAAACGCTGATCCCCTCATCCATTCTGGCATCTCAAGTTGGTCAAGATGCATGACTGGGCAGCCCCTGGTTTTTCAGATTTTATCTCTCTCCTTTTCCCCCCCACATCCTTCTATCCTAAAGACATGTGACTTTCTCCATCTTTCCTGAAAATAACCTGCTGAGGTAGTGGTCATGAGCATTACCTTGCCCCATCTGGATTCTGTGTAGAACATTTGACTAAGAGAGCCAAGATATCTGCCACTTAGAGTATCTCTCATTTTGCCCACCATGTTTAATTCATGTGTGTTGCAGTCCATTTAAAGAGGCTCAATGAGCTGTGAAGATCAAGATATGAACCATACAAATTGTACATTATTGAATTAAGATGCTAAAAAAGGGCCTAAGTGATGCCAAGGAAGGAAAAGTGAAAGCTTTGATGGTTTATAACAATGGAAAGCAGAGCAGGTCAAGTCAGTAACAAATTGAAAAGATATATGACTTCAAGAAAAGGGCCATTTGTCATACTAGAGTCATCCTCAATTTCTCCCTCTCCCTCATCCTCTACATTCAATCCATCACTGAGACCCATCAGTTCTACCTCCAAATAAATCTCCACTGTCCATTTCTCCTCATCCCCACTGCCACCACTCAAGGTCAAGCCCCTGATTCCTTTCTCTTTGACGATTACAATAGATTCGCTTGTCATTTTGGTTCTCTCTTGCCCTTCTTAATTCAATCTCCACAGAGCAATCTTTCTAAAATATTAACCAAATTATATTACTCTTCTGCTTAAACATCTTCCATTGGATTCCCATTAATCTTATAATAGAATCCAGACTTGTTATCACGGTTTTAGAGCTCTTCACGGCCATTCTCATGTCAATCCACACTCTTCCTTGCTTACTCTCCTCTGGCCATCCTTGTCTCCTTCCTGTTGCTTCAGCATGCTGAGCTCATTCCCACCTTCAAGCTCTTGCAGTTGTTGTTTCCCTATGCCTCCATTTTGCATTCTCATCCGCTAGGTCTTGAAATAAAGCAGCCTTCTTAGCCTTCTCTCAACATAGTCTGACCCACTTACTCTAAGCTCATCATCCTGTTTATTCTCTCAACAGCTTTGCTTATTTTTATTTATTTTTTTCTATCTATTACATGAAGTCAGATTTCCCTACTCTTGTTCCAGGTCCATTTTTTTTTTCTTATTCATGGTGTGCTTTTACAGTGCAAATGATACAGTACTTGATCAAAAGACATTTGCCAAATAAATATATTCATAACAGGAAGTTACATTCTATGGTTTGATCTTTCTTTGGCCAGTTACAGACTCAAATCACTTCTCATATCTGTTCACTTTCTTGGCTCTAGGCTGCAAATCTACAGCAACCAAGAATATTGAAAGTAATATGAAGACACAGGTGACTGATATTCAACAACAACAAAAAGAAAAACAAAGGGCTGGAGCAGTGGCTCTGAGGTTAAAGCGCTTGCCCAGAATGCGTGAGTATGCGGGTTCAAACCCCAGCACACATACACAATGAAGTCTTGGAGCTATGAAAGCCACATAAAAAACTAAATAAAATTGTTTCTCTTTTTCTCTCTCTCACTATCCCTCCCTCTTTAAAAAATAAAAAAATAACAAAACTTCCACATTAATGGAAGCAAGTCATTCATTCACTAGTAAATATCCACTAAGTGTGAATATATATGTATATATATGAAAGACGATAGATGATAGGGATAAAAATAGATAGGGATAGATAGATGTATATACACACACATACATACTGATAAGGCATTCTTAATACACTGACATTTAACATAGCCCCTGATTAGAGCTTAGGATCTGGGAGAGGCAAACATCAAACATAAATATCTCACGAAACCTGGATTGAGTGCTCTGAAGGAGAGGAAAGTGTCAGGTTGAGAATCACATTGAGAGAGACAATGGTCAGGAAATGCCCCTCTGAAGAGAAGATAAAAATTTAAGCAGCAACCTGAATGATGTTAAGTAAAAAGTGAAAGGAAGATGGTCCAGGGGGAAGTGGCCACTCAACTGGTCTGAATCTTCAAGCAGCAGCGAGAAATTTCAGTTGTTATGTCTCCATAGATAAGGAACAGTGAAGGGGCCCTTATTCCTAGGACCTTGTATGGAATTCTCTGCCACTCTGTCCCACTTTTATCTATAACAGAAATAGAATTACTTATCAATTTCTTTTCTGGAAACACAGCTTTTGCACCCCAACTCTGGGCATTCTGAAGTCAGAAGGCATACCATAAAGGTCCCTCCTTTGTCCTAACAACTCTGCTGCCTTTATTATGCATTTTTTTGAAGGTTTGGAGCTGATCTGAAAATCTCATCACATTAGTCTCTCTCCCTAGGTGGCATGGATCTGTCTCTCCATCTCCAGAGAGGAAAGCATTTACCTCTGATTCCTCTGAGTGGCTGACAGATAGCATATTAGAACAACACTTAAGCATTTATGGCATAATTTTCTATGCATAGTTATTTAGGAAAAACATCTAAATTATTTAATAGTTCTTAACTCCTGCCAACTCTTTATATAAGTCTGGGCATGTGAACCACGTGAGGAGGAAGAAAAGATATGAGATCAGTGCCCTGCTTGAGCCCCACAGCATCAATTCTGCTTCTGGACAAGATCTTCGGGAAGCACTCACTCTGTGCCAAGAGGGTTTCCCATTAGTCATGCTCATAGTAGGGACATCCAGGACCTCCCTCTCTTAGACCTCAAAGAATCTAAGGGGAATAATGGGCAAAACACTGGACTGGGATTGCAATAATAGTAATCCTGTGTAGTCCTGCACATAGGATTGCAATTCTGCTTATTGGCTAATAGAATTTATCACTACTTTGCTGCATGACTGTGGGTAAGTCTATGTACCTTTCTGAATGTCAAGATCCTCTCTTTCTCTGGTGCAATGACATCATCAAACTAG
>PVKS010000127.1:202205-261134 GCA_004027875.1 Aplodontia rufa
GGAGGTGGGGACTAGACCCTGGACAGTGAGAAAGTTGGTCTAGTAACATGAGTTAAATCCAGATAAGATGTAATGCTTTATAATCTAATACCTTTTTTTAGAGTTATAAAGGGAAAGGGAAGGGAGGGATAAGGGAGGGTAATTGGGGGGGCACTCCTGGGGATAATTGCAATATCCAGAATATTTACACATTTTATATTATTTTGTTAAAATTTTGTAAGGTTGTTCAAAAATAAAAAAAAATAAAAAATAAAAAATAAAAAAAAATTAAAAAAAACTAGATCAGGGTTTTCTTAATACATATTTATAGCCCCTTTCTTCAGAAGCAGTTTATATGGAGACCAATATAGGGAAAGCAGAGCCTACCTGTACTTTGCTGCTTGAACGGGATCCTTAGAAGATGCTGCTTAGAGTGTCTCATGCTCCTTGAAACACTGCTTAAAAACCACTGGATTAGAAACCTGCAGAGTCTTTAGTTCTAAAAGATCCTGAGGCTGGTTGCCTGTGGACTGAACTGAGGTCCCTAACTTCTTCCGTTGTAGCCCTAATCTCCGACATGACTACATCTGGAGATAGGGTTTTTAGGAGGTCACAGTTTAAAGAGAGGCCACAAGGGTGGGGTCCTAATCCAATAGGTATGGTCGCTTTATAGGGAGCAGCTGAAGGACAGATCTCTCTCCCAATCTGTACATATTGAGGATAGGCCATTGAGAGGACAGAGTGAGAAGCAGTTGTCTATAACCCAGGAAGATAGTTCTCACCAGGAATCAAATCAACTGACACCTTAATCTTGGAGGTCTGAGCCTCCATATTATGAGAAATAAATTTCTCTTGCATAAGCCACCCCGTGCGTGTATGGTATTAGGCTATATCAGTATGAACTAATCCACTTCAGCTGTTGAGTCAGTGATCTCTCATTATTAGGATGAGAATGGCCATCATGACTTGGAATTGACTCCTTTATTGTTCCTAAGTCAGTATCCCAGTCTAAAGACAAAGAGTCGTCCACTTCCTCCACAAGGATCTCCCCATCTACTCTGGAACGCATAGATATCATCCCCATCCTACATTCTTCCTATCCCCATGTTTTGTTTATCTCTTAATTGAATAAAGTAAATCTACCTCATAAAATCATACAAGTACCCAGGGCTTTCCAATGCTGCCCCTAACCCTCAATTTATTCCTCTGTCAAACGATCTTTGTTGACTCCTTAATAAGCATCAAATAAAGATTAAAATGTCGCATGTCCCGTCCTCAACTCTCACAGCTCCCTTATGAGCAGCCCAGGCTATGGGCCACTCATGGACCCCTCTATATTTTGTGCTCTTCTGTTTCTACAAACTGTCCTTTCCTCTGAAATGCATGCTCTAATGCTTCTAAACTCTGCTTGCCCCTCAAGGTCCTGCTCAGGTGCAATCTTCCCCATGAAAACTTGCCTGGCATCTCTAGTTACATTATTTTTACCTCTTCACATTTCCATTGCCAATGGCAATGCTGGTTGTCGATGTGCACATAGCATACATTTTCTTGCTATAACTACCTGATAACTTCTTTTATTTATTTATTTATTTATTTATTTATTTATTATTAGTTCGACATAGTCTTACATACTGGAGGGACTTGTTGTTACATAATCATGCACACGTGGATATTGACATAGTGAGATAGTAAGTTAAGATTGACCCTAGAACTGAATCTACCCACTTTCATCCATTCCCCAAAGTTATGTCTCCTCTATAATCGCACCTGAAAACTTCTTAAATCTCCTTCTAGACAGTAGATGTCCTGAGGACAAGAGCTATGCCTCATATGCATCTTTTGCTCTTCTATTGTGCCTGGCATGGTGCCTTATAATTAGAGGGTACATAATAAATAATGGTTGAAAGAATGAATGAATGCGTGGGTAAGTGAATTTGAAAATAGCTGTATCTGATTAGGTCAGGAAAAAATTAAGTACAGATAGAGTTGTTCATATGCCTATGCATAAAAAGAAGAAGAAAGAGCCTGGAATCCACGATGAGTCTGGAGGCAGATGTCGGAGATGAAAGGTTCAGTGACTCTCAATGCATTCAAGAGCTACATGTTTCCTTTCACTAACGATATGCTGTGAACTATTTGCTGCTGGTGAGTGAAACAGACAAGGTTCTTGCCTTCTTGGAACTTGCAGTGAACCAGATGAAACAAATTAAGTAGACACTTGAGTATTATATTAAATATCAATTATAACAAGTAGCTTGTTATATAAAGGAAAAGAAGAAGTTGCTCTGAGACAGAATGAGAAAGAGCCATGATTTAGATTGAGGGGTCAGGAAAGGGCTCTCTAAGGAGATGGCATTTTAGATGGTGAAATAGGTTAAGAACTGAAGGATGAGTAGGAGTCAGCAGGGCTAAGAGGCAGGCAAGGTCCCAGGACAAGAAATTGATGCACACACGAAACTGCAAGGCCAGTCGGGCCCAAATGCAGTAGCAGAGGAATTGGTAGGACAGCAAGACAGAGGGAAGGAAAGGCTTCGATACCACTGGGCCCCCAGCTGAGTGAGTCTGGGTTTAGTCTTAGCAGATTGGGACTCACTGACAGATTTCAACAGTAAAGGGACACTTTGGCTGCCACAGGAAGTGAAGATTACAGTAGAACAAGACTGGCCACAGAGACTGTAGTCAGGAGACTACTCTAAGCAAGAGGCAGAAGAGGTTTAGACTAAAAGGTAACAGTGACTATGGAGAGAAATAGCAATACTGGAGAAATATTTAGGAGTGTATTATGTTAGATGCATTTACTGCTACTTAATTGATCATATGTGTTTTCTTATTTATCGTTAATGCCACACAATTAGAACTTAAGTTCCATGAGGGCTTGTCTTATGCATTATTAAATCTCCAGTCCCTAAAATGGTGCTTTTCATATAACAGGTGCTGAGTAAATATTTGTTGGATTAAATTAGAAGGAAATACAGAGAAAGGAATCCAGGGTTTGGGCTTCAGCACTAGGTAAGGTTGAGATGACATTTATTGAGATGAGAAAAATGAAGAGATGTTTTGGAAGAGAAGATCAAAAATTCATCTTTTGACATGTTAAGTTTTATGGATGCCTGTGAAATATATAAATGGATGGATATCCTGGTGCAAAGATGTAAACTGAGGTAATACCTAAAGGAAAGCAGCATTTCACATCAAAGGATCATCTAGGTGGGATTTCTTGACCTGGAGGCTACAATGGTTGATGGTCCATGCATAACACACAGGAATCCATAAACTTGAAAAGGAAAAATATTACGTGTTTTCGTTTTCACTAACTTCTAAGTGAAATGCAGCATTTCCTTCCATTCTGAATGTAGGCAATGAACTACAGCTGCACATCGACTACTTGTCAATTTGTCAGTAATAGAAATTACAGATGTTTTCATATCACATTACAACTGCCATCGATACCTTGCAAGATCATGTATGCTCATTGCTACTTCAACATTCTGAAAGTCATTATATTTACCATTACATCTTGCTATTTAATGCATTGAAAAAGCTGCAGCATAAATTTGGCTTCTTATGTTTTGCCACTTTTCAAAATAAAATTTCCTTTGTGGTTCTATATATTTTACGTAATGAATTTAAAAGCATTGTTGTAAGAAAGAGTACCCAGGAATCACCAGACAGCCAGATGGTCCATGTTTCGAAAAAGGTAAAGAGCCCCTGGGAAGAGCTGGAGACTGTGTCTTGGGAACAGCGACCCACCAGGAAAGCAAGAACTGCTAGAGGGAACAGGGTCAGAGGACAAACAGCCAAGGGGTGAGGAAAGCTGCCTAGAGAAATTAGGTCAGACCCAGGATAAATCATGAAAGGAGATGACTGAAACCTTACAGATTTCAGAACAGAGAAGAGTGACCAACTCCAGGAGATGAACAGGGGGCTTCGCAAACCCAGGGAAGACTAGCGAGAGAAGTATGGAAATGGAAGCCTAGGGCTAGCACAAGGTAGGCTGTGGCCCATGAACAGCTTAGCGTAAGCTAGAGACCATGGGCCACATCTTCCAGAGAGCAGCCAGGGACTCCCATGCTGAGAGTAAGGACATGGGACAGGCATGTCATTGAAGAGATCACTGGACGGTGAGATCAGAGGTCCCAGCCCTGCTTTTGACCAGCTCTGAGATTTTGGTCCAATCTATTTCCTTCCCTAGGTGAGTCTGTTTCCTTATTCTATGACTGAGGGGTTGGACTAGAAGATATCTAAAGGTCCCTGCAATGCAGACAGTATAGGATTTGGTCACTCCTCTCTTCTGGGCCTGCTGTGATATCAACTGGCTGGAAGTGGAATTTCCTGTAATAATCCACTTGCTCAGAGCCTCTCTTCTATGTTTTCTCTTGATCCAGACACCTCTCATATCACCTGATTGTATTAACCCATTTATAAATCTGTTGCTTCCAACCCCCATCACTACCTTCTAGACTATGAGCTCTCAAGACTTGTTCCTAGGAACCTTACCTTACAGATTCACTTCTTAATCTCTACTGCCTAGATCAATAAATGCTTGCTATGTGAAAGAATGGATGGTAAAACAATTTTTGTGAATGAATTAATGACACAACAGTTATATGCCAAATAAAGAATAATTATTGGATTGTGGCAAGAGCAACTGAAGCACAAACATATGAGTGTCTATACTAAAAGTGGGCTATGGACAACAAGTAATAAGCATTGAATTTCGTTAAAAGACTATGTTCTTGTACTTTACCTACTTATTCATCTCCCTATCCTAGAGAAAGTGATTTTCATAGTGAATTCATTCTGATCCCACTATAGAGAGTGAGGACTCCACCACCTCCCCAATTTTTTCTTCTTCAAGATCCCAGGGGAAGCTGGGCACGGTGGCACTCACCTGTAGTCCCAGCGACTTAAAAGGCTGAGGCCAAAAGATTCCAAGTGTAAAGCCAGCCTCAGCAACTTAGCAAGCCCTGTGCAACTTCGTGAAACCCTATCTCAAAATAAAAAATAAATAAAAGGGCTTGGGATATGGCTCAGTAGTTAAGTGCCCTGCCCCTGGGTTCAATCCCTGGTACCCAAAAAGAAAAAAAAATCACAGGAAAGAATAAGTGGTCTGCTGATCTCACTGGTCTGATTTCAGGCCATCAGCAGTCACTCTCTTTTCTGACTCCTGTCTCAGGAGCAGTGACTGAGTCACTGCCTACTCAGGCTTGAAGACCAACTGCAGAGCGATCTTCCTTGGACTTGAGCTCAAGATGGATCCTCCAATTAACATTACCCAAAATCCCTGTAGTATGTTATCAAGACCAAGGATTGGTTATTCCAGGATCCATTTCATTAAAAAAAAAAACAACAAAATATTCTTTTGAATGTTTGAGGAAAAAAACCACTCTGAGTCAGCACATACTAGTCTTGTGTAGGGGTTAGAGAGGAAATGAGAATGTCTTGGAAATTGTTTCATTACAAGGAACAGAAAGTCACTTCAAGCAACTTAAGAAGAGAGGCGTTTATTGTAAAGTTACAGAGAAATTCAAAGAACTAAAGTGTATTGGAGGGAAAGCAGAAAATAGATGGCACAGAGATAAGAAGTTAGTGAAAGGTTAAGGAAGTAGAGATAGCAACTGTGGATGGCTCTTTGAGAAAGTTCAGCAATAAAATAGAGATATGAGTCAGTAACCCAAGGGAGTGTTGGAGAAGAAAAGGTTCTTGGGATATAAATTGAGGGAGTCAGAGGAGGAGCAATAATGAAAGAAAGATGAGATAATTGATGCACAGTACATGCTCAATAAATACTTGTAAATTAATTGAAACCACCTGGACTGAGGAGAAATAAAGTTAAACATGGCTCCAGGGACACTGAGCATATTTTTATCTCCATCCTACATGGTTGGTGACTAGTGTCTGACTCCTCCAGCACTGCAGGTTGAGACTCTGGTACTACCATCTGAGGACATCAACAGCTCTCAAATGCTGCAGCTGACGGATCAAGGAGTCTTTGCTACAATTCTCAAAGCCACAGTGAATTCTAGTACCAGCTGCCCGTGGTTCCTGCATATTATGAGTGCAGACAGTTTTGAAGACAGCAGAAAAATAAGTAAGAATAACCAAGACTGCTTTTCTAAATTGATGTCATGAATCATTATTAAATAACTAGGGTCCTAACAAAAGTTGGTTTTTCTCTTAAAAGGGTTTCTTGCTTCTGGATGAAGACTAGAGGAGATCTAGAGAAGGTGCTAGTAGTTCAACCTCATTATGCTGGCTAGCACATAGAAATTAAAGAGATAAACTGAGTTATGGCAATGTCTTCAAAATATTTTGATTGCTACTGGGTGCAGTGGTGCATGCCTCTAATCCCAGAAGCTTGGGAGGCTGAGGCAGGAGGATCTCAAGCTCAAAGCCAACCTAAGCAACTTGGCAAGGCCCTGTTCTCCAGGGGCTGGAGTGGTGCTCCATGTCACAGTGCTTGCCTGGCATGTGCGAGGATGCGGGTTCAAACCCCAGCAACGCACACACAATGAAGAGTCGGAGCAACAAAAGCCACATGAAAATTAAATAAAAATTGATTCTCTCTCTCTCTCTCTCTCTCATTGTCCCTCTCTCTTTAAAAAAAATCCCTGTCTCAAGATAAAAGATAAAAAAAATAGGCTGAGGATGTGTCTTAGTGGTTGAGCATCCATGAGTTCAATCCCTGGTACCAAAAGAAAAAAAAGATAATTTGATTGCAAGGAGCAGATAGTTGTTCACTCAATAAAGATAAAGCTAATGAAATGGAATTCATTTCAAGGACCCAGAAGAATCTTACAGTAAAAAATTTATTTTAAAAATCTCAAGAAATCCTATAGGAAATGGGGAGTTGATATGCACCCTTTCTCTCTCTTCCTCCCTCTTTGACATCTTCTATGTATCTTCATCATGTTTCTCTCCTCAAACCAGTTTCTGTGCTCAGGATTCCACTTTTGTGTGCTCCATCATAGACACCCTGAATGGAGACCTCACCATCCAACACCAGTTAATGGAACGTTGCAGTAGAGCACCCCCCAGACTAATGTGTCTCTATTCCTGACCCATATTCCCTGAAAAGAGATATTTATCAGCTTAGCTAGGGCCAGGTGTCCATGTTAATAAAACTTAATGATATAGAGATGGAGACACAGGATAATTAGAGCCATTTCTTCTAGGATATGGATGAGCAAGTTTTCTAAGAATGAGGTGATTTGAGAAGAAAACAATTGACATTTTGGGTTCAGAGGGTTTGGCTGAGTGCCACACTCTGGGCTAAACCTGATTTACCACATGCTGGTGGGAAAACTCGATTGAGTCTCTCAACTTCTTTAGGGAAAAACTTTTGCTTAAATTGGGAGCAAGAGAAGGAAATGCTTAGAGATGCATCTGGTAGAATAGAGAAACTCCTTGTTGCTTTGTGCCCTTGCACACCCCCTTTCTGTAGTTCGTGCCACCCAAGAAGTAAACTAGCCAGCACACTCTCTGACTGGACAGGAACCACTGAGGAGCTTGTCCGTGCAGTGGCAGAAGCAGAACTCCCTGAGAAACGCTGGTTGCCTTAGCGTGTCTGTTTCTGTATTGGATCAAGGGTAATTTGTTCCCTCCCTTCAAGACACAGCTCAAATGTGACCTCCTTTGCAATGCTTTCTGCATTTCTCCAGGGAGAGTCGGTCACAACTCTGTGCTCTCATTGATTTCTCTTCACACCTTCATTGGTCATCATCTGTCATAAATCTTCCTCTTCCAGATGGTGAATCCCAGAAGAAGCTTCGTAACATTCATTCACGTATCCCCAGCATGACATGTGTCCATAGCATGACACATATTGAGCATTTAATTAATGTTCAATAAGTAATTATCCCAGCAAGTGCCACTCTGGGTCCCCCTAACAGTCTTTCTCTGATCCAAGCTCCCAGAGACCTGTGCAGGTGTGCTTTAGGGTGGTCCACAACGATCAAGAACATCCCCAAATATCTTGAAGTTGGGAAGAGGAAAGAATGAGAGATGTGTAGCTGGAAAGGAAGCAGACTACCTTCAAATGTCTGAAGACCTATCACTGTACAATTAGGGAAATTTTCCAATGAAAGACCATGGGGAGAAATAAAAGGCAAAAACTCCAGGAAAATAGATTCCAGATCAACACAAGAATATTCCAAGAGTATTAGTGATATCCAATGGTGAATTAGGCCAGCTACAAAGATGGTAAGCAACTTATCTCAGGGATGCTGGAGAACAATACAATCTTGAAATGGCTCATTGGATTAGATACTTGATTTAGTTTCATTTCGATTCACACAATCAATGTTTATTGTTTAAAAAAACTGCGAGTGAAAAAAACCATTCTTAATTCCACAACCTGGAATTAACATGTAGATATGTATTAACATGTAGATACAGACAGTACGCTTAGAGTATTTTTCTATGTACTTAAACACTGAACATCGCTATTCATTTACAAATACAAAGTATATTACTCATAATTTACTATATAGTAGTTCATTATCCTACATTCCCTTAAAATGCCTATTCCATACCATTCACATTTATGTTACATCTTCTGGGAGCTTTTTATTCACTAAAGGTATAGTAGTAAATATGCAATTATATTTACATATTAATTACCGATGACCCATTCATATAGCCAGGCACAGTGAAAACAGCACTGAATTAAAAGTTAAGGGATCTGGCTCTAGTCTCAGGTACAATATTTATGGACTGTATAATGTTTCTCAGTCTTAGTTTACCCAGCCATAAAATAAAGGATTTGCACGAGAGGTTATTACTGCATTAGTAAATAAGCACACTACTCTAATAGTCACTTTGCAGGTTACAAGGTGGTAAAAATGGAATCTGTTTTCTAAATGCCTGAGGACATTTAAATGAGTGGTTGAGTAAAATCTAAGTTCATCAATGATGCAAGTGACAAACAGTAGTAGAAGTAACTAACATACTGCAAGAGCTAAGAATGCAGGCTGGAGTGGTGGCTCAGCAGTTGGAGTTTTTGCCTGGCATGCATGAGGACCTAGGATCAATCCCCAGCACCATATACACAACTAAGTGGAGAAAAAATAAAAATCAGATTGAAAAAAATTGTTTTAAAAACCCTGCTTCTTTTTTCTGTCTTTTAAAGCAGTGTGGAGAATCCTCAAAAAACTAGGAATGAGCCCACCATACGATCCTGCTATTCCACTCCTGGGAATCTTTCCAGGGGATTTAGAATCAGCACATTATAGTGACATAGCAATATCTATGTTCATAGCAACTCAATTTACTATTGCTAGACTATGGAAACAACCCAGATGTCCCTCACTGGATGAATGGATCCAAAAACTGTGGTACATTTATACCATGGAATTTTACACAGCAATTAGAAACAATGATATTGCAGCCTTTGAAGGTAAATGGATGGCTATGGAAGAAATCATGCTGAGTGAAATCAGCTTAACCCAGAGAACTAATGGTCGATTGTCTCCACTCATCTGTGGAGGTTGGGACTAGACCCTGGCCAGTGAGAAAGTTGATCTTTATCATGTGTTAAATCCAGATAAGATGTAATGCTATACAACATAATCCTTTTTTAGAGATATTGTGGGAAGGGGAAGGGAGGGATAAGGGTGGGTATTTGTGGGGGGGCACTCCTGGGGGTAATTGTAATATCCAGAATCTATACACATTTTATATTATTTTGTTAAAAATTGGTATGGTTGTTCAAAAAAAAAAAACCATGAAAGTTCACACCTCTAGCAGTATTGACTTTAGGCGCCGTATACATTGTAAAGAAGCACTTTTACTTTTACAGAGGATGCTGTGTTGCATGGCCTGCATTTCACCTTCAGGAGTGACATCCTCATGAACCCCAGCTGCTGGGAGTGTTGACTGTAGATACTTCATAGCTGTTGTACTAAGGGAGCTTCCTCGCCTAAGGTTATACCACCTCCCAGAGGGCAGCCCACATCCAATGATTGGTCAGCTTAGCTCTCTCGTGTGAATTCAATAAAGTTCTCAAAGGCCATTTCAGTTGCAGAGATCCCAATAGGATTGGCTAAGATCTCTCTTCTCACTGCACCACAGTTCATATTTTCCTCTTATGTAATCCTGCTTCTCTCAGTAGGCGTCCCAACAAACCTGCTGCATGAAATAGCCATCTAAAAGTACATTTCCAGGGATGAAAACCTCCTTTTATTTATCCTAAAATTAAATAAATAAGAAACTCAGAAAATCCTAAGCAGAAGAAATATGAAGAAAACCACAGCACAGAACATCATAATTATCAAACTTTTGGAAACTGGTAGTAGAGGGAAAATTGTAAAATAAACTAAACAGAGTAAATAAACCAAAGAGCAGGAAGAGCTACATCAAAAGGAGCAAAAATTAAAAATTGTAAAAGACTTCCCAGCAAGAACGATGGGAGTCAGAAGGTGGCCAAGTCATATCTTTTAAAAACTAAAAGAAAAACTTGTTACTCTAGAATTCTACCCAGTTAAAATATTCTTTAACAAAGCAAGACAAAATGAAAGCTTTTCATATATTCAAAAAGTGAGATAATTCATCAGTAGCAGAGCAGCACTATAAAATCTTCAGATGGAAGGAAAACAACACGAGATGCAAATTAGGATCTACACAATGGGACGGAGACCCAAAATGGTAAACACGAGAGTGAATATAAAAGATGTGCTTTCGTTTTAAAACTCATTAAAAGACAATTGACTAAAGTAAAAATATTAACAACCAATTTGGGGTGTTTATTTGTCAAAGTAAAATGTGTAACAACAAAAACACCAAAGGCCAGGAGGGGGAAATAAAAATGGAACCATGTACCATCATACAGGTTTTACACAGTATTCGTAATGGTATGATATTATTTGAAGGTGGACTGTGTTAAGTTACAAGTTTACACTATAAACCCTAGAGCAACCACTAAAAAAGAAAAAAAAAGCAAACCAGGTAAGTCAAAATTAAAATAAAATGAAAAAATATAAAATGTACAATGAATAAAAAAGGAGTCCGTAATTAAAAAAAAAAAAAAAAAGGGACAGGAACAAGTGGGTCAAATGGAAAACAAATAACGTGGTGGTAAACTTAACCCAACCATGTTCATAATCGCATTAAATGTAAATAGTGTAAACACACCAATAAAAGGCAGAATTGTCAAATTAAAATATTTAATGTTGAGAGAAAATATTAGAATTGTGTCCTTCAAATAAAAATGGAGAGATTTGATTATCAAGGACGTGCCTTACAAGGAATGCTAAAAGAAGCTGTGTGCAGTGGCTCATGCCTGCAATCTCAATGACACAGGAGGACTGCAAGTTTGAGTCCAGCCTCAGCAACTTCAAGAGACCCTATCTTAAAAAAAAAGAAAAGGAAAGAAAGAAATGTTAAGAGAAGTTATTAAAAGAGGAAAAAGAACATATAGGTCAGAAATTTGCTTTTTTATTATTGGTTCTTTTTAGATAGTTATGATGATAGAATATACAATGACATGATTATAAAAGCACAGAGTATAACTTGTTCTAAATTCAGTCCTGAGTATTTCACCCTCCCCTCTCTTTCTCTCATGCTCTTTTCTTTTCCCTCTACTCTACTAATCTGTTATTTACTAATGGGTATTTTTTAACTCGTTACTTGTTGATATACACGTTGATGAGATTCACTATGGTGTATTCATATATGAACTTAGGAAAGTTGAGTCTGATTCATTCCTCAAATTTTCCATATCTCATTCCTCCTTCCTCTTTGTTTATTCCTTTTATCTTTTCCTTAGTTTGGATTAGCTTCTGCATATCAGAGAGAATTTTTGACCTTTGGTTTTTTGAGACTGGTTTATTTCACTAAGCATGATAGCCTCAAGTTCCATCCATTTGCCAGCAAATGTCATTAAAGTCATTCTTACTTATGACTGGGTAATATTCCATCATGTATATATATATATATATATATATATATATATATATATATATATATGCATTTTATTTATCCATGTTTCTTTGAATGGCACCTTGGTTGGTTCCAAAGCTTAGTTATTGTGACTTGTCCTGCTATAAACATTGATGTGGCTGCATCATTGTAGTTTGCTCATTTTAAATCCTTTGGATATATACCAAGGAGTGGGATAGCTGGGTCAACTGGTGGTTCCCTTTCTAGTTTTCTGAGGAATCTCCATATTGTTTTCCAGAGTGGCTGTGCCAATTAGCAGTTTCACAAACAATGTATGAGTGTAGAAATTTGGACCTACATGAAGAGTATTGGTGAAAGAACAAGTCAAGGTAAAATAAAATTTTTATTGTTCTTGTTTCTATTTGATCTAACAGATAAATATTAGTTCAAAATAATGGTAATAACAACGCATTGGGTGAGTATAACTTATGGATAAGTAAAGAGAATAACAGCAATAATAGAAAGAATGGAAGGGTTTTAGTTTTGCAAGATGAAAAAGTTCTAGAGATCTGTTGCACAAAATACACTTAACACTCCTCCAGTGTACACTTACAATGTGGTTAGATGGTAAGTTTAATGTTATGTTTTAGCCACAATAAAAAAAATGTAAAGGAATAAAAAAGATATAGAATGCTAACACTAATTTAAAAAAAAACAAGAGTAGCTCTATTAATTTCATATAAAGCAGATTTCAGAACAAGGAAAATAATTAGGGATAAAGAAGCCAATTCATCAAAATGACATAACAATAATAAGTATTTATGCACCCAATAACAGAGCTCTAAAATGCATGAAACAAAAACAAAACTGCAGAAAGAAATAGACAAATCCACAATTCTGGTCAGAGATTTTATGCTACTCTCTAAATAATTCATGAAATCAATGAACAGAAAATAAAGATGCTGAAGGCATGATCAACACTATTAACCAAATTGGCCTTTTACAATATATTTTATCTAACAATAGAAGACATTCTTTTCAAGTGTATGCACTAAATATTTACCAAGATAGATCGTATTCTAGGCCATAAAACAAAACTCAATACATTTAAAAGGATCAAAATCATCCAAGGAATAATGTTCTCTGACCACAATGAAATTAAAACAGACATCAGTAGCAGAAAAATATATAGAAAGACCCATATATTTGGAAACTAAGTAACTCTCTTTTAAATAATCCACAGACCATAGAGAAATTGGAAAATGTTTTGACCAAAAGAAAATGAAAACACATCAAAATTTCTTTAAGCTAATACAAGACTTACAGGGTAATTTATAGCACTGAAATCTTATTTTGGAAATATAGAAAGGTTTAAAACCAATTACATAAGTTTCCCCTTAAGAAACAAAACACAAAAGAAAGACCAGAGCAAAAGTAAACTGTAAAGATAATAGAGATCAATGAAAGAGCAAACCAATAAAATCAAAACCGTTTCTTTAAAAATATCAAAGTGTAATCTTCTAGGCAGAGTGATGTGAGGAAAGAGAGAAGGAGAAGGAAGAGGGAAAGAAATTCCAAAGACCAGCATCAAAGAGAGGGAGGCACCCTTGTAGATCTCACCAGCATTAAAAAGGAGTTAAGCAAAGATCATAGAGACTTTTTGCCAACAAGTAAAACTTAGACAAAATAGACAAATCGTTCAATGATACAAATTACCAAAACCAAAACTCACTCAAGAAGTAGCTTGGATGGTCCTTTATCTACAGAAGAAATTGAGTTTGACCCTTTCCAGAAAGAAAACTCAAGGCTTAAACAACTTTTTGGGAGAATTCTCCCAAAAATAAATATATAATATCAATTATATTTAAACTCTTCCTACAAAATAAAATCTGAGTAGCACTCATTCTTTTACTCAAGCATTACCCAATCCCAAAACCAGATGGCCATTCTAAGGAAACTAAACTACAAATTAATTTCCACTGAAAACCCAGACCAAAAAACCTTAACAAAATTTAAGTAAATTGAATCTAGCAAAACAAAAAAAAACCAGTACATTATGACCAAGTAGCCTTTATCCCCGGAATGCAAGATCAGGTTAGCATTTATTTATTTTTTTTATTTTTTATTAGATGTATATAGAGATACAATTGAGGGGGAAACATTATCAAACCATCAATAACCAATGTACATATACTTAGTTATCCAGGGCTAATGCCAAATCATGGATGCCCAGCTTGGGTTTCCCCTGTTGCAGTTTCCCCCAGAAGAATTCATGCATTCAATGGGTATCTCGTGGAGGAATGACATCTGCTTCTGAGATGGTTCCCCCATATTACCACGCTCCAGTTTCCTATGAGTTCTTCATACACCCTCCCCCCTCCCCATCCCCCTCCCTAACACCTCCAAGTAACCTAGGGAGCCTTCCCCAGGTTAGCATTTAAAAATCAATCTGGAGGGGCTGGAGCAGTGGCTCTGCAGTTTACGGCGCTTGCCTGGCATGCACAAGTACACGGGTTCAAACCCCAGCACCCATGTATACAACTAAGTGTCAGAGCAACGCAATCTTATAAGGAAAAACCACATAATCATCTCAATAATCACAGGAAAATTCAAAATATCCATTCACGATCAGAAATTTCAGCAAGCTTAGAACTTTTCAACCTTGTCAAACCTGTAGCAGGCATAATAATAAATTGTCAAAAATTACATGTTTCTCACCTTAGATGAGGAACACAGCAAGGATGTTCATACTTCCCACTCCTGTTCGACATCGTACTGGAGGTAGTTTCCACGTATAATTCGGTGAAGTAAATAAATAGCATCCAGACCACAAAAAAAGAAATAAAACTCTTCATCCTAGAAATTACTTTTTCCAGGTTCATCAACTCCTCATCCTGGTATGCTGGAGTTAGTTGCACTCATATGCTAAGTACTGGTTGGCTAATGCATCCTGCCCCCTTTCCCACCTTTCCTCCTCTTGACACTAGAGGGAGACTGCCTGGGATTGGACAGCCAGGGACTTCCATTGTGATGTCATAGTGCTGGGATTCTGGTCAAATCTCTCTCCTTTGCTTTCTCTCTCTCTCTCTCCTTTGCTTTCTCTCTCTCTCTCCTTTGTCACTTGGTCTCTCTCCTCAGGATTCAGAGTTAAAGAGGTCAGTGCTGAGGATGCTTATCTGTTTCTTTCCTCTTTTGATATTCTCTCCCATTTCCAAGAGCCCCGTTGGACAAAACAGTCTCAAAAGATGCTTGTGCCTGAGTATTCCCTCATCCTGAAAAAGCAGAGAACAGTTAAAGGGATCAGGTAAATAGTGTATCAAGCTAGCTTTACTGGCTAAATTTTCTCTCTGGCCTGCAGACACAGGAAGAAATAGGCTCAGCACCTCAATTTCTCTTGACTCTCAGTCCCCAGCTACCCCCAGCCTAGGCATGAAGAGTTGTCCAGGTAACAGCACGTGAGATTAGGTGCCAACCCCTCACAGTGGTAAAACTGAGCACTTGCCTGACCTTGCCCTCTAAACACACTGTTTTGGTATCAGGGATTGAATCCAGTGGTGCTTAACCACTGAGCCACATCCCTAAACCATTTTATTTTTTATTTTGAGATAGGGTCTCACTAAGTTGTTTAGGGACACTTCAGAGATGTCATTGGATGTCAGAGAAAGCCAAAGATTCAGAATCCTAGGTCCCTGTCATCTCTTGTTCAATCTTCTTATCAACTAGTTCAATCCTTCCACAGAGGCAGAATGGACCACCCCCTCCCCACCCAGGAGTTGATCCCAGATGTCAAATTGATGCTGCCATATAGCCACAAGCAGAGAGGGTGTGAAAAGCTTTATTGCTCATAAAGTGAGGCTCTCTGGAAAGAAAAAGATTCTCCCAAGTGCAGCCAAAAATGATTTAAGAGAGATTAAAGAGACCACTGGATTGGGGTTTTAAGGTGATCATGGAACACAGATGGGGTAAAGACTTAAGCTTGTTTGAATTTCCACTGGTACTTTTGTACCAGGCTTTCTTATATGCTTGCTGCGGAGAAAAGGGAGCTGTGGGGCTAGAAAGTGTTAGGCAGTCAAAAGTTAAAAATGGAGTCAAAGCCAGGCATGGTGGCACAAGCCTGTGGTCCCAATGACTTGGAAGCCTGAGGCAGGTGGATCAGAGGTCAAGGCCAGCCTCCACAACTTAGTAAGAAACTTAGCAACATAGTGAGACCCTGTTTCAAAAAAATTTTTTAAATGGAATCAAATTATTTGTTACAGTAACACTATCAATGAGTCCTTCAAGGAGATGTAGCCCACCTCTCCCCCTCAGCGTGAAGAGTAGTTCCCTAAGCCCCCACTCCCACAACCTCTCTTTAGAAGAGAGGCTAGGGGGCAAATAACACTCTCTCACAAGGAACAGGGTATATGTGGGATGACAGCACCTAAAGAGCTTGCAGAGAATATTTAAATTGCTAAACATAGCATATTTACGACCGCACTTATCCCCAAACATTTGCAGTAAAAATCAAAGTGATGCCACTACATAATCCCCTAGTGCAATGTACTTGGAATCGCTCCTTTTTCCACCAAAATTGATTTGGGGTTGTATATAAACCTTCCTTTCAAACAGCAATTGAAAATATGAATGGTGGGGATTAAGCAGAGGCCCAGATAGAAACTTAAAGGAAGGGCAGGAAGAAAATCTGTTCATCTGTGCCCGGGAGATGGCAATGACAGTCCCACCCCACGCTACTCTGCTATCCTCAGGATTATTGGCAGCATGGTGGAGAGGGATGTCCCATGGCTCTGAAGCCAACTGACTCTAATTTTTAACTCTGGCTCAGTCATTAACATGTGACCTTAGGAAATTTATTTTCATTTTCTTTTTCCTTTTAAGAGAAAAGGACAGCAAGAGAGGGGGGGGGAGAGAGAGAGAGAATCGATTTTTATTGAGTTTTTCACATGGCTTTTGTTCCTCTGACACTTAGTTGTGTACATGGGTGTTGGGGTTTGAACCTATGTACTTGTGCATAACTGCCAAGCCACTGCTCCAGCCCAGAAATTTATTTTCTTGTACCTCACTTTTACCATCTATAAATTAGAGATAATACTTACCACAGTAAGACTGTTATAAAGAACAAATTAGAAAACTCAAGTTTCCAGTGTAATGTAATGTGTGCCACATATGTGATAGGTGCTCAGTACATATAAATGTACTTCTACAACCATACCATTAGGACAACAACAAATAACAAAGAATTATAAGTTTTAACAAATTGTGTTTATCTCTCTAGACTTCTATAGTTCATAAACTGCTCTCCAAATTTACAATTGAAAAGTCACCTGCTCTTCCACAGGAGGTCTATACACACCACTGCTGCCACAGCCCTCATGTCGCTAGTGATTCCTGAAAAGTTCCAGCACCTTTTTCAAGAACTCTACACCAACATCAATGAGCTGTGGAAATTAGCCTTTGTCATCACGCCATTAAGGGTGTGGGGCAAAGATCTGCTCATGTGGTGTTGACAAAAGCAGGCAGTGGCCTCACCAACAGGGCTGGAGAACTCACTGAGGATGAGGTTGAAGATATGATCACCATTACGCAGAATCCATCACAGTGTGAGATCCCACATTGGTTCCTGACCGCAGGATGTAAAGGATGGGCCCTGCTTGGTGACACATGCCTATAATCCCAGCACCTCAGGAGACTGAGTCAGGAGGATCAGAAGTGCAAAGCCAGCCTCAGCAACTTAGCAAGGTCCTAAGCAACTTAGTGAGACCCTGTCCCAAAATAAAAAATACAAAAGGGCTGGGGATGTGGCACCGTGGTTAACCACTCAATCTCTAAAAAAAGAAGAAAGAAGAAAGAAGAGAAAAAGAAAGAAAGAGAAAGAAAAGAGAAAAGAAGGGCATAAAGGACAGAAAATACAGCAAAGTTCTGAGTCACTGGTCTAGATAAACAAGCTTCCAGAGGATCTGGAGTAACTGAAGAAGATTAGGGCACATTGGGGGCTGTGCCACTTCTGGGGCCCTAGTGTCCAAGGTCAGCACACCAAGACCACTGGGCACCATGGCTGTACCTGGATGTGTCCAAAATGAGCCTGTAGTCTTTTTCCTTTAATAGTTTTTGTCCCCCCTTTAAAAAAAAGAAAGTCCTCTTGTCTGCACTGTAAAACCACCTGAGAACTTATCACTTCCTTGGCCTACGCTGCCTTCCAGACTCTAACAGAAAAGCCCTCCCTTAAACTGAACTAAAATCTGGCTTGTCTCAGCACAGCATCTCCCAGTCAGCTGTTTAATAAAGAAGTATTCTGGAAGATTTTAGCCATTAAGTAGAAAATAGAAAATAAAATGAAACCCTTGATTTCCATTCCGGAAAATATTTCAGACCAGATATATCAAAAAAAAATAAAATAAAAAACCACCCAGGAACAAAGAAACCAAGAAAGCTTCATGAAATATTTTGAAATACATTCTTAACGCATAATGCATAGCAGAGGTGGCATGACAAAGAAATCATCATAAACCAAAAAAGACACAAATTACCAACTCAGCGAGGTGAGTGTGAGCAGCCAGTTGCCCTGAAGATGCCTGCTCCTCAGTGGACTCTCCTGCGGTTTACAAAGGTGAGAAGTGGTGCTGAGATCCTTGCATAAGTCCATGACCCTAAACTAAACCCTTCAGTGAAAGGGTGAATGAGGGAAAACAGTCCCGCAAAGGGAGACAAAAGGAAATGTGCCTGTCTTAGTCTTAGCTTGAAGAAAGGAAGAGAAACCAACTTGGGCAGATTATGTTTGGAATTCATAGCTATGAAATATTTCTAAATGCAATAATCAATTTTAAAAGGCCTCAAGCTAATCATAATCCCAGAGTGGGTAGAGAAACACACATTTTCTCTAGAGTAATAAAACCTACACACTATTCAAGAGTACCAATTCTGATACACGTGTGAAGCCACCCAAAGCCAGGGTGGACCCAGCCGAAAGGACAGAGGTGAAAGCGTCCAGCAATCACACACAACTCAGAACAGTGACGGTTCCCACTAGGCAGACCAGAAGACTTCAAGATTCAAAGGCCCAGTGTTGCCTCATTCACAGGGAATAACGAAGTCCAGAATATCCACCCTCTGTTCCCACCTAACAAGTCGTATAAGAAAAGTCCACAAAGGATCAGTTTCCAAGTAATGTAAGCGCATCCCAGAACAAAGCTCAAACATACTTAAAGGGACACAAAAATAACCGGCACAAAACAAAAAACGATACACAACGTATGGCATCCAATGAAAAATAACTAGGCATATAAAAAAATAGGAACATAAGACACTTAGAAAAATCAATGAGCCAAAACCAATCTAAAACTCACACAGATGTTAGAATTAGCAAATAATAACATTAAAATAGCTAATGTAATTGTATTCTGTATGTTCAAAAAGTTACATAGAGATATGGAAGATAAATGAAATTTCCAACAAAATGTCTACTGATGAAAACTACAATATATGAAATGCTAATTCATCAGATGAGATTAACAGCAGATTAGAAACAACAAGAAAAAATAGCAAACTTGAAGACATGGCAATAGAAACTATCAAAAATGAAAATCAGTGAAAAAAGATTAAAAACTTAAATATCTTCATGAAGGTTTCATGGGTATATGTGTGTATATATATATGTCAAAACATTTTGAACATGTACAATTTATTGTATGTCAGTTACTCCTCAAGAAATAAATTTTTAAAAGCACTTTTAAATATAACTATATTAATATCAATCAAATTTTAATATATAAAATAAAATTTGAAAATAAAGATATGCTGAAGTTTAATTTGCCAAGAATATATGACTAAATTTGTGTATATAAAATGGCTTCAAAATACAGATAGCAGACTTTGACAGAACCAGAGAGGAAGATAAATCTACATGGGGGATTGTAGTGTTCCTCTTTCAATAATTTATAGAACAAATAAATTCAGTAAATCTATAAAATAGTCTAATAATGTGATTAACAAACAGCTTAGATGAATGTGGAATACTGTATTTGACAACTTCATGATACAGATTCAAGCACACATGGAAGAGTTATAAAAAGACAAGGAAATATACTTGACAAGTTTCAATAATTTTTAAGAATCAAAATCACAAAATGTGTTTTCTGGTCATAATACCGTTAAACTAAATTAACAAACTAGTAACAACAATGAAAACTAACTACCAGATTTCAAAATTAAGCAGTACACTTCTAAATAGCCTATAAGTCAAAGAGGAAAATCGCTGGAAATTTAGAAAACATTCTAGTCTCCATGATATTGAAATACTACACATCATAAATTTATGAGCTTGCAGGTAAAGCAATATTTACAAATAAGTTTAGAAAAGTTTAAGAAATGCTGGAAAGTTACAAATTAAATACCTACCTCAAGAAATTTTAAAACTTTTTAAAATTTAACCCAAAGAATGAACGAAGAAATGATAATGAGAACAAAAATTAATAAAATAGAATAAGAACATAAAATAGAATAAATAAAGCCAGCCAAAAGTTGTTTTTCTGGGGGAAAAAAAGCTAAGAAGATAGAAAAAGAAGTCACAAATACATGCTAAAAGTTAAAAGGGAGGCTTTATTGTAAATCCTGCAGACATCAAAAAGAAATGAATAACCTTATGACAATAAATTTGAAGATTTAGATACAATGGATAAATTTCTAGAAAAATAAAATTTAAGAAGCTCAAAGAGAAATACAATGTTCAAGTTTTCTTATAATTGAATTTGTAGTCTAGAGTATTTTCACAAAGAAAAAACTCCAGACCCAAGTAGCTTCACTGATAAGCTCAACTAGATATTCAAGGAAGAAATAATGTCAATCTTTCACATACCTTTGCAAAGAATAAAAAAAGAAGAAATAGTCCCCAACTATATTTTATAGGTTTACTGAATGTGTTTATTCTATAAATTATGGAAAAAGGAACACTAAAACCTTCCATGATGATTCATCTACTTCTGTAGGGCTGTCAACATTTGTTTTCTGTATTTCAAAGCCATTTGTGCACACAAATTTAGTATTCTATTCTTAGCAAATTGAACTTAAGTGTGTCTTTATTTTTAAATTATATATTAAAATTTATTGATTGATATCAATATACAATGATTTGGGGAAATCTCATTGTATAAAATAGCATAATATAACAAAATCCAACAGGGCAAGTATAAAGAACAGTCATAGGCCAATCTTGAACACAGCCATTGAGAAAGGTGGTCTATTATCATGTGTTAAATCCAGATAAGGTGTAATGTCATAAAACCTAATACATTTTTAGAGATATTGTGGGAAAAGGAAGGGAGGGATAAGGGTGTGTAATGGGGCACTCTTGGGGGTAAATCTAATCTTCAGAATCTATATACATTTTATATTATTTTGTTAAAAACTTGTATGGTTGTTCAAAAAATAAATTTTTCAATTAAAAAAAAAACTCCTAAGCAAGAATTAGTAAACTGAATCCAACATCACATAGGAGTCATCACATTGCACAATTTAAAAATGCAGATATTTCAGTTACCACAGTTGAAATAATACCAATCTCCCAATAGCATGGCTCAAATTTTACGTGAACTGTGAAAATTTACATATAATACAAATGTTATAGTAGATCTTCAGTCCATAAATCACTATGTAAATAACAGGTCATCATGATTGGTGACTAATGACGTAACTTCTTGCAAAGTCTGTTAGTGATGGGTCATGCACATCTGTTATTTAGGTCACACACAGAAAAGCATGCAATTGTGTTGCCTCTTTGTGTCTCAGGGATAAGCTCATGTGATCTACTATAAAATGGACAACTGAAAAACGGAATAGGCCAACAAAGATGAAAGGGCTGCAAAGAAATGAAAAGTCACAATACTGAAAGTGAAGAGAAGGTAAATCAAGTTATAGAAAAACAGTTGATGGTGGTAATTGACACTACTGCCTTCAAGAAGTTCTGCACCTGCCTCCAGTGAAGGAAAACCTAGCAACAGAAGAGGAGGGCAGAGGTAAAGAAAAGGGTAGAGAGGACCCAGAGGAAGCTACACCAGCCTCACATTAAAGGAGTTCTCAGGGACATTTCACAACATTGAAAGCATAAAAGATAAATGTTGAAACCTGGCCCAAACTAGGAAAGACGTGCAACAATTCTACAAGATATGAAAACAGTGCTCGCCCCACTGTTATATAAGATGTTAAGCACTGTCCAAACTATTTTTTGAAATTTTTACAAGTAAACATTTTGTTTTGAATTGCAGTGTACTAATTAAGAATCAATGTAGCTTCTTTTTCATTTTTCTATGTATTTATAACAGACAATAGGAGAGTTTTTAATGTTTTGACATGTGTTTTTATAGATCACAGAAAATATCATTTTTTTTATTTAATGGACTAAGATTGCTTTGCATGATTTCAGCTTCTGCAATTATTTTCACAGCCCCACACCACCATGAAAATGAAGACTCTGTATATATTTTTTAACAGTGATGAACAATTTGGGTTTGTTTCAAGAATGCAAGCTTGGGGCTGGAGTGGTGGCTCAGTGGTTTCGGCGCTTGCCTGGCAAGCACGAGGACCCAGGTTCAAACTCCAGCACCACGTACACAACTAAGTGTTGGAGCAACGAAGGCCATGTGAAAAACTAAATAAAGATGTTTCTCTCTTTCTCTGTCTCTCTCACTGTCCCTCTCTCTTAAAAAAAAAAAAAAGAATGCAAGCTTAGTTTAACTAGAAAAGAAATCAGTTCACTCACTATATCAACAGATTAATGACCAAAATAAGATCATCTCAGAGATTTGGGAAAAAAATCTTAGAAAGAATAAAAGTTCAATTCGAGATTTTAGAAAACCTTACAGCAAACTAAGAATATAAACTGGGCCTGGTGGCACTCACCTGTAATCACAGCTAGCTAGGAGGTTAAGACTGGAGTATCACAAGTTCTAGGCCAGCCTGGGCAACTTAGTGAGTCCCTGTCTCAAAATAATCTCAAAATAATATAATATTAACAATAATAATAATAATAATAAAAGACTGAGGATATAGCTCAGAGATAGAACACCTCTGGGTTCAATCCTCAGTATTGGGGTGGGGAGGAGAAAATTAAAAGGAACAATATAAAGGAATTTTCATGATTTTTTTTGAAAAAGAACAAAGAAAAGCTAAACAGATAAGCACAAAATGCACAGTAGAACTGAAACCTAAATATGTTATCACACTAAATGTAAATGGATAAACAAAAACAGATCCAAAAGAATGTAGCTATAATTTTTTAACAGACATAACTGGAATATATGGACATAAAAGTATGGGGTAAAGTGAGTTGCTATATAATAATGAAAGATTTAAATCACCCAGAAACCATAACAAAATCTAATCTCATATGCACTTAAAACATAACTCAAAATGTGTAAAGCAGGGCTGGAGCAGTGCCTCGGGGGTAGCGGTGCTTGCCCAGCATGCGCAAGTACACGGGTTCAAACCCCATCACCCACGTACACAACCAAGTGTCGGAGCACCAAAAGCCATGTGAAAAACTCAATAAAAATTTATTCTCTCTCTCTCTCACTGTCTTTCTCTCTTTAAAAAAAAATGTGTAAAGCAAATACTGCAAGATCTTTAAGCAGGAATTTTCCAATTCACTTCCATAATGGGAAATTTTAACATCCTTTTCTCAACAATTGGTATAATAGCCAAAATCACCAAGGAACATAATTTACAGCTTTATTTAATAGTTATGGAATATTGCCTTGACATTTGAACAATATATGGTCTTTTAATGTATTTGTGAAACATTAATAGAAATTTGCTGTGTGCATGACCATAAAGCAAGCTTCAAATTTTTCAGAAAATTGGTACATGCAGATAGTGTTCTCTCATCACAATACAATCGTTATAAATCAATGCAAAAGGCAAAATTTTAAATCTCCAAATCAATTTTAAAACGTATGATTATCTTGCCCAAAAGCATCAAACCTAAATCTGTTCAAGTTTCTCTACTCATCTACTGGTTTTCTGGAAAAGGAACATACCAGGATGCATTATCAGAAGAACCAAGACTGATCAACTCTATGGGATAACTGAGGTTTTTTAACACAAATTTTGCAGGGGAAGAGGAATAGAGAGAAAATGTAAATGAAGGAAGAAATTTAAAGGTCTTTCAGTTAGTAACAAAGTGCAGATTCCATTTGAATCCTGGTCCATACAAACCGTTACAAGGGTGGGAAGACATTAAGACAAAGTTAGATATTCAAATACTTACTGGATATTACTGATATTGGGCAGCTATTATTAAATTATATGATTATGGGTTTTGCTTTTCAAACTAAGAAGGAGATTTGTGAGAAGCATATAAGTGGAGTAAGATTGTCCATGAGTTGATAACGGCTGGCTGATGGGCGCATGGGACTCCATTAAATTATTCTATTTTTGTATGTTTAAAATTGTCAGTAATAAAATGTTTAAAAGAAACTAACATTCAGCATTAGAATTTAAATTCCAGTCTTCCCCTTCCCCATATGTGCCAGTTATTTACTCATCTCTCTCAGCCCACACTTGCCCTTTCATACTGTGTTCTATATTACTGGGGCTTAAAGTCTGCAAAATACATTTCTCAGTTTCCATTGCCAGCTGGCTTTCTTTTAGATTCCACTAACGGGAATCTAAAGCTACTGCTGGAAGATCAGATGTGGACAGAGAAGTTTTCTGGATTTGGTTCCAACACTGTGGTAGTTTCTGGTTGATTGAATAATAGCGATGTAGGGGGATTCCAAACCCATGAAGCCTGGACCAATGCATCATCTATCCTGTGGCTCCAACCCTGGTCAGGAAGGCACCTATTCAAAGCCTCTGCTGCACACCAGAAATTTGTGTGCTTCTGCTCATTATATCATTAGAAGTATGTGTAGTGGTAGATTCCAAGGAGGACTGCATATAGCCTTGGACAAGGCAGAATTTATAAATATAGGTACACTTACCAGAAATACTGTGTTTAACATATTAGCTTTAGTACTAGCTAAGATAGACTAATAGTTTGCTTGATTGACTATAATGTTGACAATAATGATCTATAATAAATGAAACTGATATGCCAGCATTTTTGTGGCATAAAACAGAGAAACTGAGTGGCAACTCTGGTGGGTACAACGTTCAGTAGTATTGTCCTGGAATGTTCACTAGCTGCACCTGTGTTAACTGTGGTGACTCATAACCAGACAGGTCCTGTGGAGCAAGTCTGACTGTGATTCCTGCTTGTCCTCCTTGATTCCGGTCCTTCGCTGAGCCTGTTCCTCTAGCTTTCTGTAGTTATTGTCTTCAGTATAATATTTCACCCCAAAACTTATTTTCTCTTAAAGTCGGCCAGAGATGCCTATAACAGAGAACCATGGATTATACAATTAGTCATTTCATATTGGCACTATAAAGGCTCTCATAATTTCTATAACCTCTGTCAGGCCAGCAGGTAGAGAAGACTGAGAAAAGAGTGGTGGCAGTAGAAACTCAGGGAAATTGGGATATCATTTCAGACCCACCAGGCTGTGAAAACAATTTGAAAATGTGTTGATTAGTATGTGGACAGTGTTAGGTATATCAACTGGTTCAAACACTTTGGAAAACGGTTTCTACTAAAGGGGTTGATGTACATAACTCCTATAACCCAGCAATGTCTACTTTGAGAAATAGTTCATAGAGAAACTCTTACATGAATATGTAATGTAGGAGAGAAGTACAGGAATATTCATAAAGGCATTTCCTATGATAATAAAAACAGAAAATAGAAGAGCTCCAAATATTCAACAGAAAAATGAATAAATGGCTTGTGACATGCTCATACAATGGCATATTTAACAGCTATGAAAATTAATTGTACAATTAATATCAACATAGAATCAATACCGATGTAGAAGAATCTCACTGATACGTTTAATGTGGGGCGGGGGGTGGGGGAAGCAAGTCACAAAAGATTACAGGGAAAATGATTCCAAAATGTTATAATATTTTTGAAGGTGAAACTAAACAATATATTATTTGAGAGGACATAGAAAAGTGCCAAAATTGGAATTACCTGTGAAGAGAGGAGAGAAATGTGGAACAAATAGGGCACACAGGGAGACTTCACAGGGGTTAGTAATATTCTATTAAGGTATTTTACCCAATATTTTAAAACCACATATAGGTATTATGCATGCTGTCTTATAACTACAAAATAAATACAATCATAAACTAATCCATTTTATGGCTCAATTGACTGCCCCTTGAGTTGCTCATGAAGTTGAGAAATGCAATTTTTAAAAATGTCCTCTGCCTAAATAGTCTTGTTTACCTGCTAAATAGGTTTTGTTTTATTTATGAGTTCAGGACTCAGCATCTTTAATACAGTAATGTGAATCATGAATCTTCAAGAGAGGGATTTTACATTCTGTAATTCCCAAATTTTTTTTTAAAAATTAATTGAAACACCACAATTGCACCCAGATATGAAGTGCAGTGTGATATTTCAGTACATGTGAATAATGTGTAATGATCAGATCAGGAAAACAGGCATATCCATCACCTCAAACATTTATCATTTCCTTGTGTTAGAAACATTCAAACTCCTCTCAATTAGCTGCTTTGAAATATGCAATTAATTGTTATCGATCATATTTATCCTACTGTAGTATAGAACATTAGTAGTTACTGTTCCTATTCAACTCTGACACTCTTCCATGCTTTTTTAACCATGAAATATTTAGACTTGGAATACCCAAAAGATAGATATGGTTTTAGAAAACTACTTTTCTACTGATGTGTCTTAGTTCAATACCACACCTACCACCCCCAAAGCCAGAGGAATTCATTCTGTATTCTTTCCTAAACTATAGCTGAGTGTCCAGGTCACTGCTTCTCCATATGCCTGCTGAGACTCCTTCTCATTGCTAGCTTCTGGGTTCCTAGAGATATCTTTTTTTTTTTTTAAGAGAGAGTCAATTTTATTTTTTCATCTGGTTTTTGTTTTCCCTCCACTTAGCTGTGCATGCAGTGCTTGGGATCAAACCCGGGTCCTTACTCATGCCAGGCCAGAGATGTACTGCTGAGTCACCTCTTCAGCCCCTCCTAGAGATATCTTACAGTCTTGGAAAGGTCATACTCTGGCATGAGGTAGGATTTTTTAGGGTCTTTTTGCCTCATACCCTTTTGGAACTCCTCTGTTCTGTCTGGGGCACTGGATTTCATCCCTGCATTTGTAGAGGATCTGCAGGCTTCCTCCCTGCACTTCGATCATGTTGGATGTGACCTGACATAAAATCATGAGTCTTGAAAAATCACTTCCTTGGGGATGGGCAGTACTTGAGTGGCAGAGAAGAAAGGCTTAGGCTGACAGGCACCAGAAAAGTATTGTGGCATCAGCCCATGGGGTCACCATTAAGTACATGACCATTTCTGAGGCCAGATTATAGCCTGAGATAATAGCTAAAATAACTGGGTTTCACTGAAGAGAAGAACCAGCCTTAATGGTTGATTGGTGGCTGAAATTGAAACAAGCCAGGCAGCTCACAGACATACGGGCCATGGAAGAAAAAGAACTTGCAAGAGCAGAGCCTCCAGAAACCTCTGGGATGCACAAAGGAGGAGATTGCAGGGCTAAATGCCAGGTGGTTAAAAGCACAGAAATGCTGTTGTGGAGATTCTTGGAAAGGACTTGCGTTCCATGCTATCAGGGCTGAAGGGGTAGCCAGGGGAATATGGTTGTGACTATGTTTGTCCTCTCCATTCCCCTCCCTGTCTCCCCTACTTATGTGGCTTGGGGAAGCAGAATTTACAAGTTACAACTGAAATTCCAATTATCATGTCATGAGTTATTAAGTAGCATTTGAATTTTTAAGACAAAACTTAAATATATAAATTAGGATTCTTTCTATAAGCAACTCTGGCCTGCACTAAGAAAAAAAAACATTTTAATAATACCAGATAACAGGACACCCCCAAGGACCCCATGTTGGGACTCTGCATTGCCACCACCTGCACCCAGGCAACTGTCCCTGGCCCCAGGAGGCAGCACAACACCCCAAGAACTTGATGCCTGGATACTGTCCACTCAGGCTCAGAGCTCAAGCTCCATCCCCAGCAGGCATGCAGGACACCCTAAGGATCCCAACCACCCAGGCCCAGGTCTCTGGCCCTGGCACCTGGCAGGCTCACAGGACACCCCGAAGGCCTGTGTGCCTATATTCTGCCCCACTGCCATGCAAGCCAGGGACTCTGGCTCTGGCAGACATACAGGACACCCTAAGGACCCCACACCAGACTCCACCCAGCCATCATTCATACTGGCCCAGTCCAGTTATATTGGACCCAACACCATCACCAAAGACCCCAGGACCAGTGCAACATGTAAGTAGGCCTGTTCCAGGCTGCCCCACATCTCTGGGACCCCAGGATCCAACTAAGCACCCCCACCACTTAGTTTCAACAACCCAGTGGACTGTACAGCAACTTCACCAGGTTCCAGATCTGAATCCTGAAGCCTAGATTCAAAAGGTGCAGCAAAATGAGGCTCCAGGCAGAATCAGCTTTCTGGAAGAAGGTATTCATCAGAGAGGTGGTGTCTGACCTGACCCATTGATCTATAAGAAAGAAGCACCCAGAGACCTGCCTTGCTTCCACACAGGGAACCTCAATTCAAAGATCCAGAAGAAGACTTTCAAAGATGAGGATTCAAACCAGAAGAGGTTTGCCTCAAACCCACAACTCCCCTACAAAGGAGACCATGGACAGGGAGCTGGATGAAAACCTACAAAAACTTATCAACGGTCTGATTACTAAAAGTAACAATGAGATAAAAGAGATATAATGAAGGGACTAAGTGAGAGTACTCAAGATGAAAAACTCTATTATCAAAGAAATAAACATCCTGAAAAAGGAAGTAACAGAGCTAAAATCTGCAGTCAATCACATCAGAGGAACTATGGAAGAGTTTAATAATAGGTTAACTTCTATAGAAAACAGGACCTCAGCTCTTGAAGAAAGAACTTCCAACAGTGAGGATAGGCTAAGCAAGCTTGAACACACAGATGACAGAAAAAAAAAACTCAGAACATGAGCAGAATTTTCAGTGTGTGGGACAAAATCAGAAGAAACAATATAGAATAATTGGGATATAAGAAGAAATAGAAATGCAAATGAATAGCATAGAGAACATTCTCAATGGAAGAGTTAAAGAAAAATTTTCCCATATTAGAATAGAGTCGCATATGCTCATCCAGGAAGTATACAGAACACCCACTAGGCCTAATCAAATGAGAAGCTCACCAAGACACATCATATTCAAAATGTACAATGCGGAAATCAAGAAATCAAGGAAAGAATATTGAAAGCTGCAAGGGAGAAATGCCAAATCACATTCAGAGGCAAACCAATAAGGAACACATATGACTTTTCAGCTCAGTCTCCAGAAGTGAGAAGATCCTGGAAGGAGATCTTTCAATGGCTGAATGACCACAACATGCAGCCAAGAATACTATAGCCAGCAAAACTCAACTTCAAATTTAGTGGGGAAATAAGAATTCTTCATGATAAGATCAAACTTGCTGCATTGGTGAACAGAAAACCAATATTACCAAAAAAAAAAAAAAAAAAAAAAAAAAAAAAAAAAAAAAAAAAAAAAAAAAAAAAAAAAAAAAAAAAAAAGAAGCAAATCAACATAATCACCAATGAAAAGGGAACAATCACCACTGACCCTATGGAAATCAAACCGATTATCAGAACATATTTTGAAAAACTATACTCTCTAAATTAGATAATCGGCAAGACATGAACAAATTTCTAGACATATACAACATCTCCAAGTTGACACAGGATGATATTGAAATCCTAAACAGCCCAATAACAGGCACTGAAATCCATATAGTAATTTAAAGTCTTCCAAAGAACAAAAGTTCAGGACCTGAAGGATTCCCTGCTGAGTTTTACCACACCTATGAGGAGGAACTAACACCTTTCCTTATTAAGCTATTCCAAGAATCTGAAAAGCAGGGAATTCTCCCAAACACTTTTTATAGGCAATCATAACTCTGATACCAAAACCAAACAAAGACTCATTAAAAAAAAAAACCTACAGACCAATATCCTTGATGAACATCAACACAAAAATCCTTAAAGATGTTCTAGCAAACCACATTTAAAAACACATCAAGAAGATAATTCATCACAATCAAATGGGTTTCATTCCAGGTATACATAGCCAGTTCAACATATGCAAATCAATAAATGTGATTCATCACTTAAACAGAATTAAGGACAAAAACCATATGATCATCTCAATTGATGCAGAAAAAGCCTTCAATAAAATCCAACATCCACTTATGCTCAAAACTCTAGAGAAGGTATGGATTAAAGGAACTTATCTTAACTACACAAAGGCCATATATGCCAAACCCTCAGCTAGTATAATACTAAATGGAGAAAAGCTGAAAGCATTTCCAGTAAGATTGGGAATAAGACAAGGCTGCCCACTTTCACCATTTTTATTCAATACAGTCCTCATGACCCTAGCTGGAGCAATCAGGCAAGAGAAGGAAACCAAAGGGATAAGAATAGGAAAAGAGGAAGTTAGGCTATCCCTTTTTGCTGATGACGTGATCCTATATCTGGAAGATCCAAAAACATCCACCAGAAAACTGCTTGAGCTTCTAAACCGATTTAGAAAAATGGCAGTCTACAAGATCAAACCTATAAATCAATAGCTTTCCTGTGTGCTAACAATATTAGAGCAGAAGAAGAAATCAGGAAATCCATTCCATTCATATCCTCAAAAAGAATAAAAATATTTGGGAATTAACCTAATAAGGGAAATAAAAGGCCTCTACAATGAAAATTATTGAACACTGAAGACAGAAATTGAAGAAGACCTAAGAAGATGGAAAGATGTTCCATGCTCTTGGTCAAGCAGAATTAATATAATCAAAATGGCCATTCTGCTAAAAGCACCATACAGATTCAATGCAATCCCCATCAAGATATCAATGCCATTGTTTACAGATATAGAAAAAGCAATTTTCAAATTCATTTGGAACAAGAAATCCAGAATAGACAAAACATTACTAAGCAAGAAAGATGTAACAGGAGGTTTCACAATACCAAATCTAAAACTATACTATAAAACTGTAGTAACAAAACCAGCATGGTACTGATATCAAAATAGGAATGCAAACCCATGGAATAGAATACAAATCTTTAAACATCTGATCTTTTAAAGGGGGTCAAAATATAACATGAAGGAGAAACTGCCTATAGAACAAATGGTGCTGGAAAAATGGGATAGGCATTTGCAGGAAGTTGAAATTAGATCCTTATCTCTCACCATGCACAAAAATCAAATCAAAATGGATCAAGGAAATAGGAATTAAACTAGTTACCATACAATTGCTAGAAGAAAAGTTATGACCAACACTCCAGCATATGGGAGTTGGCAATAACTTTTTCAACAAGACTTCCAAAGTGAAAGAATTAAAGTCAAGAATCAATGAATGGGATGCCATTAAACTAAAAAGTTTCTGTACAGCCAAGGAAATAGTCAAAACAGACAAGAGACAACCTACAGAATGGGAGAGAATCATGGCCTGTGATTCCTTCAACAAGGGACTAATATTAAAAATTTACAAAGAACTCAAAAAAACTTAATATCAAAAACACAAACAATCCAATCAATGAATGGGCCAGAGAGCTAAAGAGAAACTTCTCAACAGAGGAAATTGATCAAGCCAATGAATACATAAGAAAATGTTCTAAATCACTAGTAATCAGAGAAATGCAAATCAAAATACATTAAGATTTCACCTCACTCCAGACTGGCAAAGATGAAGAATATAAACAATAACAGATTCTAGAGGAGTTGTGGGGAAATAGGCACACTAGCACACTGTTGGTGGAACTGCAAACTGGTACAGCTGGTCTGGAAAGCAGTGGGAGACTCCTCAAAACATTAGGGTTGGATCCACCATACAAACAAGCTATCTCCTCTTCCCAGAGAAGTTAGAATCAGCACATTACAGTGACACAGAAAAATCTATGTTCCTAGTAGCTCAATTTACAATAGCTAAATTATGAAACCTACCCAGATGCCCCTCACTGGATGAATGGATCCAAAAGCTCTGATTATATATATATATATATATATATATATATATATATATATATACACACACACACATACACACACACACACACACACATACATATATACCATATATACATATACATAAACAATGGAGTTCTACTTAGCTATTAGAAACAATGATATTGCAGCCTTTAAACTTAAATGGATGCCAATGGAAGAAGTCATACTGAGTGAAGTTAGCCAAACCCAGAGACTGAAGGGTCAAATTTTTCCCTTACTTGTGGAGTCTAGAGCTAAACCCAGGTTTGGGTGAAAGGTTGTTAAAATCATGTATTAGACCCAGAAAAGTTGTAGCAACACATAATCTAAGGGAACCATAGATATGAGGGGGGAATGGGGAGGGGAGAAGCAGAGGGGAAGATAGAGGGAGGGAGAATAGGGAGGGATCTAGGGAGACAACAGTATGGAATACTCTTTATCCTCCCTCAGAAGCCAAATAATACTTATGCAATCTTTTAATTCTCGAAAATTCATAATCTAAACATTTATATCAGTTATAGAGGTGGAATATAAAACAATTAAGAGACAATGTGGGGATAACTCTGGTTCAGGATCAAATGCATATCATATTGTTACTTTATACCCATTTATGATTGTAGAATAACTCAACTCCTTAATTAAAAAAAAAAGAATACCAGATAGCTCACAGAATGGACAGAAAGCTAGAGAACCAGGCTCAGAAACGTGCACATTGAGGATAGCTGGCAGAAGCAATCCAGGTCAGTCCTCAGGATCTCTCTAGATAGGATGGCATCTCCACTGCTATATGCCACTGCAGCTTGGGGACACTCTGAAACGACATGGCTGGGAGCCAAATCTCAAAGGCTCTGCACCATCATAAATAATGTCTGAGCTGTTTCTGAATGTTAGCAAGGCTCTCTCAAGATTTAAAATGTGAGACCATAGTCCTGACTGGTTGAACCGAGCCTGGGCTGGGAGAAAGATTCTCCTCTTCTGTTCACACTGTGAGAGATGAGTGGTCTGCACACAGCGGGGTGTCCCAAAACTAGAATTGGAGGGGGGTTGCTTACTGAGCCCAGCTAATGAATGTCCATTGTAGCTTGATAATATTTCTTGGTGCCATAAACCAGTAACATCTTTAAATATCCATGACTAAAATGAGTTTGAAGTGACTGTAGGAATGAACAAGAAAGGTATGTGAATGTGAAGCTCACCAGCTGTGAACAACAAGAAGGATTTCAATGGAAAATCAAGAAACTACAACTCCAGAAACTACAGCGCAAGGGCCAGAGAAAAGAACCAGCCAAAGAGCTCAGACCAACAGAGCAGAGCAAGTGGCTTCTGAGCCCAGACCTCAGCAGGAATAGAAACCCACAGAGGGCTTAAGTAAAAGCCTGAGCTCAATAGAGCAAGCCCTGGCACAGAGCCCCCAGCAAATCCACTAAAACTACGACTGTAGGTGGACAGCTGTCATCTCTGAGTGACGGGATTCACAGGAAGTATTTATCTCCATCTAGAATATTCATTTCTTAAATTTTCTGCAGGAAGCATGTGTGACTTTTATAATCAGAGAAAAAAGGTTGAAAGAAGACAAACTCCGGTGGGAGCTGCCCCTTCCTTTTCTCTTCCTGTCAGAGAAAATAAATATCTTAAGATAACAATTAGGAACTAAATGTGCAACAGGGAATATGTGTCTGCTGTGTGTGTCAAAGAGAAAATTTAACAAATTATAAATCTGTAAGACACCAGCACTTGACCTCCCTGGTTTAGTTTGGGTTGTTTGTCAATTCAATTACTTCTAACTTGGTCTCTCACTTTGAAACACACACACACACACACACACAATTTTTTCTTTTGTTGATTCTTTCTAGTTAGTACATGACAGTAGAATCCATTTTGGCATAATCATAAGATCATGCTCTAACTTGCTCTAATTCCATTTTCAGTACCTCCCCTTCAGCTCCCCTCCACCCACCCCTTTACCCCTTCCCTCTACTGAGCTGCCATTTACCCATAGTTGATGGTTTTAAAAAAAAAAACTAGTTTCTTGTGGATGTACATGATGGTGAGCTTCACTGAAATATATTCATATATTACCTAGGAATAGTATGCCAGATTCATTCCACTATCTTTCCTTATTCCATCTCTCCTCCCTTCCCTTCATTCCCCTTTATCTACCACTGATCTTCTATTCTTCCCTACCGCATTATTTTGGATTTACTTCCACATATCAGAGAAAATATTCAATCTTTGACTTTTGGGGAATGGCTAATTTCACGTAGCATGATTATCTCCAGATCCATCCATTTGCCAGCAAATGTCCTAAAGTCATTCTTCTTTATAGCTGAGTAATACTCCATGGTGTATATACATCACATTTTCTTTATCCATTCATTTGATGAAGGGCACATAGGTTGGGTTCATAGCTTACCTATTGTGAATTGTGCTGCTATAGACATTGATGTGGCTGCATCACTGTAAAATGATGATTTTAAATTCTTTGGATATATACCAAGGAGTGGGATAGGTGGATCAAATAGTGGTTCCATTCCTAGTTTTCTGAGGAAATTCCATACTGCTTTCCTAAATGGTTATACCAATTTGCAGTACCACCAATAACGTGTGAGTGTACTCTTTTCCCCCACATCCTCACCAACATTTATTGTTAGTTGTATTCTTGATGATTGCCATTCTGACTAGAGTGAGGTGAAATCTCAGTGATTGCTAGAGATGTTCAACATTTTTTCATATATTCATTGACCATTTGTGTTTCTTCTTTTAAAACCTGTCTATTTAGGGGTTGGAGATTTAGCTCAGTGGCAGAGTGCTCGCCTAGCAAGTGCAAGGCCCTGAGTTCGGTCCTCAGCCCTAAAAAAAAAAAAAAAAATTGTTCCTTTGCCCACTTATTGATTGGGTTTTCTAGGTTTTCAGTGATAAGTTTTTTGAGTTCTTTATATTTCCTGGAGATTAATGTCCTATCTGAGGAGTAGGTTGCAAAGATTTTCACCCATTAATTAGCTTCTCTCTTCACACTTGATTATTTCCTTGGCTGTGAAGAACTTTTTAAATTTGATGCCATCCCATTTATTGATTTTTTTTTATTTTACTTTTTGCACTTTAGGAATCTTGTTAAGGAAGTCAGTTCCTAAGTTGACCTGTTGGAGTACAGGGCCTACATTTTCTTCTAGCAGGTACAGGGTTTCTGGCCTAATACTTAAGTCTTCAATCCACTTTAAGTTTTGTGCAAGGTGAGAAATGGGGACAAAATTTCATCCTACTTCATATGCATTTCCAGTTTCCCCAGCACCATTTGTTAAAAAGGCTATTTTTTTCTACAGTATATGTTTTTGGCGCCTTTGTCTAGTATGAGATAACTGTGTTTATATGAGTTTGTCTTTGTGTCTTCTGTTCTTTTTCATTGGTCTTCATGCCTGTTCTGGTGCCAGTACCATGCTGTTTTTGTTACTATAACTCTGTAGTATAATTTGAGATCCAGTATTGTGATGCCCCCAGCTTTGCCTTTCTCACTAAGGATTGCTTTGGCTATTCTGGGTCTTTTATTTTTCCAAATGAATTTCATGACTGTTTTTTCTATTTCTGTGAAGTATGTCATTAGAATTTTGATGGGAATTGCATTGAATCTTTATTAGCACTTTTGGTAGTATGACCATTTTGACAATATTAATTCTGCCTATCCAAGGACATGGGAGGTCTTTCCATCTAAGATCTTCTTCCATTTCTTTCTTTAGTGTTGTATAGTTGTCAGTGTAGAGATTCTTCACCTCGTTTGGTAGATTGACTCCCGTATTTTACTTTGTTTTTTGAAGCTATTGTGCATGGGATAATTTTCCTAATATTTTTTTCAGCAGATTCATCATTGGAGTATAGGAATGCAATTGACTTATGGGTGTTGATTTTGTATCCTGCTACTTTGATGAATTCATATACGACTCCTAGAAAAGTTCTGGTGGAGTTTTTTGCATCTTCTAAATATAGGATCATGTTGTTGACCAAGATAGTTTAAGCTCTTCATTTCCTATTCAAATCCCTTTTATTTCCTTCTCTTGTCTACTTGCTCTGGATAGAGTTTCAAGGCTATGTTGAATAGGAGTGGTAAAAGTGGGCATCCTTATCTTGGTCCTGTTTTTAGAGGAAATGCTTTCCATTTTTCTCCCTTTGGAATAATGTTGGCCTTGATTTGTCATATATAGCCTTTACTACGTTGAGGAAACACTTTTCTAGTGTTTTAAACACAAATGGGTGCTATCCTTTGTCACGTTTTGTGCATCTATTGAGATAATCGTGTGATTCTTGGCTTTCAGCTATTTATACGATGGATCACATTTATTGATTTCCATATGTTGAACCAAACTTGCATCCCTGGGATGAAGCCCACTTGATCATGGAGCACCAACTTTTTAATGTGTTTTTGTATGTAGTTTGCCAATATTTTATTAAGAATTTTCACATCTATGTCCATCAAGGATATTGGTCTGAAGTTTTCTTTTCTTGATGTGTCTTTGTCTGATTTTGGTATCAGGGTGATATTGGCTTAATAGAATGAGTTTGACAGAGCTCCCTTTTCTCTATTTCCTGGAATAATTTGAGGAGAATTGGTGTTAGCGCTTCTTTAAAGGTCTGGCAGAACTTGACTGAGAATCCATCTCATCCTGGGCTTTTCTTTGTTGGAAGGCTTTTGATGGCTGCTTCAATTTCATTGCTTCAAATTGATCCATTTAAGTTTTCTATATCCTCCTGGTTCAATTTGGGTAGGTCATATGTCACTAGGAATTTGTCCATATCTGCAAGATTTTCTAGCTTTTTTGGAGTATACGTTTTCCAAATAGTTTCAGTAGTGTCTATGGTGATCTTTCCCTTTTGATCTAGAATTTTGAGAATTTGAGTTTTTTTCCCTTTTTCTTTTGGTTAGTTTGGCTAAGGGTTTATCAATTTTGTTTGTTCTTTCAAGCAACCAACTTTTTATTTTGTTGATCTTTTGTACCATTTTTTAATTTCAATTTCAATGATTTTGGCTCTGATTTTAATTATTTCCTGTCTTCAACTGATTTTGGTGTTCGTTGTTCTTTCTCTAGGGCCTTAAGATGTAATGTTAGGTTATTTATTTGGTGTCTTTCTATTCTTTTCATGTGTGTGCTCAAAGCTATGAACTTTCCGCTTAGAAGTGACATCATACTGTCCCCAAAGATTTTGATATGTTGTATCACTACTCTCACTTACCTCTAAGTATTTTTTTTATTTCTCCTCTTAGTTCTACTATCCATGCATCATTCAAAAGTGTATTATTTAATCTCCAGAAGTTAGAGTAGTTTCTATTTTTCATCTTACTGTTAATTTCTAGTTTCATTCTATTATGGTCAGAGAGAAAGAAAGATAGGATCTCTATTTTTTTTTTTTTTGCATTTGCTAAGATTTGCTCCATGACCTAAATAAGGACTAATTTAGAAAATGTTCCATGTGCTGCTAAGAAGAAAGCGAATTCAGTCATTTATGGATGAAATATTCTATGAATGTCTGTTAAGTCCAAATTATTGATTGTACTTTTTAGTTCTTTAGACTTTTTATTGAGTTTTTGTTTGGGTGATCTATCCAGTGGAGAGAAAGAAGTGTTAAAGTCAGCCAGCATTATTATATCATGGTCTATTTGATTCTGAATACTGAAAAGGGTTTGTTTTTATGTATGTAGATGCTCCATTGTTTGGGGCATAAATATTTATGATGGTTATCTCTTGCTGATGTGTGATTCCTTTAAGCAGTATGAAATGATTAATTTTAGCTTGAAGTCTGATATGAGAATAGTAACCCCTGCTTGTTTACAAGATCCGTGTGAATTGTTTGTTTTTTCCCATCCCTTCACCTTTACTCTATGGATGTCTTTGCCTGTGAGGTGAGTCTCTTGCAGACACCATATGTTGGGTCTTGTTTTTAAGTCCAATCTGCCAACCTATGCCTTTTTTTTTTTTTTAAGAAAGAGGGACAGTGAGAGAGAGAGGAAAAGAGAATCAATTTTATTTAGTTTTTCATGTGGTTTTCAATGCTCCAACACTTCATTGTGTACGTGGTGCTGGGGTTCAAACCCACATCCTCACATATGCCAGGCAAGTACCATAACTGTAACCACCAAGCCACTGCTCCATCCCAACCTGTGTCTTTTGATTGAAGAATTTAGACTATTTACGTTATTATTGAAAGATGATTTTTCCTGTATTTTTAATTTCTAGTGTTTAAATTGGATTTGATTCTCCTTTTATTGACTATTTTTCTAGTGTAACTCCTCCCTATGCTGATTTTCATTTTTATTTTTCATTTCTTCTTCATGAAATATTTTATTGAGTATGTTTCATAGTACAGGATTTCTAATTATGAATTCTTTTAGCTTTTGGTTATGATGGAAAGTTTTTATTTCATCTTCAATTCTGAAGCTTAATTTTGCTGGGTATAGAATTCTTGGTTGACATACATTTTATTTCAGAGCTTAGTATAGATTATTGCAAGCCCTTCTAGCTTTTACGGTCTGGGTTTAGAAATCAGTTGAAATCCAGATTGATTTACCTCTAAATGTGCAGTCATTTTTCTCTTGCAGGTTTCATTCTAACCTTATTCTTATGGAGTAGACTCCAAGATTTTGTTGTGATTTTGTAATATTTAAAGTGGATCTGTTGTGATTTTGCGTATTTGGAGTCCTAGATGCCTCCTGTATTTGAATTTCCATTTCATTCTTAAGGTTTGGAAAAGTTTTCTGATATTATTTCATTGAAAAAATAGTAAATTCCTATATATATCAGAGTCTTGATCTAGCTGGTTGAGTCTTAAATTTGGCTTTTTAATGTTATTCCAGATTTCTTGAATATTCTGTTCATGGTCTCTTTAACATCTTTACTGTTTGGTGAACTTTATTCTTAAGATGATATACTTTGTCTTGGAGGCTTGAAAATCTGTCCTCAAAGTGGTCTAAGCCATTGGAAATGCTTTCCATTGAAGGTTTAATTTGGTTTATTAGTTCCTTCATTTGGAGGATTTCTATTTGATTCTTTCTCAGAATCTCTGTCTTTTTATGGAAGTGATCTTTCATGTCCTATATTTTCTCTCTGATTTTACTCCTTATATCATCTTTTGGCTCATAGAACAGTTTTATTATTAACTTTCTAAATTCCTTCTCTGACATTCCCTCCACTGTGGTGTCAGTGAAGTCTGTTGTTGAAGCATTGAGTTGTTAGGGGGTGGTTTGTTCCCTTACTTGCTAATGTTTCTCATATGTCTACCCATATATCAGCATGGTTCTAACGTATTAGTTTTCTTATGAGCTCTTGGTTAGACAAATATCCAGATAATGATATTTTAATTCAGTGTGTGCCCTCTGCTCATCCCAATATCAGTTCCACTTTAATGACACTGAACCCTTTTTACTATTACCATTTCTAATCCAGGCCTTGTTCTATGCAGCTTTTGAGAATAAAAACCTGCTCAGTGGATCTCTGCTGTTACTCAAATTCAGGTATATATCTATAACAAAATTCTGGAAGAGGTCAAAAAATTAGTTGTTAGGGGTTGGGGATTTAGCTCAGTGGCAGAGCACTTGCCTAGCATGTGCAAGGCCCCAATTTCAGTCTTCAGCCCTGAAAAAAAAATCATCAAAAAATTAGTTGTTAAATTTAGTAAATTTACTATACCCTTAAGTTTAGGGTAAACGGAGGAAGACAAAAAGATTGGGCAAATTGGGAGAGGAAGAGAGAGAGAGGCTATAAAAGGATAATTTACACCAAGAAAGAAAGAAGAGATAGATTGGTAGGTGTTATTTGAAGTTGTGGAAGTTTGTGCAAGGGGTGAGTAGGGTATAAGAGAAGCAGATATAGACACAGCTAGGAAAACAAAGATAGCAAGATTGATCCCAATTAATGCTTTAAACCATTCAATGGGATACATTCAAATAGGTTGAAGGTACAATGTTGGCTATTGGGTTAACAATTACCATTCAATTAAGGAGTTATTTACATGATCAGAGTTGATATTGGAGTTGTTTATGGTATGTGATATCCAGATGAAGAAAATTCTTATTGAATCTAGGCTGTGGATCTCTCCCAAGTTGCAGGGGCACAGGAGCCAATTTCCTAGTTGCTATGATGTGTCTGCCAGCAGCTTCTGGTTTATCAGCTCAGGGGCCTGCACTGACTGCTGGAAGGGTGCAGTGTTATAAGTGGGGGTGCTTCTGTTGATTGTAGTAATTCAGGATACAGGTTCTGGAAGGCCCTACAGTTGCGGGTTACCATGTACCTGTTCCCCTCGGGTGGATTTTTTCTCAGTAAAGGAGAGCCCAGCAGCTGTCTGTGAGTGCAGGAGATGTGGTTGCAGTTTTTCCATGGGTGATCTGTAGAGCAGAAGTATCCCCCAGCTGACACCACTCTGAGGTACAGAAGTGAAGAGTCTCCAGTGGTGCCCCGCTTGTGAACAGTGTGTGTTGGTTCCTTCTGCTTACTGCAAGGTCCCACGAGTATCCAAACAATGCCCTTTTACTCAGCCAGTTGTAGCCATGGGACAGCTGTGCACCTTTTAAGGCTGGCTGATATCAGACCCTTTCTTCTGCATAGCCTCAGGCAATTTTATTTTCCACGTACATCCCTATATGACTGGATGTTCAGGCAGCTTCCTTCTGGAATTGGCCTGGAATCCCAGCCTTGTGATCCAGATCCCAGGACTCCTTTGTCTTGTTACCTTCCTTCAGCATTAGTGGTCAGGGGTCTGATGAATCTGCATTCTTTGTTTGGGACCAAAGCTCCTTCATTGTTGCCTGAGTCCAACAAGTCCTGCACAGCGTCTTCCCGCCCTTGCCCAGGTGCACAGGCTGAGTGGGGCCAGCTACGCTTCCCCAGCACAGGCCCTCTCCAGCCCGCTCTGTTCCCCTGTTCATGGTGAGAGAGGGGGAGGGGGGCTTCAGTGATTTATGGCTAGCAATGGTCCTTCTAGATATTCTTTCTGACTAGAGTTTTTAAAAGACGCACTACAAAGAAGGGACCAGGAGATGGGAGGCGGGAGGGGGAAGTGCTGGGGAGGGATATTGGCCAAATTATATTGCTATATTTTGTGCATGTATGAATATGTAACAAGAAATCCCAACATTATGTACAACTTTAATGCACCAATAAAAAAATGTGGAAGAAAAATAAAAGACCCACTGAAGGGAACTTCTCTCTGGTTTAATTTGCAGCTCTCTGGGTGTGGGAAGATGCCACGTTGATTTAAGAGGGTGACTGGTCAGCTGAGGCCTCCGTACAATGGCTGCAGACCCCTGATTCAGCTTTTCACAATTTAGTTTTAAGCTGTTTGTGCTGTTTTGCGGAGTCTTTTCTTTACCCTAGCACTTTAAGTTTTGACTATCTTTCCAACTGCTTTTAAGTGGGAGAGCTTAAGAGAATGTCCACTCTCCCCTGCTCTCTCTCTGATGCCCCTGTGTGCTCTCGTCCACGGTTTCAAGACGGGGGTTTCAGCACTGCGAGTTTGTTTTCTGCTCTGATAACCTAGCTTCGGTCTCCCCACGTCCCAGACCATGTAATATTGAGTCTTGGAGCACTTATTTTGTCACCCACCTTTCAATTTTGCTTTTCTTTTGCTGCCTCCTCCAGTGTTATGAGGAGGTCAGACTCACTGTCTAACTCTCTTCCACCATCACACAAAGTTCTTTTGTTTTTTTGGATTTTTTGACAGGGCAGGGATCTCTGTCTTTGGGTTCAATTACCCTCCTGCAGTCTTTCCCCCCACAGCACTCATATTTTCCTGGGAGCCGCTCTGTGTTCTCCAGCAGCCTTTCAGCCCTCAAGGTGCAGGCGCTGCTTTATTACGGTCGGAAATGGCTCCTTGGGGATAGTGAACCTACCCTGCAGCAGATGCCCTTACACGGAAAACTGAGGACTAAGTCTGCTAAAGGGATACGCATGTCCCCAAAGAATGTCAAAGCAGAGGTGAAACCTAAGGAGTGCAGCATTTTCAGTGCTTTGCTTTATTTAAGCCACATTAACTAATGGAAAAAGGAAATTTTATATTTGGGTTCATTTCTAAGAAATCCACCTACATGCAGCAAGGGAAGGACACAAGAAGGGCTGGGGTGCTGGAGATCCGAGAGATCAAGGCCGAGCAGGCAGGGACTGTTCTCAGGCACACAGTGTTCGGCCTGCTGTGGGCCTTCAGAGGGCTCTGTCCCCAGGCCATGTGTTCAGAACTTGACTTCCTAAGCCACCCAGCCTGCCATACCATTCCACACATCTGACCACATATAGTCTAACCTCTCTGTTTTTATTGTTCCTCCTTCATGGGTCCCATTCTTCTCCAGTGCTATAGCACACCCACCTTGCTACAGAAGTAACTCAAAGTAACTCATCACCCCTCTTTATTGGAGCCAAATCAGTGCTCAGAGGTGTTAAAAGTGTTATAGGAAGGATTAAAGAGATTCTCTTCCTAAGTAGCTAGAAAAATTGAAAACGCATTGAATAAAACGAGAATTGTAAGACAGACAATGGCATACCAAAGGGGGGGGGGTCCTCCACCCAGGGCAGGAGGAATATTTTACAACTGACATTGCTTGGAATTGTCAATGCATGGTGATAATAAAAAGCAGATAGACTTATCCTTGCTTTTGTGTGTGTGTGTGTGTGTGTGTGTGCGCGCGCGTTTTAAAATTCTCCATAGACAGTGCCCCTCCTTATTGCTTGCACCCAGGGCAGACCATCATAATCTGCTGCAGTGCTGCTGACCAGCTCTCTGATTTTTTTCTGTATTATGAACAAACCTGCATTTTTGCAATCTTTCTCATTACTGGTCTTTGATTTCTCTATCCACAAAATGACATCCACAAAGGGGAGGTGATTAGGACAGGGGAGTTCGTATATCATTTGGTCTAACCCTCTCATTTCACAACGAAGGAAACAGGTGCAGATAGATGACCCCAGTTAGTGACAGCTGCATCCTGACCTCAAGCCTCTGGTCCTCTGTACCTAGCACAGAAGGAGACAGAGCTAGATCAGAATTTTACAGTTATTTATAGGTCCCTATCCCAATTTGTCTGAGAACTTTCTTGTAACTATTGAAGGCTCTAACAAAGTGATGGGATATTTGCCTGGCCAGCTATCTCAGAGGAGGATCAAAACCCCTCCCCTCGCAGCCACCGGAACGTGAACTTGATGGCTCCCCTGGATTCTATTCACAGAATGTCCCTGCATTACCGCAATAAAAAGTGAAAAAGAAGAAAAAAAAATCCCTTCTCCTGGGCATCTGGGCTTCAGGGTCAGTGCTTCCTGTGCTGTTCTGACTTTTATAGCTTTTTCAATTCGTTGCTCGTGCAGCCTGTGGCATTAATCACTCTACACCTTTCATTCTGAAGCCAGAGCTTTTCTAAAACCCCAAGCTTCTCTCAGCTCCAGTCAACCCAGCAACTCCAGCCCCTGGGGACAGCGTGCTCATGGCCACCTTGCCAGTCCTGTTGATATCTTAAAGATGCAGTGATGAAAAAAAAAACATTATCATACCCAGAATTCAGTTCCGTTTTTATCCTGCCACCCTTGGCTGGAAGAAATTTTCCTTCCCAGCCTCTGTGATACAGACTGGCCTGATGGCCACAGGTACACTCAAGAGCAGGCTGACTTAACATCAACTGGGGTTAAGGATCTAGAATGAATTAAGCAAATCAGATGCTCCCCACTATGGAAATCCATGACCTGGTGCATGTGACAAACAGGGTGAAGACTTTTCCAGTTGTCCATAATTTTTAGGTTATCCATACCATTCCTCTCTCGTTAGCCCAAGTCATTGAGAGGTCACAGTTGGTGTGACAGATCAAAGCCCAAGTGACTCAGCCTCCTGATTAGAAACAGACCAATAAAGCTTCTGAGTTCACCCTGGCTTATAGAATGAAGTCTCGACTGCCTAACAGGATGTTCAAAGTTTTTCCAAATTGGCCCCAACTAACTTCTCCAGGGTCATTGTCCATCATCACAATTTCCCTAACTCCCCTCCCCACACTCCCACTTTCCATGTCTAGTGTCCACTCATCCTCCAGGGCTCATCAGAAGTCACCTTGCCCAAAACGTCTGTCTTGGGGCTGGAGTGGTGGCTTGGCAGTTACAGCGCTTGCCTGGCATGCATAAGTATGTGGGTTCTCCCACAACCACATGTGGGAGGAACAAAAGTCACATGAAAAACTAAATAAAAATTACTTTTTCTTTCTCTCTCTCTTCTCTCTCTCTCTCTCTCTCTGTCCCTTTTTCTAAAAAAAAAAAAAAGTCTGCCCTGATGGCATCCAGGCCCCTGCACTGAGCACCCTTACCATCTTCTCCTTACCACCCTGCTTTGAGGTCATCTGCCTCCTGGTCTCTTCCTTGCACTGGACTCTGATGTGTGACTGTGAGCATGTCTTTTCACCTATTTAGTCAACTTTCCCACTACTGTGCTCAACAGACCTGAAAAGAACCAAGTAAAGGAAGAAAAGTGTATTTGGAGCTCACAAAAGTCTCGGTCCATAGACGGCCAACTCCAATACTCTGGGCCTGAGGTGAGGGAAAACATCAAAGCAGAAGGGCCTGGCAGAGGAGAGCAGCTCAGAACACAAAACGAGGAAGCACAGAGAGAGAGAGAGCTCTGCTCACCACAAACAAAACATATACCCCAAAGGCACACCCCCACCTCCTCCACCACGTCCTACCTGCCCACGGCTACCACCCAGTTAATCCTTATCCGTGGATCAGTGCGCTGATGAGGTGTGTTACTAACCCAACGTTTCACCTCTGAACTTTCATGCATTTTCTCCCACATGAGCTTTGGGGGAAATCTCATATCTAAACCATAACAAAACTCAAGTTTTAATTTCATTTGTAAGTAAGAATAAGAATGGAACCCTCTCCCGTGATGGTTACATGGGAATGCGTGAGCTAATCCATAGAGTTAGCACTCAGTGGATACCTGCTATTATTATGATCAGTACTCAAGGCGTAGACAAGATTCACAATTCGTGGCCTCTCCAAGATGTAGACCAATGTCTGTCATTCAACAAATAATAATTGCTGGTTGAATAAACCTAGCTGTTTTCCATTTCCTAAACATTCCACGGCTTCCATGGCTCCTTGTCCTTAAACACTGTTTGGAATACCTGCTCCTCCTCATCCCACCCCTTTCCTATCTGGCAAATTCCGACCTCAAGGCCAAGGTCAATGCCAACTCACCTTTCCCACCTTCTGGCACTCCCTTTGAGCAGGCTTGTCTGTGCTTACACAGAAGTTTGTCCATACCCTTATCACCATGCTTGTGACTTTGTCTTACCCTTATTGTCACCATTTGGTTATATGTCAATAACGTCTCTACAATAAACTCCACTGGAAAAAATGACCAATGCGTGGATTCCCCTGCCACAGTCCCAGCCCGGCAGCCAGCATAGTGCTGGCATCCAAGAGGCATTTCATAGACAAAGGGATTCCGGTGAGTCCAGATATTGACCCCTGTGTCGGGGGTAAATGAAAGACATTTCCAGGGGGGAGAGAGAAGCTGGCTGCGGGCTTGCAGCCACACTGCCATTGCTTCATTTCTGCTACTTACTGCACAAACACCCAAACAGCAATAAAGAAGCAATTTAAAAGAGAAAGAAGCATTACTCACTATCCTATTACAACGACACATCAACTGCTTCATTTTTCTTTGTTTGCCCACAGTCCCTCATTTATATGCATGCATAATTTTACATAGTTGCACTCATAATGAAGACACGCTTTGGCATGCTGCTTTTTTAAAATTACAAATCAAATAAATATTTTTTAGTTTAAAAAGCAGTTTTGCAAGCTACTATACTGTCTACAAAACCATTTATTCTGACTGTATCATATTCCTTTGTAAATTATCAGTATTAAACATAACACTATGCCAAATGCCTTTTTGCATAGAACTTATTTTTTCCAATTAGGAGGATTTTTTCAAATATTTTTGCCTAATACTTCAGAATTTTCTTGAGATCTTGACAAAAGAACTAATATCTTTTTCTTCTTGACAAAAGAACTAATTTTTCTAGAGTCTAGAAAAATAACTCTTAACCTCTGGATGGGTTTTAGGATCCAGAAGGTAACTTGGGGATCTTTTAAAATGACCAATGTACAAGCCCCACCCAAGGCCAACTGAATCAGGACCTGGCAATGAAGCAATCCGATTCAAAAGGTCCCTAGGTGGTTGCAATCTCAGTGAGACCCACTGGTCTCAATTACAGCAGGTCAGAGAATTAGCAAGGGTGTTGTGGCAGTTTGGTACTTGTTCTTGAGCAGAAACTTGGGTGTCACCTGCTGGGGTGGTCTCCCTAAACCACAGGGATTAGTGGTATGGGGAAAGGTTTTGGAGACCAGTGGGAGAAAACCAACTACTCCTACAATCACTCACTCAAGGAGCATTTATCAAGCACTGTACAGAGCAAAATGACACCCCTGTTCTGCTTTATTTGTTCCGATCAAACCATCCATTCCAGTGTTCTCCAAATATCAACTAACGGAGACTCCTCCCTTGCAATTGCACAGACTCAGAATATTGCTCTCGACGTGGATCCCCCTCCTTCTTTCGCAGCCCACATTCCAGCCCCTCAGAGAATTCTTCCGGCTTTCCCTCCAGAACACATCCAGAAGCCAACCACCTCTTAGCAACTCCTCCACCGTCACTCCAGCCACCACCATCACTTGCCTGGATGATTATAATAGTTCTGAAAAATTCCCGCTGATATGCCCTTGCCAATGTTTTTCCACCCAAATCAGATCACTCATCTCTACAACTTCCCAAGTTCTCCTCATCTCAAGTTTGGTAGTTCGTTTGCTGTGTCAATTTGTCTGAGTCATGGAAAGCCCAAACAGTTGCTCAACATTATTCCGGGGGTGTTTCTGATAGAGTTTCTGACTGAGATTAAGGTGTGAATCTGTAGATAATGAAGTAGGTTGCCCTTTCAAATGTGGGTGGGCCTCATCCAATTAGTTGAAGGCCTTGACAGAGACAAAATCTCTTACTTCTCTGACTGCCTTTAAGCTGGGACTTCCTCCCCCCACACACACCCTGATCTTCGGACTTAAATTAAAACATTGGCTTTCCTGGGTCTCAACCCTGTTATTTTTCAGGTTGGAACTTATTGTATCAGCAGTCCTGGGTCTCTAGATTGCTGAGATCAGATCTTAGGACTTGGGACTTGACACCCTCCATGATTTCATGAGCCAATTTTTTTGCATGCACACACACACAAGTACACCCCTCTGTCTCTTTCTCTGGAGACCTTGCCTGACACAGTAAAATCCCCAAATCCTTTCCAAGACCTCCAGGGTCCTACATGATTATTCTTCCCCATTACCTTTGTGACCTCATCTTCTTCCTCTCCTCTTCAAACATCGAGCTCCCACAGTGTTGGTCTCCAACAAGCCAACCACACCTCCACCACAGGATATATGCACCTGACTTCCTGTCCAGGAGAGCTCTGCAGCGTGGCCCGCTCCTCCTGCCTCGGGGCCTCTCTCCACTCGCTGAGGCTGAGTTAGAAAGGAGCAGCAGCCCTCACATGGCATTCCTCAACTTCCATCCCACTTCAATGTTCTCTGCATGCTCATGGCTGCCCGCTGGATTACATATTTTCTTGTTTAGTGTCATTCTTTCACTAAAACAATGCAGATGAAAGCGCAGACGCATGTCGTACACTCATGCTGCATAGCGTAGCGAAAAGGGCCATGAAGAAAGCATTTGGGGAGCGGCTGGAGCAGGAGAGGGGCTTGTTTCCAATAGGATGGTTGTCGGGGGCTCTCCCTGGGAGATGGAATGGGGACTCAACGTAGGAAAGAGAGGCCATCCATGAGTTGGTGCCTGGCCCCTCTCACAGTGTCATCGTCATCCTTTTTTTTTGTACAGCGATAAAACCACTGAGCCACATTCTGTATGTATATATATATATATATATATATATATATATATACACACACTTTTTTTTTTAAGACAGAGTCTTACTAAGTTGCTGAGGCTGGCTTTGAACTTGCAATCTTCCTGCCTCAGCCTCCTGAGCCACTGGGATTACAGGTGTGCACCACCACACCAAGCTGCCCGTGTCATTCTTTATGCAGGTAAATCCTGCCGGTGTCTCCCTGTGAACACCTACCATTCTCACCTGAAGACCTCCTTTGCCCCAAATAGGGAGACCACAAGCTCTGGGAGCAGCTCTAAGTCAATGACCAGAAGGAGTTAGAGAGTAAGGGTGATGGTTCCCTCCCTCCTTGGGTGGATCAATTCTGAGGCATATTTAAAAACATCTCCCAGAGCCCCGGGTGGTACTGAGCCCACCTGCCCACAGTGGGCTCAGTACACCGTGTATTTGTTCACCTTCCCTTCTGTATCTGACGGTGCTGCCAAGTTCACCTGGACTCAACTCACACTGAAATCCCTTCTCAGAATGCAGCGTTAAAGTAAAAAAAAAAAAGCTCAGCTGGTTCCAAATGGCTTCTCAGCCTTGCGATGGAGAATGATGGGGAGCAACACACAGGGGGAAGAGACCTATGAGCTGGGCTGGGAGTTGAGTGCAGAGTGGGCTGCAGGCACAGGCAGGAAGCTGCCCCCACCCCACCGTCTAGGGGTGGCTGTTGACCCTAGTCTCTTACACGCCACCCCCACCACCACCACCCACAGAATAGGGTGTGATATTCAAATCAGGCTGAGGTCCTGGAGAGAGAGGGTGGCTATACAGGCCTGGTGGTGAATTTACAGAGGCAGATTAACTCAATCTGCATACTAAATGCATGCAAATTACGTTATTTCAACCCTTGGGTTTAGCCACGTCCATAGGAATAAAAATTTATGACAGCGATAAGATGTATGGTTGGTGTAAATAAGCTAGCCCAAGCAGAATATGCTAAAAGGGCTGTGGAAACTTTCCAAATTAAGTGAGTGTCTCCAGCCTCCAGCCTGGAGACAAGGACGCTGAGCCTTGGCTCTCAGGGCACTTTGCTACCTGCGGTCACTGCAGACAGAGGGAGACAATAATCAGTACTTACCTACAGCCTGGGTAGGTGCAACCCGTGGAGGGAGGGCACCACTTTGGGGGACATTTGTCTTGGAGGTGGACCAGAAATCACTCCAGGGTCCAGAATAAAATCTTTTAATAATTCCAAATAATAATAGCTAATATTTTTAGAACTGAATATGTACCAAGCTGTCCTCTGAACCCCCTATATGTCCTACTCATTTAATTCTTACAGCCACCCCAAAGGTAGGTACTAGTATGCATCCCCTTATAATGCGAGGAAGTTGAGGCACAGAAGTTGAGCAAGCAGCAAGAAGCAGAACTGAACTTGGACAGGCTCACCCCACAGCCCCACAGTTAGCTACTAAAAGTCACTCTGAAAGGAACTGCAGAAGTAATTTGTTTCAGTCCTTCACAGATGAGGAAACCATGGCCAATGGGACACAGTGACTTGCACAAGGTCATGCAGACTTCTTGGTCAGAGCTCTTTCAAGTGCCCAGGGCATGCCTTCCTATGGTCATTTGCAGTGGTCTCGGAAGGTTCAAGGGGCTGAAATCAGGTGGCTCTACCAGACCCAATTTTCTTCCCTGTGAGCCTTGAGTGCCTACTGGAGATCTGCCATCGGTAGAACTGCCAAGAACAGAGCAGGGGAAATGAGCTCCTGCTCTCAGCAGGCTTCTGTCACAGCTGAAGAATTCACCCTGCCCATCTGGGGTGAGAGCACACAGCGCAGTATATGTCACCCCACCTCTATGGCCAGCTTCCCCTGCCAAGGGTCTCAGTTCTGTCCCATGGCTGACCCATCACGGTTCCTAAGAGCCAGACTCTTTTGGTCAGGATTCATTCTGCAGCAAGTGATCAATTTGAACTCAAACCCGCTAAGCCAAAGAGGAGCTTCCTGGAGGGACTAGGAAGCCAGGGTGGAGCAGGCTGGGTTCTCGGGACTCAGTGTCTCCTTCTGTGCACCTTCTGCCTATGGGCCACACATTCATGGAGCTGCTGTGCACATGATGGGTGAGAACACAGCCCTCAGCCTGCACTGCAATGGCCAACCATAGAGTAGGGAGAGAGGATGCCCACCCCACCCCAGGACTGGTTCATTAAATCTGCTTATTCCTTCATTGAGGATTTAGGGAGCATCCCTTGTGGTCATGCACTAGGGGATATGACCGCAAGCGAAAAAAGAAAGTAAATCCCATGCTCTTGTGGAATAGAACACTCCTGGAAACAGGGTGGGTAACAAATAAAGAGCAAGACAGTCAAGTAAAGTAGTAAAGTGCACAGTGTGCTATGCAGTGACAGCTGCAAATAAAGCCAGAAGGGGACAGGAGTCCCAGGTGATGCCTTATTAAACTGGAGGTAGAGAAGAGCCTCCTGAGAAAGGGGCATTTGAGCGAAGAGCTGAAGGAGGCAAGGGAGTGAGCAATGCAGGTATCTGAAGGACACGCCTGTGCGATGATCCTGAGGTGGGAGATGCCTAGCATGATAGGTGAACATGAGAAGGGACAGTGTGACTAAGGGCAGAGTGAGACAGGGAGAAAGAGAGATAATCAGAATCAGAGACATAATAAATAGCAGAGTGCATTTATGTGCAGCCTTGTGGAGAGAGAATTGTCATTAAAAGGCTCAGGCAAAGACAGGATAGGACTTGTACTTTAGGAGGCCCACTCTCGCTGCGTTGTTGAACACTGGTTTAGGGATATGAATTGAACCTAGGAGACCACTGCAATAATCCAGGTAGACGATGGTGGCTTTTACCAGAGTGCAAGCAGTGATAAGATTTGGGAAATATTTTGAAATGGAACCAACATGACTCAGTGAAAGATTGGATGTGGATTGACAGAAAAGTGTTAAGACAGACTCCAGGATTGTTATGCAGAACAACAAAAATGGTGGAACTGTCATCAACTGAGAGGGGACAGTTAAGAAGGTCATGTTTGGGAGGTAGGGAAACAGTCAGGGAAAAGTCCACTAATGCTGGTAGGGTTCCATGCCCGTCTCTAGATGAATCATTGCACAAGACTGATGGGGTACTCCCATTGGGCGGTCTATGTCATGTGCCTGCGGTGGTGGGAGGAAAGACATGATGATTGACAGCTCTATTAGGACACACAGGATGGGAAAGCCGTAATTCTTCACAGAGAGGGTTGCTGGGTATATTTTCTACATGGGTAGGGAAAGCAGAGACAGAAACTAGATGGCTTCTCCAAAGTCACACAATTTCTAGGAAATAGGAAATTCCTTCCCTCCTCCTGCTTGCCCATATGCACAAAATCTGGCTGATGGTAAGCTGATTTCCATCACTTGGTATCATAAGAGTCTGCATAGCACCCACTGGAATGAGGTCAGGTTGGCAAAACACACCCAGAGGCACTAGGCAGGGGCCTGCTGGTCGGAAGCAATCCGTCTCAGAACCTCTAGGGTCTGGCAGGTGCTGGGCTCATAGTATGTGCTCCAGACACATTGCCAAATGAATGAACAGAGCAACTGAAGCCCCCCGAGAGAGTCAATGGAGACCAGGGGTCTCAGGCTTAGCTTGTTCCCAGGCTGCAAAGATAAACAGGCCATACTTCTACTCTGGGCCATTCAGCCACCTGTGTGACTCTGTGCTGCAACTCCAGACCCCTTCCTCTCCCATGAGGAGGAGGAAAACACTGCCCCTGTATAACTGCAAATTCTGCTAAACGGATTTTAGGCTGGAGAGATGGCACAGCATGGAGGGAGACAGAAAGGAAAGAAAAGGGAGAAATCAATATGCCCAAATCAAGCTGAGCCCCAGGCCCTGACTGCTCTGTCTACACTAGGAACATCTTCCTGAGAAAAGATCCTAATGGCCCCTTGCCAGCAGTCAGTGGGGGTGGAGCAGAGAGACAAGAAGGTACATATTCTGATAGCTCTTCTTCTGCACCCGTCTGGGCCCCAGGAGGTAGACCCCAGAGGACCACATCAGGAGGGCTTGTCAGTGGGAGGCACCAGCAGAGTTCTGGGATAGAGGAGACAGAGGCTGGGGCATTTCTTCCCCATGCCCTGCAACTCTGGCTCTAAGCTTCTGTGACTGTACCTTCTGCAGGGTGGCCTCCTTTCCCTCATCCATCTCTTCTGCCTTAGGGTTGGTGTGCCTCGTCCCTGGGTGCCTTGCCATCCTGTGTTTCTTCCCTTAACCCTGGCCACACTTTTGTAAATCATTTCTTCATTGAGGTCTCTTCATGAGAATCATCTGGGATGAACTCCATTCATTTTGGACCCTGGCTGACACAGGCCGCAAGTTTCCCTGAGGCATCCTGAGCACCCATCCCCGTAACCTAGCACCAAAAAGGAGCAAGAGAGCAGCCCTTCCTTTTCCAAGATGGGCTCGCTAAATTTCTACTTTGTGCCAAACACCATGGCAGGCCCAGAAATGATTCCCACTTGGAGCCCACTGTAGGAGCACATTGTCCAAACACAGTAGAAGCTGCAAAGACCTGAGGATCACCATCCAGGTCCCCACCCTGTCCTTCCCTACAGCCAGAGGCTGGAGCAGCTTTCCTGCTTCCCACACTATCGATCACAGCCTTTCCATCCAAGGCTGCCCTGGATCTTCAATTTCCCTTGTCTTCTGGATAAAGATGGGGCTGGGTGAAGGGTACAGCAGGGAGGAGATTTCTCAGTGGGTGTTACGTTGCTTCCATGCCTCCAACACTTAGGCCAGTACCAGCAACAGAGTGGACAGCTCATGTGCATTTATTACATAAGCACATGCCCTTCCTGAGCAGAGGGAAGCACCCACAGCCTTGCAAACTGCAACCCTGGGCTAAACACAGAGAAGGGAAACCCAAGGCCCTGGCACTGCACAGCCCCATCATCAATGCAACAGCTGTCCCCTGACAGAACTGCTATGATAACCAAGCAAGGGTCCTTGACTGAAGGGCGGCACCTGAAAAAGTGCACCCCCAAGGACAGCGAGGAATATGCACATGGAGTGGTCCAGTGTCTGTGTGACCATGTAAGAGCACAGACTCGGCCCAAGTTTCAGTCCCTCTCTGCCTCTTACATGCTCTGTGACCTTGGACAAGTCACTTAACCACTCTGGGCTTCACTTTCCTCATCTGTAAATTGAGAATGGCACTAGTACCCACCTCAGAGTTTTGTTGTGAAGAATGAGTACGTTACAAAGAAAGTAAGCTGTTAAGAAAAAGCCTTAAAGCAGACCCTGGCACATAAGAGCTACGTTTGTGTTTGCTATTATGAAAAAATAAAATCATATGGGTAGAGGGGCCGAATGCAAGCTAGTAGTAAAAAACAAAAAAGTTATCTGTCGCATGACACCAAAGCACTCTTTCTTCTAATTTGACAAAAATGTGATTTTTTTTTGTACTGTAGCAAACAAATAGAACTACAGCCCACACTTCAAAGTTCCATAGCCAATTTCATCTTCTTTTGAAGACAGCTCCATAAGGCTTCTGATATGATTCTCTTTTCTTCCAGGAGCACCTACAACTTGTGATGTGCGACTTGTTATGGGAGTCCAACCCAGAAAAGGAGAAATCACAAGTCTGCCTGGAACTGGATCTCGAGAGTCCTCCCCTCCCAAGTGCAGACCAGACGGACAGATGCCCACCAAGTGGTGGCCCAGAAAGTGAAAGAACAAAGATTCTGGCTTTGGGTCCCACTTCAAATTCCAAAAAGTCACCTAACTGTGTGATCTTGGAGAAGGGGTAACCTCTGTAAGCCTCAGCTTCCTCACTCACAGAGGCCAAGGACAGCGCCCTCTTCAGGAGCCATAATGGAGATCCGCTAAGCAAGACAAGGCCTATAGAGCACCTAACGATGAGCCTGCTTTAAAACATGTGCACACTGCTGCTTGCACTCCCTGGATCCCTGGAGAAATGTCTGTAAACCCCACTGGCTGCCCCAGGATCATTGGAACTGCAGCAGGTGGCCATACCCCTCTGGTGTGGCCATCTGCCGCAGAGCTCTGCCTGGAGGAGAAACTGCTGGTTCAATCCCAGCTGCTCCAGGGCCCCTCTGAGCTGGCCCCATTTCCAGAATTGGCTGAAGGCTCCTCAAAGGAACAAATGCTTCCAGAAAGATGAAAAGAAAGCTCAGGCAAAGCTTTGAAGCCCACCATAATGCTGGACCTGCTCCTCCTCCCTGCTCAGGATGTCCCCTAAAGGGAGAGATACAAAGAGAATCTGTGATGAGCAAATGAGAGACAGCCAAGAGCCAGAATTTGTAGCAACAGTTTAATTCTCTGCTTTCTTGTCAGGCTTGAAGGCTGGCAGCGAGGATAATTGGAAATGAAGAATATTTTTCAAGGAGGAGCAAGAGTCCCTCATCTGAAACTAATTTGTTGTCCAAAATTGTACTGCAGAAGTTGCTTAGAAGGTGCAGATTAAGTTGTGTGCATAAAAATAGAGCCAACTCTTGATTATCCACACTCATATTTAATCCATAAACAATAGATACCTCCAAGTGATTTCTATTTGGTCATAACACAAGATTATCTTTCCCTCAACTTTTTTAGATTTCCACATTTAATTGCCTTTAGAGTATAGACAGAGAGCTAGGGGATCTATAACCTTCTATTAATTGCAAAACAACCGAGGTTTTAGCACCCTGCCTGGCAATGCAGGAGCTGTCTGGATGGTATTGGTAGATAAAAAGACCAATCAGAAGAAGGAAGGAAAGGGAAGAAAGAATTTTTGTTTTTACACACACACACACACGCATGCACACACACACACACACACCAAGGAGTGGCAATTAGGAGCGTAGACTCCAGAGTCAGACTGCCCCAAACTCAAGTCCCAGCTCTATCTCCCAGGTGTGACTTTGAGCACATTTTTTAACCTTGTGCATCCTCAGCTTTCTCATCTATTAATTGGGGTGAATAATAGTAGCAATGTTATGAGGAAGGACTTTGTGAGGATTCAATGAGATCATCTAGGTAATGTGTTTAGCACAGGGCCTGGCACGCAGGAAGCATTCGATGAATGTAAATTAATTCCAGAAAATGTTTGTCACAGTCAGCTCTCAGCAAGCTGGGGAACTGATCAGCAACCTGTGCTCAACACCATCTTGTGGAACTCAAGGAGCCTGGGGACTGAGGACCATTTGCAGCCCTCTCAATGCTCTGGGTCTAAGGGGGAGAAGCAGACACAGCTGTAGTTGGGGTCCTCTGGAAAACCCAGGATAGCTGTCCACTCCCGTGTGCTGAGCAAACAGGCCCACTATCCATTCTTAATTGTCCTGCCTAATGGAGGAAGGTTATTATGATTCATGGAAAATTGGCCATTACCAGCGGCCTGGGAAAGCAAAGAGCCCTCAATGGCTCAGCAGAAACACCAGGTCAGGAGAGAGGCCAGGTGGGCTAAGAGGGAGGTGCAGGTTCCAGGGGCTCCTGAAGCTGCCATGTGGGAAAGAGGAGGTCAGAAGACCCTCAGCCAACTCGGATGTGGGTCTGAGAGGGAGGAAACTGAAGGAGGAAGGACCTAACTACCAGGATAGTGTTAAGCAAGCGTGCAGACACAGAGAGAGCTGCTCTGAGCCCCAGGGTCCAGATGCATCTCAACCATTCATCCCTTGCCTGTGAGGAAGCCAAAAATCTCAGGTCAAGATGAAGTTGCACAACAACATTTACCCTAAAGCAACAGAACCTGGATTCCAAACCTGGCTCTACCAGGAGCTTAATAGTAGTAATAGTAACTGCAGCTTATGAAGAGGCACGTACTGAGCTAAGCTCTTTGCATAGATGATCGCATCTATTCCTCACAGCTGCTGTATGAGGAAGATATTTTTCTGTCCCCATTTTACAGACTAGGGGATAAGTCTCTAAGGGTAAAGAAATCATCTTAAGTCATCTAGCTAAGGACCTGGGATTCAACCCTGAGTCCTTCTGACTCCCAAGTGCTTGCTCCTTGCCACTCCCCTGGGCCAGCAGCTGTAAAGGGAAGAATTTCCTGCCCTGAATTTTGTTGGAAGAGAGCTCCCAGAGTGGGAGCTGCCACCTTGTATAGGGTGGGACCCACCGGCTTGAAGGAGAGAAAGATAAGGGCTCAGGAGGTCAGTCTTGAAGATGGCAGCCAGGCAGGGAACAATAGGAATTTTCCTTTTACATTTTTATACTAAGGGCTTTGAAGTGTCACAGCCCACAGGTTCCTTAAAGGCAGATGCTCCACAGGCATTGACTCAGCGGCTGCCACCAACTCTGTCCCTTTCTCTGCTCTGGGTTGCCCTGCCACTGGCCACTCATGGGTTCTCAGTGGGCCTGGGACACTGATGCAGCTGCTTCTACAAGGGTTTCTGACTGCTCTTGTCTCTTTATATCCTGTCTCTCTCTTCTCTTGGTACAGCCATGTTCCCACGGATGAGCTGGAGCAGGGGCAGTTGAGACAGCTCAGTCTGGGTCTGAATGGCATTCACCCTGATTGTCTAGTTTGAGAGGAATATCTTTGTATCCCTGTCCAATGTTCCCTCCTTCCAGAGGGAAGTTGGTCCAGATTGGGGAGCAATGACTATGCCCAGTGCCCTGGCAGGCTGACCATCTCCCACTTGTCCTCACTCTGGCTTGGCGGGAAGGGAGCACATTGCACAATGACAGATGGCCTCAGTGACCTCTGGGATCCAATCGTTTATACTCAGCTTTCCCCCAGTACAAAGAAAAGCACCTGATAACTCAAGTATAGATCAGGAGGGGGGCTTTGTAGCCCCAGAAACAGGTCATGTGTAATTAGCTGCAGTTCCTAGGGGCTGCTTCAACACCCCACTCAAGCCCCACCCAACCCCCAGCTCTCTGGAGTTGGCCTCGAGCACTTGGATCTCTGAGCTAAGAATTTCCCTCATCAGAGAGTAATTGCCCCTGGCTCCCCTCACTTCTAATCAACAAGCCAAGGTATTAGTTCCTGGGAGTGTGATTGATTTCCAGGGACTTGGAACTTAATTACATTTTAGCGAACTCTGTTTGGAATCCTCAGAGAAGCAAGACACTTTCTGTTCTTTGAACTTACCATGTAGGAGGGCTTCCAGCAACTCAGATATTCCATTCATCCTTCCTCGAGCCAAGGGAGGGGCATTCTATGGCTGTCAGTTTTAATCTTTTCTTATCCAAGATCTCCAACCCCTGGAGTTTAGCCAGAGGTACTTGGCTTTCTCATGCAGAAGAATATCTCACATGGTCCCCCACTCCAGCAGTCACCCCATGACGCCCAGGGAAGCACAAGTCCTGCTTGGAATTCAGGTGTGCCTGCTCCCTTCCAACAATTATAAGCTCAGGCAGCCAGCCTCACCTGCCATGTCAAGCTGGTCCAGGGCTCTGGCCCCAGTCTCAGCCTCAGGACATATTCTTTTTATTATGCTAATCCTCATATTGATTGAGGTCTGACTATGTGCCAGGCACCATAAGATACTTTACACATATCAGTTCATTCTATCCTCCCACCCGCCAAAGAAAAAAATGGGGTAGATAGTAAGCTCTTTATTTTTTTGTAAGGAAATTGGTGGTTCAGAGAAGTTCAGCAGTTTACTAAAAATCATAGAATCAGATGTTGCCTAACTAGCTTTAAGTAGCCCTATTCCTCTGGTAAGCTACCTAAGTGGCTGGGTCAACACCTACTCTGCTACTGTCCTGGCCAGCTCTGTCCTCTGTCACTCCAGGCCCACCTTGCCTGTGATCACAGGCACCCTTATGCCCTGCACACCTTCCCTGGGTCTGCGCCTTGTAGTTCAGATACAGCTCCTGTTTTTTCAGAGTACTTGTGTGAGCATTGTGAAATGAACACAGCAGAAAACAACTAGCAAATCTGGGTAAAGGCTAACTGGGTTGTTTGTGGCATTCTTGTAACTTTTCTCTAAGTGTGAAATCATATCACATTAAAAGTTTAGGAGAGTAGGCAAGAGTTCAGGCTCAATTTATATATCCACTTAGTTATTTTTCAGTCCTGGTCTATATTGTGCATTTTACATTAACAATTAAAAGCTCAAGAGAGATTTTAGTAACATCCATACAATAAAGTCACATGGTTTTGCTTTCGAGCTGATGGACTGTAATAAATAAATAAAGATTGTAAGAAATATATGGGGGAAATGTACTTGATGGCAACCACTTCAAGACCACATCTTGTCTGGCCTTCAAGAACCACATGAGCTGGGTTCCTAGTCTCCCTGCTGAAACCCATCTGACCGGATGTCTCTCCTCAAACCTGCCTCCTCCCTAGCACCACACTCACCCATGCCAAGGGCAGCCTGAGCTGCTGCTTCCTATCATTCCAGCACTCGCTGCGGCTTTCTCCCCCGCCCCCCGGCTGCCTCTTCCTACACTGGGTCCAATTTAGGGTCTTCCCAAGTCTACATGGTCACACTGTATCCTGAGATACGGTTCTAGCCCTGGACCATTGAGATAAGAGAGAGTCTGAACCCAGGGAAATCCACTCTCCTCCCCCATTGCAGTCTTCCTTCTTTTGTGGGCCCAGAGTTTCTGAATTATCAGAGAAGATGCAAGTTAATTGGAGGTTCTTGCTTACAGATTTGGATTATTCTCCTGGAATAGACTTCAGTTGTATTTCAATGTGGGAGCTTCCAATGGGTTTTGGGTCTGATTAGATCAGCATAACTCTTTTAAAGATTTGTTCCATATTTTTATGATGTATTATAATTACACACAATGGGGGGATTCATTGTTACATGTTTGCACATGCATGCAATATAACAATATAATTTGGCCAATATCATTCCCCAGCATTTCCCCTTTCCCTCCTATCCTCCCTCTGGTTCCTTTCCTCTACTTTACTGCTCTCCCTTTGATTCCATGAGGCCCACACACACCCCTTTCTTTTCCCTTTTCCTGTCTAGCTTATGAGAAAGTTGGTCTAGTAACATGAGTTAAATCCAGATAAGATGTAATGCTTTACAATCTAATACTTTTTTAGAGTTATAATGGGAAGGGGAAGGGAGGGATAAGGGAGGGTAATGGGGGGG
>PVKS010000128.1:0-260094 GCA_004027875.1 Aplodontia rufa
CACCACCACCACCACCACCACCACCACCACCACCACCACCACCACCACCACCACCACCACCACCACCACCATCACCATCACCACCACCACCACCATCACCACCACCATTCATTATTTTTTTTTTAAAGAGAGGGACAGTGTGTATGTGTGTGTGTGAGAGGGAGAGAGAGAGAATCAATTTATTTAGTTCTTCATGTGGCTTTTGTTGCTCTCATACTTAGCTGTGTACATGTGTTAGGGTTCAAACTTGTGTCCTCGTGCATGCCAGGCAAGTGCCATAACCACTGAGCCACTGTCCAGCCCTATCATCATTCATTTTCAAAGTAGGATGTCAATAATGGTAACAGTTATCTAAATATTGGTCATATACCCAGAAGCAGGCACTTTAGTTAATCCCACATAGGACTCTTATTTTACTTTTTGGTACCAGAAATAACTGAGAGGTTCTTAACCACTGAGCCACATCCCCAGCCATTTTTATTTTATTGTTATTTATTATTACTATTCTCTCTCTTTTTTTTTTTTTTTTGGCACCATGGATTGAACCCAGGGGTGCTTAACCACTGAGCCACATCCCCAGCCCTTTTTATTTATTTTTATTTTTATTTATTTATTTATTTTTTTGAGACAAGGTCTCACTACGTTGCTCAGGGCCTTGCTAAATTGCTGAGGATGGCCTCAGACTTGTGATTCTCCTGCCTCAGCCTCCTGAGCCCCTGGGATTACAGGCTTGTGCCACTGCACCTGGCCCTCCCAGGACTCTTTAGAGAGCTATTATCATGCTCATTTTGCAGATAAGAAATGTGTGCATGTGTGTGAGTGTAACAACAAGCCCATTCAATATGTAAAACTACAATGAAAGTAAAATCTTGTTAAAAAAAGAGAAAAGAACAGCTGAAGCTTGGAGAGGTTGTGGTCCTACCTGTCATGGGCTGAACGTTTGTGAGTTCCACCCCATCCCCAGTTTGTTGGCTGAAGCCTTGGCCCCAATGTGACTGTGTTGGAAGCTAGGGCTTTAGGGGACATGATAAAGGCCAAGTGAGAGCAATTATAAGGTGAGACTCTGAACGGATGCCCTTCTAAGAAAAGGAAGAGGAATGGGAGCCTTCTCTCTGTGCCTGAGGACACCCTGAGACTGCAGGTGTCTCCAGACAGGAAGCAGCCCTCACCAGGAACTGGACCAGACAGCACCTTGGTCTTGGACTTGGCCCCCAGAGTGGAGGTATTTGGTTATGACAGCCTGCACTGACTCACAGCTGCCCAAGGTTGGGTCCCTATCAGCTACAGACAGAATCCACATCTGGTCACCTGACTCTGAGCCTGGCTCAACCCAGGATTTGTCCCATCATGTGTTTGAGTTCCTGAGACCAGGGGTCCCTCTAATGTACCCAGGAGGGAGACCCAAGCAGAGGCCTGTCACACAAGCCTGCTAATGCCCCAGCATGGCAGTTCTCCTCCCTGTACCCCCAAATCAGGATAGACACTGAGCCCCAGTCTAGGAGGATCCCTGCCACAGGGCTGAGCTTGGCCTTGTGAATTGCTAAGCATTAAGTGGAGGGGCTCAGGATGAGCAAGCGCACCAGGGAAGACTCGGTGTCCTGGAGCCGCAGTAGCCAGTGGCCACACGCTGAGGGTTAAAGACAGCGGGAATTTGTCCCCCTCAGTTCTGGAGGCTGGAGGCCTGGAATCCAGGTTTCTTCCATCTGGAAGCTCAGGGGGAGACTCGGCAACACCCCCTCCGAGCTGTCGCTGGCTGTAGCCTTGCATTGTAGATGTGTCAGCTTAATCTTTGCCCCTGTGCGTCTCTGTGTCTGAATTTCCTCTTCTCATAAGGACCCCAGTCAACCGAATCTAGCATGACCTCTGCTTAACCTGATCACAGTGGCCACGATCCTCTTTCTGAGAAAGACCATATTCACAGATGTTAGGGATCGGGACCACAGCACGTCTTTTGGGGACAATAATTGAACCCATCAGAAGGCTGATAGGGGTGATTTTAGCATCCCTCCGAGCCGTGTGCTCAACAGTTCCAGCCTGCCACATCTGCCAGGTGGATGCAGCTGCAGGGCACTGCCCCACCTCTGTGCAGCCGTGTCTTGGCCACCCGTGTGGAAATGCAGATGCTTGCGAGGAAGGGAGAGAGTCCCAAGGTCTGTGGAGATGCAGGAGAGGGGCCAGCATCCCGGCGTTAGGGGCTCCCTGCCCACGTCTCCCTTGCTTGGTTAGCGTGGCTGGCCGGCAGTCTCCCCTCTGTGCCTTCGAGGCCGCCGTGGTGCTCATAGGAGGCTGCGTTCTCCTGGTGGGAGGGGGTCCAGTGCAGCTCCCCGTGCGGACCCAGGGTTCCTCCAGCAGCAGCCACCCAAGCTGAGCTGGAGGCCCCTCGGGCCCCCAGGCTCTCTACACAGTCCTGCTTCCTCCCACCTCTCCTCTCCCAGTTTCGGGCTGTATCACCCTCTGGGGCTCTGCCTGCCCACTCCTGCTCCTTTGTCTTTCGTCCTTCACAGGAACCCATGTGCATCGTGGCAGCGACTTCTCTGAGGACCCACAGGCACATAACCAGGGAGCGAGGACAGAGATGTACAGACCCAGCCTTTCTGGAGCCCCTGAGCCTGGGAAGCTCCATGCTTATCACCCCGTAGAGGGCAGATTTCCCCCACGTGAGGGTGTGGGGCAGACGGTGTGGGGTCAGCTCGCTGACCGCTACGCACAGCTGCCCAGATCCGCATCCTCTAGCTTCTTTCCACTAGACAGCTTGCAAAGCCACGTATGTGTTTCCCAGGCTCCTTGCATGGCAGACGGCTTTTGTGACACAGGATGAGATGAGGCTGGCACCAGCGCTCCCTCCCTTTCTTCTTCCAGCCTCGAGCGGGACGAGATGCTTAGATCCTGGGCAGCCACGTGAGAATGGGAGACCACAGTCATGAAGGGAGACATGGAGACACCAGCCTTGACTTGATCAAGCCGGGAATGACAACCCGTTCCCTAAGAAAAACAGGCTCGTCTGTGTGACCTGCTGGGTGTCCCAGGCAGGTGAAGCCTACCTCAATGGCAGCCACGGGCTGCCTGGAGAGCTGTGCTCCGAGACTCAGGCAAAGAGCTGGGAAGTTGGTAGCATCTCCAGGTGTGGGCAGAACACCGCAGGCAGAAGGGTGAATGGTATCTTTTGTGTCTGAGGTGTCCCCAAAGGCTGTGTGTTGAAGGCTTGAGCTCCAACTTGGTGCTAGAAACATTTATGAGGGAGGCCAATGGGCCTTTTGGTCAATGGGGGTGAGCCCTGGAGGGGGGGTGGTAGGAATCCATCCCCTCCTCTTGCTCTCTTTTGCTTTTTTAGTGTCCCAACCATAAAGGGAATGGCTTAGCTCTGCTACCATACTGTGCAAAAACCAGCAAGGCTAATCCATTATAGATGGACCCTCTAAAACGGAGCAGAACAAACCTTTTCTCTTTATAAAATGATTGTTGCAGGGATTAGTTACAGTTACGGAAAACTGACTAACACAGTCAGCAATACCCAGACCCCTGTCCACTTGGTGTCCCATAAAGAGTGCGCCTGGGCAGGGAGCCCCCAGGTTCCTGGCTCCTCCCTGTTGCTCTCTGCCCTGTTCCCATGAGCTTCAGTGGGAGACCGAGGCCTCTGCACTCCCTTCCCTGCTCTATTTGATTAGCAGGAGCTGGTTGTCATATGAGATCTTCTAGAAAAGAATGCAAAGCATGACCCCATTCCAAGTGACAGCAGATGGAAGACAAGGGGGATGGTCCTGGGACCATCCCTGCAGGGTGCCGCAGCTCAGCCAGCCTGTGTGCTGTTAAGGAGTTAATTTTTCCCCTATTTTTTAAAAATCAAGTCCACTTTCCACAACCCGGAAAAGCCTGCCTCTCCACCAGCTGAATGTGAATCAGCCCCACTCTGGAGCACAATCGAGTGTCATGTTCTCTACTTAATATCAGCGGTTGCACCATCGAGCTCCAAAAAAGCCCAGCTAATTATAAGTGTGCTTTTTCCGCTGCTGTTACTTGCATGGAACCAGGCACCTGCCACGTTAATTACTCCCTGTTAATAAGCGTCTCCAGCCAACCAACCACAAAGGAGCTTTGCCAGGAGGGGTTGTGTGTCGGGAAGGGAGATCTTCCCATCACCCCTTTAGAGTTTCTTTTTGTTCAATGCGTTCTCTTGCCTGAGGCTTCCGGCCTTCATCTGCATCATCAGGGAAGATGCTTTGCTGAACTTTTACAAGACAGATAAAGAATTGTAGGAGTAGGAGTAGGAGATTGCAGAAGGCAGCCAATCAGACCTCCCTGTGTTCAAAGCCACAGCGCCACACTGAGGATGAGGATTACCGAAGAAAAAACAGAAAAGAGCCTGAGGCAGGAGAATCCCAAGTTCAAAGACAGCCTCAGCCACTCAGCAAGACCCTGAGTAACTTACTGAGATTCTGTCTCCAAATAAAAAACTAAAATGGGCTGGGGAAGAGGCTCAATGGTTAAGCACCTCTGAGCTCAATCCCTGGTACCAAAAAAAGTTGTGTAACCACTTTTCCCAAACTTTTCATCATTCCAAATAACAACTCTGTAATCATAACAATTTGACTAATTTTACATATATTTACAACACGTAGCCAAAATCCAGACAAAAAAATAAAGCATTTCTGATTGCTAGCATGCTCCTCTGCATGTCTTCCTGGAGGTATCTATCATTCTGACTTCAAGCAAGTGGATTAGCTTTGCCTAAATATTCAAATGGATCGGAACACAATAATATATCCTATTTTGTGTCTGGCTTCTTGTGATAATGTCTGTGAGCTTCATCTGTGTTGTTTCATGTATTATTAGTTTGCTCTTTTTTCTTAGCTACATAGTATTCCATTGTGAGAACAAATCACCATTCACTTCCTTTCACTATGTAATTTCCTAAGGACATTTGAGTTGCTTCCAGTTTGGGAGTATTATGAATAAAACTGCCGTGTGCATTATTGTGTACATCTTTTTTAAATTTTTGAGAAAGGGTCTTCCTAAGTTGTCCAGGTCAGCCTTGAACTTGGATCTTCTTTTCTTAACTCCCCAAGTTGCTTGGATTATGGATGTGCACCACCCTGCCCAGCTCTGTGTAAGTCTTTCAGGGAATGCAGGCACCTCTTTCTCTTGGCCATGGTATTAGCTTGCTGGGACCACCTTAACCAAGAACTAGAGACCAGGTGACGTAAGCAACATACATTTATTTTCTCACAGATCTGAGGTTAGAGGTCCAAAGATCAAGATGTTGGCAGACTTGGTTTCCTGGAAGGTTTTCTCCTTGGCTTGTAGATGGCCATCGTCCTCTGGTGTCCCCATGTGGTTGTCCCTCTGTGTGTCTGTGTACTAATATCCTTTTCTTTTAAGGATAGCAGGCATCTTAGATTAGGGCCCATACCAGCAACCTCATTTAGCCTTAAATATCTCTTTAAAAATCCTGCCACCAAACAGTTGCACCCCAAGAATTGGGAGTTAGGACTTCAGCATATGAACTTGGGAGGACAGGCACAATCCAGTCTGTGACAGCCAAGTGCTTGGGAGAGGGATCCCTTGGTCATGGGCAGGTGTTTAGTGCTAAAAGATTTGATCAGTTTTCCGAAGTGACACCAATTAAAAGTCCCTCCAGCAATGGGAGAGTTCCAGTTCCTCCACCTCCCGACAACTTCTGATGTCATCAGCTATTTTCGTTTTAGTCACTCTGGTGGATGAAGGCCAGCGTCTTAGTGTTTCCCAGGCGCTTTAGAACAGCCACTCACAGTCTCTGATGTGACTCCTGCACTCTAACCTGCAGACTTTTGGGACATATTTGTGGCCACTCCTTGGAGGCTGCTGAGCTCACAAAGGTTTCTGCAGCATGTTTGTCTACACAGGTCTGGGAAGTGGTCTTTACCCCTGGGTGGATGGAGAAATCATGAGTGATCTAAATTTACGTCTTTGTAAGTATATGTAATTTCTCTTCACTTGGCACATGCAACTTTTCTAAGATAAAAAGCTAAGTTTTATTTTAGAACATCAGAAAACATGTCTCCTTGGGCATTCGTGGTAGGAGCTTGGGAGAGATGGCTCTGGGGCACAATAAATCAGGCACTTTTGGATTGGATTCCTTTTTCAAAATGCTCTCTCATTAAAGAGTATTGATGGGGCTGGAGCCGTGGTGGGTTCAAACCCCAGCACCCACGTACACAACCAAGTGTCAGAGCAACGAAACCCATGTGAAAAACTCAATAAAAATTGATCCTCTCTCCTCTCTCTCTCTCTCTCTCAATGTGCTTTTCTCTTCAAAAAAAAGAGCATTGGTATCACTACCATCCTGCCTGGGAAGCTGCTAAAAGACTAATTATTTGGGATGCAAATGTATACTCACATGCGGCCTCATGTTTGTGAATGCATATTTTTAAATGAACGTACCAGATGCGGGGCAGAGAACCTTCTTCATATCTTCATTTGATTGGTGTTGGCATATCAACAACAACAGAATTAGTCAATATTATTTATTGATGAAGTTAAGTGAGTCACCCAAGGCCACATAGCTTATAAGTGGCAGGGCTGAGGCTCTGAGCTCAGATCCACGGACCCTCACCTGTCATCTTGCTGCCTCCCTAATGTGTCCAGGCTTTTCGCTTCTCTGCTGGCGGGAGCTCCAGCACTCACCTTGCTGCAGGTGGGGTGCTCTGCCAACCCATTTGACACAGGGGTCACATGGTCAGTAGATAGGGCCAGGAGTAATACAATTACTATGTTGTTCTTATTATTCCCAATCTGATCAAGCTCTGTTGAGATGGTATCACCCTTGAGGGACAAGTCCATCCACCAGAAAGTTCCACCTTGCACTGAGCTGAGACTGGCTTCCTTGCAACTCTTCCCAGCCGGTATTTAGCACTAATTACATCTTGTCTTCCATTAGGCACTAATTATTTCGTGTGGCTCCTCCCCTCTCCTTGGCTCACTTGCCAACTCCTCGAGGGCAGAGACCCCAGCCTTGCAGGCTGAACACCTTGCAGAGAGCAGAGCTTATTAAATATATACTTGTTGATTGAAAGGCCCCACCAGGATTACCCCCTCAGGGCTCATCCCGGGTTGGGGAGCATCACAAGAGCTTGGCAGCTTAAATATGCATGCATCTGCAGACCCGTGAACAAATTGCAGTCGACACTCAATGACCTCGTACTGCTGCCCCGCAGGCCGTCATTTCTTGTCTCTCCCTTGTTTCCCTCTTCAATACCATGCGCACATCAGATCAGGACCTGGGGTGTCAAGTCCTGTGGTGAAGGGAGCCTGGGTTGCAGTGAAAGAGCTCAGCGTGAGGTTGCCTGGTTGAAATGTGTTTGCTCTTTCAAGGGTGGTGGTGGCCTCTGCCAGTGTTCCTGACGCAATCGTGCAATCCTGCGTTACTGGGTTCACGTCACCTGCAGTGGCCTTCACCCCTGGGTGTCCTAGCTAGAAGTGAGTCAGTATTCTCAGGGGCAAGTGACAAAAATCTTACCAAGGTGGTTTAAGAAAAGAAAGGGAACTTGAATTCATTGGCTTCCGAAATGGAACAGTCTGGGGACTTCTGCTATGGCTGGATTCAGGGATGGAGACGACATCAACAGTCAACCACCCTTTCCTCCCTTTTCGCTTCTCTGCTTGGGGTTGATAGCGCTTCTGGCCTGAGAGAGGAAGTCAAAATCTCTCTGACAGGCCATTGGGCTGACATGGATCACATGGTCATCTCTAGACCAATCACTGTGGTTGGAAGAAAGATATGCTAATTAAGTAGTTCTTGGGGACGCCCCATCCAAAAGATGTGGTCCCAGAGTGGAGGAGGATTTGCCAAAGAGCTGCCTGGGGGCTGTCCTTAGAGGAAAGGTAGACACCAAATATGCCTCCCTCTTCTCCTAGTCTGGGGACTCCTTGGGGACAAGTTGCTGGGTGACTCCTCATGGAAATGAACACTGGAAGGAATAGGAGAAAGAAACCTTCAAGGCACCAGACCTCATTTCCCAGCTGTTTATTGAGCGCCGAGTGCTGGGACAACCCGATGGCAGATGCAGACACAGTCCCTGCCCACCGCGGGGCTCATGGTCTTCCTGGTGCGCAGCACAGACACAACCACCGAGGGCGGAGAGCAGCGTGCATGTGCTGGTGCATGAGCAGGCTCGTTCTGAGCGTGGGACACTTTAAACAATGGAGGGCGACAGCAGTAGCCCCTCAGGTCCTCTCCGCGGAGCCCTCTTCTGCACCTTCAAGAACTCCTGTTTTATAGGTAAGCAGGTGGACGCTTTCAGGGGGCAGGGTTCCCATCACACTGTGGCCACCCACGCCCTCTCACATTGGTAACCTGCTCCACTGACCACACAAGAGCCCTGTGAAGTAGCATCTTGCTTTATAGACGAGAAACAGCGTCTCAGGGTGAAGAAACTGGCTCATCCACCAAATGGTGAAACTGGAGTCTGATCCACCTGATGCCCAGGTGAGGACCTGAAGCTGGTCAGGACTCACTGCCCAGGATCGCAGCTCCCAGCCCAGTGATCCTTCCCCAGCTCACTCTGAAACCTTGCTGCTCATCACAGGCTCCCTCTGAACAGTCTGCAGGTGGCAACTCTTGCAACTGGGCAAGTAGCTATCAGCAGGTGAGTCCCACGGACAGAATGAGATGTCCTGGCTGCTGTGCTTGCCAGAGCCTTGATGCCCTGCCCCAGAAATGCCAACCTCCTTTCCCAGAAGGTATTTCTGTCCCCTCCATCACTCATCACTAACCCTGTTCCAGACGCTGGGTGGTGACGGTGGCAGTGGCGTCAGTCAGCTCCACCAGAGCTTGGCTGGGTGTGGATGGCAACCGAGATCTGGCCCATTTTGTTCATGTGATGGGGAAGATGGCCAGTGAGATCCAGGCCGTCCCCTTAAAATGTGTTGGCAACTGTTAACAATGTCAGACTCAGGCTACCCACAGTGCCTGGCATCACGGATGTCCAAGGACTACATCTTAAAATCATTAAGGAGATGAACCTACAAATCTGACCAGGTGAAGCACCTTCACAATGAGGAGTGATAGACCCCAGCATCAAGGCCAAGGTGAACCTCTTCTCCCAGATTATCGACAACAAAAAATGATGCAATCTATATATTTTTAGCGTGCCTCCTTTGCCCATATTACTTGACTTTACTCTGCCATTAAATACATATGTCACCAATATAAATTTCACAACACTCCTTTAAAGTGAATACAGCTATGATCATTGCATAGTTAAGCAGGCTCAGACAGGAAGATGAACTTGGTCAAGGTCACACAGCTAATAAGTGGTAGATTCAGAATTCAGATCATATCTGACTTTCATTTACTTATTCAAAAATATTCATAGAGTGGCCACTGCATCCATTCAGTGTGTTAGACCCTGGGGACATACAGTGAATGAAACAGGGATAAATTTCTGTTCTCCCGAAGCTGTATTCTGCAAGGGGGTGAACACAATGTGAAAAATAAATGTATTATATACATAAAATGCAGGGGAGGGAGGTGTTCTAGAAGAAGGAGCAGGCTGGGGAAGCGGGGGCCGGGATCTGTCGGATCTGCAGTGATGTAGAGCAGCTCCCTGACAAGGTAGCACTTTGCACAGAGATCTGGTGGGAGCAAGGGAGCAGCGAGTCAACCATGTGCCTAGAGGAACAGTGATCACAGAGGGGAACGGCCTAAGGTGCTGGTCCTGAGCGGGGTTGTCTCTGCTAAGGGGTAGAAGTAGCGTCGTGGAGTGCAGAGGTGCTGTGTCAAATGGCACTGAATAGCTGCTGGGGTTGTATCCACAGGGAGATGGGGAGCTACTGGAGTGTTTTGAAAGGAGCCAAGCTTACGGGACATACGTTGTAGAGAACATGGGTTTCTGTGGAGGAAAGATTGTGGCACCCAGGAGCCCAGACAGGAAGCCACTACGGAGATTCTGGGCAGGAAGGTGGAGCCTTGGATGGAGTGGGAGATTGTTATGGAGGTAGAGTGCATTTGAGGGAGATGCAGTAGGATCTGCTGTTTGCTCACGTGTATGTTTCATGACAGCAGGGGATGGATCCAGAATGAATCCCACATCATTTGCTTGTGCTACTAGAAGGTGCCATTTACTGAGCTGACCAGGCTTGGACCAGAGCAGATTTTGAGCAGAGTAGTCAGGAGTTCGATTTTGTGCTCTTGAAGCTAAAGATACTAATTAGATGCTCAAGAGGAGATGTGCAGAGGCTGTTGGGTATGGGTAGAAGATACTGGAATTAAACATGCGGGAGTTGCCACCACCCGTTTTAGCACATTTGATACCGTTGACGATCTTGACAGAGCAACCTCTCTGGGGAGGTGGGGAAGAAAGAGAGAGGGAATGAGAACAATTATGTTGATATGTTTTCAATAAAGGAGAGCAGAGAATGGAACATCAGCTGAACAGACCGCGCTGTGGTTTGGATCTGCAACGCCCACCAACGTATACGTGAAAGCATGTATTCGAATGCAGCAAGGTTCGGAGGTGGGGCTCTTACGCCATGATTGGCTCACAACGGCTCTCACTTCTTCAGTGGATTAATCCACTTAGTGGATTAAGGATTTGAGTGGACCGCTAGGAGGCGGAAACTGCAGGGCAGGTGGGTACTCCCTCAGGATCTGGTGCTGGCCCCTGCCTATCATCTCTGTCTCTGCTTCTCAGATGCCAGGAGTTGACAGCTTTCCTCAGCCACACCCACCCACCCAGCCACCATGATGTTCTGCCTCACCTCGGGGTCAGAGCAACGCAGCTGGTCAACCACGGGCTGAGTCTTCTACACTGCAAGCCAAAATAAATCTTTCCCCCTTTAAGTTGTTTGCATAAAGTATTTTGGCCACAGGGACAAGAAACTGACTCTAATACAGAGCAGGAACCACTTTTCTGAAGGTGAGAAATATGACAGAATATTTGTGTTCTCAGGCAGCAGAACGGGAAACTTTTCTGATGCAAGAAAAGAAAATGGGGCAATTACAGCAGTGGTGTCCCTGAGCTGGCTGGAGAGGCTGGCATTCAGGGGACAGCTGGAGTGTCTGGCCTTGGACCCCACATCCACACCCCCTCTCCTCTGCCAGGTGGCCTCTCCTCCCTAGCACGAAGTGCCTTGACCTCTTCCTCAGAACCACTTCAAGCTTCCTGAAGAACGCTACCATCCTAAGCAAAGCTTAGGACGAAACACCTGCTATTTCTGCTACAGAGAACCATGAATTAGAGAGGAGGGAGAAACAGGAGGCGACAGGGGACTTGGAGCTACTGAATTTAGGTGTGTGAACTTCAAGTGTGTTTGTGAAATCACCTTGCTGGGCTGTTTTCAAGGTTGGGAGGAAGTTTCAAAAGGAAGTTGAGACAAAATTAAGGAACATTACTAAAATACAAGCCAGTGATCTGAACAGTTTACAGAGGAAGAGGGTCTTCCCATTGCCTCTTACACTTGAAGCAGTCGGCATTCGATTAGGTTCTCCCAAGGTCGTTCATGAAACACATAAACAAGGATCTTGGAGAAGCCCTGGAGATGGACAGATGGAAGAGCGGGCTCCTGACTCAGGTTTTGTTGGACACGGGCTGTTCATGACATGGCATCTGTTTTTGTTAGTTTTTGGGGTTTTTTTGCTCATGGATTTAGGGGTCTCATTTCCTTGACAGCTGACTCCAAAGCTCTAACCCTCAGTGAGCATGGTGGAGGAAAGCCGCTCAGGACGAGTCAATCAGGAAGAGCTTCGCTGACCAAGGCCTACATGTGCACCCCAATGTGGCATCCCCAGTCACACTTCTTCCAGTCCCGCCCTACCTGCCTACAGCTACCACTCAGTTAATCCATTTTGGTGGATTAATCCACCAATTAGGTTAAAGCTCTCACAATCACACATTGTCTCACACAGGAGTTTTTTGGGGACACCTCATGTTTAAACCAGAGCAATGTTAAGAGTTTGGGGGTGGTTAGGTGGGCATGCTGCGGAAGCACCCCTCAGGGTTGGGCAGCCCCGGAAGGTCTGAAGGAGGCAAGGCTTGGGGAAGTCTCCCAGGAGGAGCACGCGCTGCGGGCAGTTTAGAGGACCTGTGTTTCCGATGCAGGGAACGGTCCCATTGGTGTGGGGTACTAGGTGCAATCAGAAAACATGAAATACTGAGCTGGGAGGAACTTGACCCTGAATGCTGAGGGGGTCCATGGACAGATTTCAGTAGGAGGGCAATTAGGGTGAATATGGGTAGACTTCAAAGCAAAAAGAAATGCAAAATCAGTTCAGGGTGCAGCGTTCCCTCTCGATCCATCCTGGGGGTGTTGAATTACAGCGCTCCCCAGAGTTCAGGGGTCCAGAGGCAGGCGCAGAAGGAAACAGACTCTTCTTTGCTTGACTGCGCACCAAGTCAGCATCTTGTGCATAATTGTGATACGATCCTTCCTTGAGATTCAGAATTAAGAACTAAAGTCATCTGAACTCACAGCTCTAATTCCTATAGCACCCAATGAAGCACCTACTATACTCAAAGAGAAGCTTCCCCTGAGATGTGCGGGCAAGCATCCCTCTGCTGACCTGGGAATTCACTTTACGCAGCGTACAGGTTAGCATGAGCTGGAGAATCACTGCGTGAGAAAATTGTGCCCTTTTCTACCTCCTCCTCCAGATGTGCTGAGTTTTACCCATGTAACACCTCTCTCCTACAAATCTCTCTCTCTCTCTCTTTTTAAAGAGAGAGGGACAGTGATAGAGAGAGAGATAGAGAAAGAGAGAGAGAGAGAGAGAATCAATTTTATTTAGATTTTCATCTGGCCTCTACTGTTCTGACACTTCATCGTGTATGTGTTGCTGGGGTTCGAACCCGTGTCCTCGTGCACGCAAGGCAAGCACCGTAACCACCGAGCCACCACTCCAGCCCCCGAATCTCTCTTTTTAATATGTTGAAAGCAAGACTTGGGCCTAGAATTTGACAAACTGAACCCATCTGGAACTATGGCTTGTTTGTCTTTTTATTGATATGTAATTCACAATAGCATTTTGATTTATATTTGTTTTACAATTACCTGCCATTTTTAGAAGAAGCACTGACTCCCCGTTGGTAGTACTAACTGTAGGTTTTTTTTTTTTTTTAAATTCCACTTCTTTAAAAAGTGAGTGATTTTGAAGATAATAGTAAGGAAAGAATACTTTAAGTGGCACTTTGTTGTGACAAAAATCAAGGGAAGACAATTTAAAGGAAGGAAGAACTGCTAATGAAGTACTACGAAGGCAGAGGCTGACCTGAAAACATTATGCTAAGAAAGAGAAGTGGGGGGCTGGAGCAGGGGCTCGGCGGTTACGGAGCTTGCCTGGCATGCGCAAGTACGCAGTTCAAACCCCAGCACCACGCACACAACGAAGTCTCAGAGCAAGAAAGCCATGTGAAAAACTAAATAAACATTGATTCTCTCTGTCTCTCTCTCTCACTGTCCCCTCTTTAAAAAAAAAAAAGAAAAGAAAGAGAAGTGGGACGCAAGAGGCCACATGCCCTCTGAGTCTGTGTATATGAAAGGACCCCAAAGGCAAAATGAAGTGAGTGGGAGAACCGTTGCCTGGGACGGATGGGGCTGAACTGGGTGCAGGGTTCTTTTGGGGGTTATGGAAGTCTCCCGAAATTTCAGGTGGATGTCTGCACAATTTTGTAAATGTACTAGAAATCACCAGATAGTGACCACTTAAAACAAGTCTATGATATGTGAATTATAGCTCAGTAAAGCTGTTTCAGTGTTAAGAGAGATCTAAGTTTTGGGTCCGTGGGACAAAATTGGTGGTTTCCCATGACTCCGGAGGAAAAGATTTGAGGATGGCCAATCAGCTCTGGATTCGGACCTCTCTAATCTGCCCTGTTTGTTTTACAAATGGTTGATTTTGGAAGCAGGGGCATTGAATAAGCAAAGATACTCACTCCAGGGCAAAGGCGGGCCCACCCAGTGCCTGCGGGTGGCATGGACATTGTGTGGGGCTGGTTAAAGTCTAGGTGTCATGCATTATTGATGAAAATGACTCATGCCTTATTTATGGTATAAAGAAGGTCAACATGTCCCTTCTGTGGGCACAGAACAAAACAAGATGTGGCTGTGTTTAGATGGGTGTGCACCTGCATCTTGTCCAGGCTGGGTTGGGCCCTAACAGCTTTATGGAAGCTCACCCATCCGTAGGTTGGAGAGGGTCTACTTGGGACCTTGGCAGCTGATTGCCTTGGAGGACAAGATCCCTAGGCTAACAGTGCCTGGTGGGACACTGTGGTGGAGTTCCGTTCCGTTTCCAAGCTTGCACAAATGGAAGTCCTTACCGCTAGTGACTTCCTTTACAGAAAGGCGAATGAAGACTGAGATGAAGACGCTGAGCCAATAACAGGGTTGGGCAGCCTCCTGTGACAATTCCATCCGCACGAGAGCAGCCTGTCCAATGCAGATGGAGGGACAAAGACTCTGGGGGACCCGTCCCAGCCATGAATCTCACCACCCTTACCTTTTGGGGCTGGCTCAGTCCTCATGCTCGCTGCAGCTTCTCAAACATTCTCTGCATTCTGCTCTGACTCCCTAGCAGCAAGTCAACCCAAAGCCACAGCAGCCTTCTTGAGAAGGCGCCAAGCCAGCCTCCGGCTCCGCACTCTCCAGCGGCTTGCCGTCGCTGAACATGACCCAAAGAATAGCTGACAGCTAGGCCCAGCCTGATCTCTGCCCGCTCTGTCTACGTGTGGCTTTTGCACACTTAAAACACAGCTGGTCGGAATTCAGATGTGCTGCGCAGCCCACCCGGGGTGTGCATTCCCAGGATCCGGTGTTTGAACAGAGTGTGGAAAATAATGCCAACTAGTTCCTTCACACTTCCTTATGGTATTACTGTCGAAATAATGGCACTCGGGATGCATTGGCCTCATAAAGCTTGATTAAGCTCGATTGACCTGACTTGTTGAAAATTTAAAGCTGCACATCAGTACGTTAAGTGAGAGGAGCCGGGCGCAGAAAGGCAGGTGCTGCGCCTCTCACTCAAACCTGGAATGTGAAGCCGGGTCCTAGAAGTTTAGAGGGGAACAGTGCTGCCCCGAGGCTGGGGAGGCCAAGGGAGGGGCGGGTCACCGTGCACAACTTTACAGCTAGGTAGGAGTCAGCTCTGGGGGCTAGTGCACAGTAGGGTGACTACTGATAACCACTACACTCTGTCTCAAAGAGCTAGAAGGGATATGGAATGCTTTCACCAAGAAGTGATGATAGGTGATGGGGGAGATAGGTGGGTTGAACCTCAGATAAACGTCACACTATGCCCACACGTATCTGAACATCACAGGTATCCCGGTATTGTGTACAATTCTTGATGCTTGCTTTGTTTCTGTTGTGGGACTTACCCCACTGATGCCACACGGCTCATCCGTTTGCTGTGTATTTCTGTCTCTCCTACTGGAGTGAGTGTGTCCAAGGGCAAGGGCCTGCTTGTGTTCACCCTGGGATCTTCCAGTGCCTGGAACAGCTGGAGGACTGTCCCCGCTGGCACACAGCTGTCTCCTGAGCAAGGAGTCGGCTGATTTCTTCTGTGCGTTGTGACAGGAGCTCCCGTGGGGTGGTCTGGCCAGCGAGGGATGCGGAAGAGCTGCTGAGGCTGAGGTGGGGGCTGCCTCCCGACCATGCAGCTTTTTCTTTGCTAGCGGAATCCCAGGATTATTGCAGTAATCCCCTTCCCTATGGCCACCCTCATCTTGAGAAGGGGGCTTCTTCCCCACTAGGCTGGATTCTCCTTGCCAGTGCTTGGTCTAGGAGTGGGCATGTGACCCAGTTCTGGCTAATGAGGGCTCACCCTGGGGATTCTGGGAAAATTGTACACTTTCCTGCAAGAGGAATTAATTTTCTTCTAGGAATTGCTACATCTGCGTGTGATGCCCATAACTGTCGTGGCCACTTTGTGACCCCCCAGGGATGCAGCCAGCACTAAGAGGGGTGGAGCAAATGGAGGAGAAGCGGTGGAGACCCTCAGCAGGCGAATCACCAGCCGGAGTGTGCGCTGCTTTAGGCTTCTCCAGGGAGACGGGGAATTCGAGCGACTTGAAGTTAGACTTGATGCTTTCCAGGTGCAAGTCTCCTGAAAGCGACCCCTAACTTAGTGTTCTGGGATGTCAAGGACGGCTTCTGTCTTAGATCAGCTTCTCCAGGAAGGAAGAGAGCTGGACGCTTGTCTGGGAGTGTCTTGAGGTCAACACCTCCTGGGCCTCGGCAGAGGACCCGGACAGCCCCAAGATCCAGCCGTGCAGGACAGTTGCTGGGTGGGGGTTGACCCCAGGCAAGTAGAAGACTTTGGGTGGGGCAGAGCTCTTGCGTTGATAGCATTTCTTGGTCAAGTCTAGGTGGGAGGCTGAGGATACAGCTTCCCTGGGGTGGGAGGGAATGCGGGTGGTCAGCACAGCACCCAGCTTTAACTACAGTCTTACAAGGGAGGTGACCGCTAAGCCATGGTACGGAAAGATAAGTGAGAGCTGTCCTGGGGGAAGGTTGGGAAAATGGGGACCATCCCAAAGAGTAGGAAATAGTCCTCAAAAATCCTGGACCCAGTGCATCCCCAGAGCTGAGAGGTGACCCTTCTTTCTCCCTGCCCTTAGTCAGCCTCTGTTGGGTTTCTGGTCACTTGCACCCAGGTCCTAAGTGGTACATACAGGTTCTTAGTGCTGGAGCTAAGAGTTGAAATCTGTAACCAGAGTCCAGGACCTTCATCAACACATCATGTGATCTCTCCAGCTAAATATTTCCCTGTTTCTGAGTCACTTTAAGTGTCTCCAGGCAAGATTTTCAAATGGCCCCACGTCTGATGAAGAGACTGCGTGTGTCGAGAGCGTCAATTCCCACATGCCTGCAAAGCAGCTCTCCTTTCCACCTCTTCTCCATGTAATTTCTCTTTATGAATCATCCTTTACCCTGCCCCTGTGCAGCAGGGAGGAGGAGGACTGAGGCTGTGGAACAGACGAGAAAAACAGGTGCTCAGTCATAGCAGGAGCCCTGAAAATGGAACCTAAAGATGGAAAGAGATTATTTCACTAACAGGAAATCAGTCACACGAAGGAAGGCAGGGCCTTTGCTTCTGAAGCGAGTTCATCACGTGAAGGGAGCACCCAGAGAGCCATCAACAGAATGTTGGGGGATGCAAGCAGCCTGGCTTTGGGTGTCCTGCCTCTGCAGCAAAGTGCCACCAAGAGCTCTGCACTGTCCTGTAAGGTCATTAGCTGAGCACTTATCTCTGAAGCAGCCGCTCTCCCAGGCCAAAACCAATCAGGTCACAACCGGGGAAGAAAGCACTGACGTATCAATGTGCACCACGCCCCAGAGCTGTCCCACGCACTGCGCCATCTGCATGAGTGCACGAGTGTGTGACAGAGGCGAGTGTGAGGGTGGTGAACGAGAGTGTGGTCCCCAGTGGTGCTCGAAGGAGGCAGCGAGTGGGCGAGGCTGTGTGCGTGGACAGTGCCTCTGTGGTTGGAGGGAGGCGTGGTGAGTGCGTGAGCGAGGCTGGCGGGACAGGGAGGCTCAGGGCCCAGAACTGCGTCTTCTGTCCTGAACTTCCATCAGTTTAGTTCCTGTGCCACAGGCTCGAGTGCCAATCACTGCGCTGCTTGGCTTAACCAAGGCAAAGCCACCTACTCTCCCTACACCCAGAAGGGTCTCATTCGGGGGAGGTGTAGGCGCGCAGTAGGCGCGGAGGTGTGTAGGAGCAGGAGGCGGGGTGACTGGAGGACAGCAAGAGCCTTGTGGGTGCTGAGATGGCAAAGGTCGTGGAAGTGGCCCCGGAGTCCCCAAGGTGGAGGTGGATGCTCCAATGCTCCCAGATCCTCAGTTCTTCAGGGTTTTTTAATGTGTGTGATATTCGGCAATAGGATGAAGTCTGTGGGCCTCTCCCAGCCAGGAAGTATATACAACCCCACACAAACACGCATAGTGCATATGGAATTTTAGGGAGTTAATGGAGCCCCTTGAATCCAACTAAAGCAGACAGACCCCAGATCAAGAGCGTGTTCCCAGGTTGCACCTCTGAACCTCACACATAATGTTCAGGCTTCACAAGATTCTACTGAATTGGATTGGATTTTTGTGGAACTGGGTTAAATTTCTGTTGAATCGGGTTGAACCGAAATCCCTAATTTGAGAATTAGAGACTTGGGCCAGCGGCTTTCTCCAAGTCTCCCGTACCAAGGGAATCCTATTCACAATGTGGTCCCTGAAACTGGCTGGATGCTGATTAGATAATCTCTACAGACCCCTTCAGGCCCTCTTCACCCCTCAGCAGGACCTGTGAGTCTTTCCTCCTGGAGGCTCACAGTGGAAACAGCAGAGGGCGGGGTGTGGTTCAGACCTGGAGGAGCAAGCAGCTGTGCATTGGGACAGCCTAACCAACGGGCTGCCAAGCTGTGGCCTCTTAGAGCAGGACACACTAAGCCCCCATCTAAAGAGGGCGGCCCAGGCCAGGGGAAAGCACCCTGGGCAGAGGCAGAACTCATTTATCCCGAAGAGGGGTAAGCTTCATTAATGCAGCTTAGAGAGTTCTTCCTATTCAGCAGAATTGATAGAAAGAAAGATGATTAACTGTCAAATCACCAGAGAGGCAGAAAATGCCAGTAATGGGGAGCTTTGGCCAGAGTGTGGGGAAATAGGCAATTATATATACAGTTGAAGGAACGCCATTGTGTGTGTGTGTGTGTGTGTGTGTGTGGTGCTGGGGATGGAACCCAGGGCCTTGTGCATGCTAGGCAAGTGCTCTGCCACTCACCCAGCCCTATACATACATTTTGAAGACCTATTTGATAATATCAGTCAAGGCAAGAAACAAGTATTCTGTTTAACCCAGGTGCATTGAGATGTTTCCTACAAATGTGCTTGTATCTGTACAATGAAGATATTCACTTTCACAATATCTCAGCCTGGAAATAACCTAGGTGTCCAATAGTAGGGGATTGCTAAAAAATGAGCTCATCCACATAATGGCACATGCTGGAGCATTTGGAAAAATCCAGCTCAACATGCTCTGATAAGAAGGCAAACTCACAAACAAGGCACTAAATGGTGCTTAGAGTGCAATTCTGAGGATCCGAACAGAACTCTGCAGATGTTTGGAGTACCTCTGGAAGGGTAAACGCGTGCGCGTGCGCACACACACACACACACACACTGATTATTTCTACAGAGAATTGGGGAGGGATCATGGATGGGTTTAATACTTAATTTTTATTATATGTCGTTTGTACTGTTTGAATTTCTGCTGAATGCATGTATTAATTTTTTATATTGAAATGATGCTTTTTAAAAAGATAAGTAGCTCATTTAAAAACAAGCAACCATTTCTTAAGTTCATCCGTTCACTTACTCACTTAAATGTTCACCAATCACATGCTAAGGGCTGAAATTTGAGGACCCCAACTCCAAAGATATGACCCAGTATTCATCCTCTGCAGGTAGTGGGGAAAATGATGCATCTTTCTCCAGCCCTCCCCAGCCGTGGTCACGCCTGGTGTATCCCCAAGTTTGCTTTGGGTAGGAGGAGAAAGGGCGACTTTCTTGGAGCCTCGGCTGTATTCCAGCTGCCGTGCTAGGTGCTGTCTCGTATGGTCTCATCTAAGTGGTCTTTCCATCACGGAGCCCCCCGGTCCTAGATGTGGTCTTTCCATCACGGAGTCCCCAGGTTCTAGATGAGAGGTTGCATCTGTTGAGCAAATGCGTGGACAAGGCCACGAGGGGTGAACAGGGAGCCCGTGTCCTCTGTGCAGTAGAAGCCAGCAGCCTGAGGGAGGACACACCCTCATCGGATTCCGAGACCCTGCCGGGGCCTTCCGAGGGCAGACCTTTGACAAGTGGCTTTTCTGCTGCTGACTCTGGGCAGACTGTGTGTGACAAACACTTGGGATTCGTGCTCAGGGTATGAACCAGGAAGCCGCAGACAGTGTTCCCTACAAGACTCAGTTAATATTTTAATAGTATGCATTTAAAAAAAATGTCTCCAGGATACATTAGTCAGTTTCTTTCCACTCCCATTATATTCTTTGAGTCCCGAGGGGTTTGTCTATGCATTGGAACAGTTGACTCTGTGGGAAAATGTTTTGATCTTTTCAACAAATATTTACTAGGCACTTTTAGTAAGAAGGCTATTTGAGAAATCACAGTGCTCCCTGCCTCTTTAAGAAACACTGCTCACCCACGCGGGCCTCAGCGCTCACACTGTGTGAATTCTGCTCATTTCTCATAGACATAGCGGAAGCTGTTGGGTTCTCTTTTTCCATCAGCTACTAGGACACTCAGACCCATTCTATGCTACGTTTCTAGCATAGTTTCCACTTTGTCCATGAAAGTGGCTCTTACTCCACCTTTTTTACCACTCGATGTGATCTTTTCCTTGAACGTATTTTATTTTTCATTATAAGAACCCAATAAAGCCACTTTGGAACAAAGCAAGTAAATTAATTTTCTTGGGCTACTGTAACAAATTACCACTAGCTAGGTGGCTTAGAATAGCAGAAATTTGTTCTTGCAATTCTGGGAGTTGGAAATCTAAAATTGAGATGCTGGCAGGGTCAGTGTTGGACAATTCTGCAGCTCTCGGGTGAACCTGGTTGATAACCTCTTTCTGGTTTCTGGCGGATGCAGAGATTCTTGGCCTCCCTTGATTGTGCTGGGTCACCCCTGTCTCTTCCTCTGTCAGCACAGGGCCTTCCCCTGTGTGTCTTTGTGTGCTCTCTCCATTATTGGGTCCTATGAATTTGAGACCCCCCTAGTCTAAGATGCTCTCATCTGGAGGCCTTTAATTTAATTACACCTGCAAAGGTCACATTCCGAGGTCTTAGGTAGATGTGTATTTTGCAGGGGACACCAAGCAACTTGCTATGGCAGAGAATCAATAAGTACAAAAGTCGATAAAGAAAAAAATGTAGTGACATGCACCAGGGATGAAGAAATCTAAATGAGATCTCGTGGGATCACTGTCTCCAAGCAGCGTGATCCACCATATTTCATTAAAGAGAACCTACCATGACGTGGGGCTCAACTACTCTTCATTCCATTGAGAGCGCCAAGGCTGAAAAGCCTCTTCATACCCATCCATTCCCAGTTGGTCACGCTGTAGCTGTGGACCAGAGCCCAGAGACGGCAAGTGAGGTTGCGCAGTAAAAAGTCACAGAACCAAGGACTCCAGATTCTGAGCCTGGACTCTTCCTCCTATTTTTTCTCATCCCTAAAGAAGATGCAGACCCAGCTTATCGGCCAATAGAAGTGAATGAAAGTCATCATTCTGAAGACTGGCATGGAAAAGCTGCCGATCATAGGGCTTCAGTAACAAGAAGCCTAAGGTATGCGCTCCATGACTACCAGGTGGAAGACGCATCTGAGAAATCAGGGGGCAGGTCTTTCCTTTGGCTGAAGGGGGGCAAAGATGTAGACTTGGAAAGATCCTGTCCTGTAGGGAAGAGCAGCGATGTTCTTGTCATCCCAGGATGTCCTACACCTGATCTCATTTAATCCTCCCCAACACTTCTGGAAGGAACTTCTACAAGGAAACTTCAGCCAGGAGTGGCCAAGTCATTTGCACAGGTTGTGTGACCTGTGAGTCATTTGGACAAGGTTAGGTGACTTGTGAGATGTGGAAGCAGTGATTGGCTCTGGTCCTTGGCCCGGCTTCATCTCTGCCTGAATTTTTGGTCCTGGATAAGGTAGCAGGCCAATCTGGACCTCAGTTTCCCCATCTGCAAATAGGAAGGATAGATGGGTTGAACCAGAATCCTCTTGTCCTAAATAAAGTTCAGTGGCTTGTACAGTGGGGCAAGGATTAGCAACTATTACAGAGTTAAATTTCATTCCTCCAACGTTCATGTCCTGAAACTCTAAACCCGAATGAGGTTGTATTTGGAGACAGGACCTGTAAGGGGGTAATCAAAATTAAAGAAGGTCACAAGAGTCACCTACGTCTGTTGTTTAAAGCCACAGTCTGGTATTTTGCTATTGTTATGGGTTCGATGCTAAAAGCACCTGCATTAATGCAGGGATGCTCAGAGGTGAAATCATCAGATCAGGAGAGCTGTAACCTAATCAATGTGTTGATCCACTCATTGGATCAATCGTTGGAAAGGACTGCTGGTGGCCAGCAGCTAGAGGAAGTTAGGTCAGTGGGGGTGTGCCTTTGGGGTTTCTATTTTGTCCCTGGCATCTTGATCTTGCTTTCTGTTTCTCAGCAAGCAGGAGCTGAAGCAGCTCTCCTCCTCCACACCCTCTCGCATGATGCTCTGCCTCACTCAGACTCAGAGCAGTTGAGTTGGCCGAACATGGACTCAACCTCTAAGACTGTGAGCCAAAATACACCTTCCCTCCTCTAAGTTGTTCTTGTTGGGGACTTTGGACACAGCAATGACAGTTGACTAGCACAGGTCCACACTTGATCTGATGGATTTGTGTATTGGAAGCAGTCTCTAAAGGGGACCACTCTGATCAGATCTGGGATACAGGCTAGAGTGGGGTGTCCTGGGTAGACCAGGGATGGTGGCCATGATATGCAGAGTGAGGGAAGAGGGTATGGTGGTCAGAGTCAGCACTGACCTTGAGAATTTCTCCCAGGGCCTTCCACGACAGAGGGCCTTGCAAGTTTGAGTTTGGAGGTTGGATGGTGTGAGTTCAAATCCCATCTCTTGTGAGATTTAGTTGTTGGGCTTGAAGCATGACCTCTGAACTTTTCTTTGATAAATAAGTATCAATTGTACATATGAATGGGTTCAGAGTGGTATTTCAACAATGACTATGGTGTCCCCTGGTCAAATCAGAAAAACTAGCACTTTCCTCAGCTTATCCCTTCTTTGTTTGGGGCCTTTGAGCTCCTCTCCGAGATCTTTCTGTTCCTCCAGTTCCTTTTGCATAAAGAGGAGATAATATTAGCACGGTGTGAGGTACAGGGAGGATAAGAGGAGAGGTGAGTGTCCTACACGTGGTCCGGTGCCTGACACATAATAACTGCTCAATGCACAGGAACTATCTTCTGTCCTTCCCCATGTAGATGCAGAGGTGGGGACAAGGGCCTCCCTGACAGCCTCACCCTTTGCCAAAGCACAGGGAACATCTACTTGAAGTCAGTCCCCAAATCCCTGCAGATTCAGGGTTCCCCACGGCAGCTAGTGACCCTCCTGCTAGATAGGGGAGACTGGGTAACACCCTTTCATAAAAACTGGAAAAAGGAAGGTTTTTTCTTGAGCTGGGTTCCCTTGCTGAAGAACCCTCTGAAATCCATTAACTTCAGCATTACTGAACATCTGAATGCAATTTGCAAGCTATAATAACATCTCTCTAGTTAGCAAATGTTTATGCCTCTCTATAATTTTCTTTTCCATATGAAAACAGACCTGTCATCCTACCCTCGTCGGCCAGCTGCCTCTATAACATCTTTAATAAGCAGGAAGGATGTTTGGTCCTACTGTCTGCAGGGGTGGATCTGCATTTCTGCTCCAGAGCAGGCTCTGGAGTCCACTTCACACGTGTCACTTAAGAGGTAGCAGGGAGTAGCACTAATGCTTTTAGAGTGTCGCCATGCACCACGGGAGGCCGGGCTTCATGCGTATTCGGTAGTGTTCCAACCTATGCGTGTGCAAGTCCCCTGCATTTTTCTAAATACAGATTTCTGGGCCTCACCCCAGACTTGCTGATGTCCTGGGAATCTGCATTTTTGTGCATTCTTTCCCTACTTGATTTCTATGCATTTCAAGGTCTAGAGGGGCTGGATCCTTATGGCACAGAGGAAAGTGAAATTATTTTTCAGGGGAAGTGTTCTTTTATGTGATAGATATAGATCATTAAAGTTGCCCTCAAAAGCTTATTTCCCTTTCAAATAATTAGATAGTTGAGACACCCTTACCCCCAAACCAATTGATTATCTGGTGCATCAAATCAGCAAGTATTTCCCAGATGTCCACTCAGTTAGCCGGTATACAGGGATGGAGTGTGAGGAAGACGTCACTCAGCCTGGGGGAGGCTGCTTTCTAGCTGGAGAGCCAGGCGTGAGCACACTGGATCAGAGCGGAATCTGAGAGGTGCTGTGAGTGGGGACATGGGAACGTGAGACCCCCTTGGAGGGCATGGACTTAGTCTTGGATGTCCAGGGAAGAGGGGGTGACAGCGGAGCAACGGCAGGACAGACAGTTGAAGTTAGCCAAGGGAAGGGAGTGCGTCCTGGGGGTGCAGGAGCACCATGTGGTGGGTCCTGGGGCTAGAAGGAGCTTGGAAGGACAGAGGGCTTCCAGGACTTTCTGCATGACTGCAGTGTAGAATGAGATCAGGCTGGAGAGGGACGCTGGATGCCATCTGGACGGAGTGGTTAAGCAGGGCACAGCACCAAGTTCATGCTCCTCACAGAGCTGCTCTGTGATGGGGGATGTGTGGACCTCACATCTAAAACCAGCTGGGGCTGCTGCTGTGGTCCAGATGAAAGGCGGAGGTGGTCTGGGCCAAGGGAGTGGAGCCTAAACGGAGACCAGTCCACAGGATGGAGATCCAGTCGAGGGAGCAGAAGTCACTGCTGCGGGATGTGTGTGTGTGTGTGTGTGTGTGTGTGAGAGAGAGAGAGAGAGAGAGAGAGAGATTGACTCTGGGCGGTGTGGGAAGAGATCAGGAAGCAGAAGGAACAGTTCACCTGAAGTCCCCCCAGCGATCTCTCTGCCTCTGACAGCTGTCTGATTGTTTTCAGTTGACATTATGTCCCACAGAATTTTTCATGCCACAAGTCATGATAAACTTTTCATGCACTTTGAGGGTGGCTGCAAATGCCCTACTGTGTAGACATTCATAATTTATTAAAACAACACTATTGCTGGACATCAAATTTGTGTATATATATATATATATATATATATATATATATATATTTACCATTATGGTAAAAATGCACTGGGTTCTGGATGCAATGGTCGCTGAATATCTTCAATCACTATTCAATCACTATGAGACTTTTGTCACTTCTCAGACTTGGAGTAGAGGGCAGTGGCCCACCCTGACCCTAGCCTGAGACTCTAGGGAGGCCAGCACTCCCCTGGCCCCAGATCTTCCATGACCCTGGGTGGACACCAATAGAAGCGAACCTTTCTAGGATGCAGGGTAGGGGAGCAGCCGAGAACGCAGATTCTCAGCACAGACACACGTGGATCTGGACCCACTCACTCTGTAAAACCCGAGTGGGGCCATCTATCCTCCAGGTCCACAGTTTTCTCATCTGCACAACGGTAATGACAGGTGCAGCTTCTTGTGTTGTAGCAGGGACTAAGGAGATGAGCGTGTGGCATCCGACCATCCGAGCAGTGAGTGACGAGTCACCCGCAGGCCATTTTTCTGGCCCCAGAGAACCTACAGTGCTGACCAGCAGCTTCAGTACAGGGATGTATCTGGGAACCTAGACCTCGAGACCGCTTGTGAGGGCTCAGTCCGCCATTGCTCGACCCTTGCTGGTTCTGTGACCTTGGACAGCCTCAGTTCACTGTCATGAGGACTGGAAATGATCCACCCATGTTCTCGGCTTGGTGTGAGTTTATAAATGAATGGGATTTGTGAAGTGCTGAGAACAGCACCCGGCGCGTGGAGAGATGGTGGCTAAAGAGGAGCCCACGCTTCCTTAGTGCACGTGGATGTCGCCCCTGAGCCCGCCGCTCTCTGATGGGAACATCGGGAACATCATGGGGCGCCTGGCACAGCAGTGTTCAGAACCCCCGCGCTGTGAGTCAGGGCAGGAGTTAGGATGGGAACGTCAGGCTTGGGGGACCACCTGATGCACCCCCCATGCTGGTTCAGAGGGCAGTGCTCTGTCTGGCTGCCTTTCCTGGGCACCACGCTCCTGATGGTGTTTGACCACTGACTGTGAAGGTGGCTGGAGAGCTGCCAGCAAAACCGTGTCCTTGAAGGCGTGATGAAAAATGGTCACTTTCACAGTCCCCAGAACTTCTAATTAAATTGCCGGCTTCCTTTGCCCAACGCTGGCCCGGAGAACACTGGCTTGAGGAGGGACCCCTGTTGCCGGAGGGTCACTTCAGACTTGGAATCTGTCCTGTTCCTTTGAGTCAGCTCTAATGTTCCGCTTTGCTGTCAAGAACCTTGTAATAAAAGAGCTGCTTGACGCAATTTCCCATAAACGTGCTGGGGCTGGGATGAGGAATAAATTAGGAAATGGATCCCAATTCCGTATAAAGTAAAAGTTGAGCCCCTTAGCATGACTTTCCCGAAGACAGCGGGTCAACGGCAAGAGACACACAGCCAAGCAAAAACAAGGAGACATGACAGAGGGGCAGGGGGAAGGGACTCTGTGACATTGCTTAAGCTGGTTTCAGATTTTGTTTTTCCAAATTTGTGGCTGAAAAATCTAAGATGTAGTGGTCAATATGGTAAATGGTATAGGAAGAAATGTTACAGCCAGAGCTCTGGGTAGGAGAAACACTTTGTAATTAAGAAGATGAAACCGGTTCCTCATCGCCTGTCCTTGTCCTAGCATGAGGTGTTTAAACCAGGCTGAGGTTAAAGATGACGCGGATGAGCACATGCAGCAGATGCCCCACAGAGTGCCCTCTGGCAGGGGGTCAAAGGCCAGCTCTGTCCCTTACTAGTTATATCACACTGCGCAAGCGTTCACTTTTATTTTCTCACAAAGATAACTACCAATCCTTTTGAGTTGCTTTGACAATCGCCTAGGTCAGTCAGCATGAACATGTGTGGCGTAGGATAAGCCATGCACTGGGTGTCCAGGAAGGGCCAACAAATCTCAAGTGGAGTCCAGGTATCATTTTTAAAATGAAGGGATGGAGCCAGGAATTCTCTAAAAGCTGGCTGGAGCCCCCCAGCCCAAGGACTTGGTGAAAATTGCAAATGGGCAGGACATCTGTGTCTCTGCAGCTTGGGGTTTCCACCCCCGTCCTCCAATCACATCTCCATCATCCGCCGGGCTGGGATCCAGGACGGAAAGGTCGGAGAACCGCTCTCCTTCAAGTGCAGCGAGAACAGGCCCATTCCAAAGGGGAAAACTGGCTGCTTAACTGTTATCCATCCCTCGGGGCCCAGCTCACTCACAGCTTCTTAAAAGCATGGCCAGTGGACCGGTGGCAGCCCTATCGCCTGTAAGCTTGCCACACAGCAACATCTCAGCCCCACCCAGACCTCCAAGTCCAAGCCTGCATCTTTTTTATTTTTAAGAGACAGGGACAGTGAGAGAGAGAAAGAGAGAATCAATTTTATTGAGTTTTTCACATGGCCTTCATTGCTCTGACACTTTGCTGTGTGTGTGGTGCTGGGGTTTGAACCCATGTCCTCGCACAAACCACCAAGCCAGTGCTCCAGCCCCCCAAGTCTGCATGCTAACGGGCCATCTGGGTGCCCACCCACAGTCCCTCAGCGCAGGGACGCCCCCTCCTTTCACGGGCATGGACCCCGCATCTACTCCGCAGCTCCCTTGAGCTGGTGAACAATGAACGTTACAGTCTTTGCTGCGCTGCGGTCTGTCCCTGCTGGACTGCGCTCTCCTCAGAGCAGGCCCCTGGTTTTCACCTCTGCATCCCCAGGCTGCAGTGCAGTTCCTGAAGGCACCTTGAAAGGTGATGGGATTGGTTCCCGAGGTGACAACGTGTGTGCCCAAAGATGTCAACATCTTGCAGAGTGGGGTGAAAAGCGGCTGCGGAGAGAGAGCACACATCCAGCCCGTCCTCTGGGCATTCGCTAGCCTTTCTTTGTTGTGACCTACATATCCGACTAGAGCAACTTCGAGGAGGAAAATTGAACTTGGGCTCATGGTTTCAGATGCTCAACGCGTGGATCTCTGGTTCCATCACTCCAGGCCTGATGTGAGGCTTGGGAGAGACAAGCTGCTCAGCTCCTGGCAGCCAGAATGCAGAGAGAGAGGAGAAGGTGGGGGAGAGAGAGGGAGAGAGAGTGAGCAAAAGAGTGTTCAAGGACCTGGGGCAAAATCTAAACCCCAAAGGCACTCAACTAGTGACCCGCTTCCCCCAGCCATGTCCTACCTGCCCACAGCTACCACTCAGTATGGTGTTCTTTCAAACTGGTTTTTTTTTTTTTTTTGCTACTGGGGATTGAACCAGGGGCGCTTAACCACTGAGCCACATTCCCAGCCCTTTATCCCATTTTATTTTGATTTTGAGACAGGGTCTTGCTAAATTGCTCAGGGCCTTGCTAAGTTGCTGATGCTGGCATTGAACTTGTGATCCTCCTGCCTCAGTCTCCCCAGTTGCCAGGATTCCAGGCATGTGCTACCATCTCCTTTCAAACTATTAATCCTTCAAATGAATTGATCCATAGGTGAGGCTCCAGCTCTCCTGATCGAGCCATTCCACCTCTGCACATTCCTGCATTGTCTCACGAATCACAGCATTGCTGCTACCCTGGAGGGGGTGTCCTATGGGTGTTCCTGAAGCGATGTAAAGAGGAGAGGCCAATTACAGAAAAGGTTTATTTGTGGAGCTTGGCCAGGGAACAATCATGTGGTGATAACACCGCTGGCTTGGAAGACCAGACGTCACGAGATTTGGTGCCCATCACCTGCTCTGAATTCCTCACCCAGAAATACCTCACCTGGCAGTTGTGAGGACTGGAGTTCAACTTCACTTTTCAGTGCCTACTGCACCCATACAGGAACGGAGCACTTGTGCACATACGGTGGGGACAAGCCCCGGAGAAACTGAGCACCGAAGGCCACGTCCTGGCAGAGTCCCTTTGCCTGAAAGGTGCAGGAAACGTAAAGCCACAAACCCGGAGAGGGGGTTGGTGGTCACCAGGGGCTCAGAGGGGGAGGGGACCAAGTGTCCTTTGGGGGCGATGAAAATGTTTTTGAGCTGTCAGACGAGAAGGTGGCCCGACCTGGTGGAGGCATTGCATGCCACTGAGCTGGTCACTGTGAAGGTGAACCTTACCTCAGCTAAAGGCACAATCAAGTGACTGCTGTAAAAATAGCAGGTAACCAGCCACCCTGGTCCCCGTTGATTCCGACTCAGATGATTTGAAAGGCGCCCGGTCACACGTTATTGAAAAAGTTCCCCAGGCGGGGTATCGTGGGCTGCCAGGGGTGAGGGCTGCAGGGTTAAAAACTCCGTCCGGGTGCATGTGTGGCTTTGGCGTCCAGCCCACCTGGGTGTGGGCTCTGTCTCTGCCTTCCAGCTGCTAACGTCCCGGTTGATTCTGCTTTCCATGTCCCACACCTGTTTCTTATTCTAGAAAAATGAGAATTACCGTTACCATATCAGAGGTGTTGTTAAAATATCACATTAGATGATGTTAGCAATGCGTGGGGCTCCGCATCTATCAGGAGCTCAGAAGTTGCTATTAATATCATTAAGAATAGATATCAAAATCAATCGTAAGGTCGATTCAATTGAAATGCAATGATACGGTCATGTGACTTCTGTCTACTGTTATTCTAAGACACTGGGCTTTGTGGGGCTGGGAAGCTTGGACAGGAATAACAACACAAGTTGTCTGGACAATCCCAGATCATTCTTTCTCCTTCGTATCTGTGTGCTTATGTCCCTGTGTCTGAAATACATCTGATTGGAATCACAACAGTAGGTGATAGTTCCTCTCAATTAGAGGCAAAAAACAAAAACAAAAACAAAAACAAAAAACAACTCTCATCTGGAAAAGGCCCCGAAATTTTCTTTTGTGAAGAAATACGGGATCCGAGGGGTCTAGGGCTCTTGGGTTTTATTTTGTGGCACTGTAATCTGGTGGCTGTTTGGTCTGCTCTGTCCTCTAGGAATCCAGTTCGAGGCGTTTCTCCAATCACGCCCTGCTACTGATGGCGATGAATCCTGAGTTCAGTTTACCCAGTGGCTTCCGTTTATTCCCCTCTGTCTTCCTCCCTCAGTTTTCTCGCCAGTCCACGCGTTCGTTGGCTCACTGGTTCACCATTGCTCTTCCAACCCTTCTGCCCGTTGCTTCCGTGTGGCGTTGTCATCCTTGCCTGGGGCTCTGGAGTCAGCCTCTGTGGATCTGATCCCACAGGTCCCTTCCGAGCTGTGTAGCATCAGGCAAGTTTCTTTACGTCTCTGAGCCTTGGTTTCCTCATCTGTTCCGTGGGGATCATGGCAGCATCTGCTGATGGGATCGATGAATTAATGAGATAACATGAAGAGCTTGGCATGGTCAGGAAGTTGGTACTGGGAAATGGTAGCTCTTACAGCCCTGGGGGCTCAGAGGATCCGAGGTTCCTCTCTAGTCATCCTTCTTGGTGTCATTCATTTTGGGGACGTTGCCTGCATGGTTACTGTCCTGCAAAGCATCCCTTCTTTCCCCCAAAACCCTAAATTCTACGGCTTTCGCTTTCTCCATCTGGTGCAGTGCAACGGAGTCCACGCCAGAGACCCTGCCCGTGCTGCCTGGGGCGCTGCTGCTGTTATCGGGGCCCTTTTGAGTCATCTTCCTAACTCTTAATTAGATTCCTACTCTCTTTTCCCTTGCGTTAGGCTGAATGAGGTGGGTGGTGAATCCCTGTCTCTCCTCCCATTCGATTCCAGGTGCCCAGGGCTGTTTGCTACACAGTGCACGAGGCTGCCTGGCTAAGAGCTTCCACTCCGTGGAAAGTCTGTCCTCAGACGCCCTTGGGATCTGCCCAGGACTCAGCAGAACAGGGCTTCCCAAGGGAAGCAGGGAAGGCTGCTCCATTGGATGGAAGGAACCAACCGCTGCAGGACGGTGTGTGCAACGCCAGGATCTGAAGTTCTGCTCATTTCCTGCTCTGTGGAAAAGGGCTTATGACATTATCGGTGGATGTCATTTACAAAGCACAGGTCGCTCGTCGGGGTCCTGCGCGGTGCCGTGTGGTTCGCATCTCACCTCTCACGCTCCTTTTGAGGTGATTGTGAGCTCTCTTTACAAAGATGAGTAAACGGAGCCCTAAGGAGTTTTCCTAAAGCGGCAGGGCGAACGACTGCTGGATCAGGCTTGAACGCTGACCCCAGGTCTGAGCTGTCATGCACAACTGCTTCTTCCCAGTGTCCGTGCGTCTTAGACTGGGTGACGTTGTTCAGCAAACGTCCTCTAGGTTCACGCATGTTGTCACAAATGGCAGGGTTTCCTTCTTTTTTAAGCCTGAGTAATATTCCTTTATATGTGTTCACTACTGTTTGCAATCCTCCATCTGTGGCTGGACACTGGGTTGTTTCCACGTGTTGGCGGACGTGGCTAACGCTGCCGTGGACACTGGCACGAAGGTGTCTCTTCAAGATCCTGATTTCGATTCTTTTGGATGCATATCCAGAAGTGGAATTGCTGAATCACATGGTAGTTTTATTTTCAGTGTTTCTGAGAAACCTTCGTGCTGTTTTCCACAGCAGCTGCATCCTTTCACGTCCTACCCAACAATGCACAAAGGTGCAATCTCTCCACCAGCGTGCGCTGTTTTTTGTTTTGTTTTGTTTTGATTAGAGCTGTCCTGGCGGATGTGAGGTGATAACCCAAATACCGTGATCGCACTTCTATGACGTACATAGAGCAGTCAGATTCGCAGAGCGGAGAGCTGAACGGTGGCTGCCGGGGAGAAGGAGCAGGCGCTTGGGTTTCTGTTTTGCCCAAGGCTGGAGTCCCGCAGAGCCCCTGCAGGTCTGCAGTTGACAGCCCCTGTCTCGTGGGCTAGAACTATAGGACAGTTGTGCTCAGGATTAACCCCATGCCCTCCCAAGCAAGCAACCAAGTCACACAAGTGACTTCTGGAGATGAGGGACCTGCTGTGACCTCGGCTGTGGTGACAGCATCCTGGGTGTCTGCATGAGTCCAGACATTTCAGGTAGAGTACACTGAACGCAGGAAGCACGTTTTATAGGTCAAATGCACCCCAACGATGCTCTTTTGAAACCTGCCTTTCCATAAGAACTGGTTTCTGTCCAGCCCCCGTCATTTGAGAAGGAAGGTGACAGCTTTTCAGAGAAGTGGGACTTGCATGAGCCACCGAGGAAGGCAGGCACAGACCCCAGTCCAGAACCCAGGCCCTGAAGTCTCACAGTTCCCTCCTCCTGGTACCATTTCATAGCCAGCTTCCAAATCCAGCCACCATCTCCTGGAATTTTCCAGATGCAGTGAGCGTCTTCCCTCTGAGATTCAGTGCCTGTGAGCCGCGACAGGGCAGCCTGCAGACTGGCAGCCTCGTCCTTGGGATTCCAGCTCATTTTGCTAGAACTCTCCCCACTGCAAATGACCTCTGCATTCACTGGGGCCCTGTTGGACCCGGGGCTCTACGCAAGACGAGGTCCACTCTCCGGAGGCCGTTCCAGATGCACTCCCCTGCAGCCCCTTAGCTCTTCCAGGGCAGTGTGTGGCAGGGCAATACAAGCTGCTGCAGACAGGATGCTGCTGGCCACCCTACGTGGAGGCTTTTTTCCCTCACTTAGCAGTCTAGGGAGGCTCCACGCCACTGGGGATGTTCTCTTACTTACAGGCACAAAGGGATCCAGCCCCTGGGAGCTCTGCTGGATGCAGAGCTGGGGCTTCATAGACAGGGCTCTGCCTCCGTCGCTGGGAGCCAAACTTTTTCATCCCTTTGTGCAGCCATCAGCCCCTGAAGATGCGCTCTCCCCAGGACCCTGCAAGGGTGGCAGGCAGGATCTTTTTCTTCCTGGCCGGGCCCACTGTCTTTGAAGACGTCCTTCTTCTTTTGGGCTTTCATTTTCTAAAAGCAACAGAGCCAAGACTCTGGCTTGGGGTGGGGCGGTGGTGAAGAGAGGCCCTCGAGGCTCTGGGGCTCCCAGCTGTCACTGTTGGGGACGCTACTGAGCAACACTGAGAGTTGGCAGGGCTCAGTGCTTTGGAGCAGGACCTGGGCATTCCTTCTTCCTGCACCCAGACACCCTCGATCTAACAGGCAGAGCGGCTGTGAGGTCCAGCTCCGGGAAGAACAGGCCAGCTTGCTACCCGAGGGTTGCAAGAACTTGGGTGAAACACTGACCTTGGTTGACCCCTGGCCTCCTTAGCTATTTTTAAGAGAGAGGGACAGTGAGTGAGAGAGCGAGTGAGCGAGAGACAGGTGAAGAGAGAATCAATTTTATTTAGTTTCTCTTGTGGCCTTCGTTGCTCTGAGACTCTTGTGTGCGTGGTGCTGGGGTTTGAACCCGCGTACTCATGCATGCAGTGCAAGCACCGTAACTGCTGAGCCACCGCTCCAGCCCCCTCCCTAGCTATTAAATGAGGACAGTGGGGACCCCTACCTTTTAGGGCTGTTGAGCATCCCATAAGGATGTGCTCGGGTTCAGGCTCAGCAAGGCGTAAGTGGTAAATGCTGGCTGTTTGTTTGGCAGCAATGTAAACAGTTTCCAGATTCTAGTGGAAGCAAACAGAAAAAGCTCCTTGAGGGGCTGGGCCTCTGTCTTCCTTATTCCTCGCAACGTTCTAGCACCCAGTGCTCCACAGCACAGTGTCATGGGAAAATGTGATCCTTCCTTCCAGTATCGAAAAACTAAACTTGTCCGAGGAGTGTGCACAATCTTGTACTTTATGACTTGCATTGTTTCTTCTTCCTGCTGCCAGTCTTAATAAAACAGGCTGCAACCCTGCTGCGCCTGGACCAGGAGGAGTTATATTCCAAGAACAAGGCAGGTGTAGTGGTGCACACCCGTAATCCCAGCAACTCGGGAGGCTGGGGCAGAAGGATTGGAAGTTTGAGGCCAACCTCAACAACTTAGTGAGGCCCTAAGCTACTTAGTGAGACCTTGTCTCAAAATAAAAACTAAAAAGTGCTGGGGATGTGGCTCAGTGGTTAAGTGCCCCTGAGTTCCATCCCTGCCACCCCAAACCAAAACCAACCAACCAACCAACCAAACAAACAAACAAAAACTTTTAAAAATAAACCCAGCAGCACTGAAGCATCATCCCTGGAATCCAAATGGACAAGTACTTGGTCCCAGCTGCTGCAGCTGTGCCTTGGTTCACTCCTGAAACTGCTCCTGTCCCCAGCTATCGGGAGATGGACATACAGGTGTGATGCACCCATCCAGGTAACTCAAGCTCAGGGCAGAGAAATGAAAACACAAATTCAGAAAATGGTGCTGAGCTTACAGAGATTGGCCATGACAGCCAAGTTGTATGTTAATAAAAAATAAAACAAACTTTAAAGACAAAATTAGAGAGCCAGGAATGGTGGCTCATGCCTGTAATCCCGGTGGCTTGGAAGGCTGAAGCAGGAGGATCGCAAGTTTGAGGCCAGCCTCAGCAACCTAGAGAGATTCTCAGCCCACACAGCAAGACCCTGTCTCAAAATAAAAAGGGCTGGGGATGTAACTTAGTGGTCAAGAGCCCCTGAGTTCAAACCCTTGTGCTCCATAAATGAGTAATTGAATGAATAAACGGCAAACAGAAGTAGAAATGCACTCATTCCCCCGCTCTCTGTTTAGCCTGACGATTCAAAAGTCTGTGCATCCATGCAATAGATTACTTTTGTTCTTTCTGCTGCCCAAATTAATTGTGTTAGAATCCCTGCTGTGACAAGCACCTTCCCGAAAGGACCCAGCCCACCGATTTGTGAATTTTAGATAACGCACCGCTTCAAAGACCACTTCCGTCTTGAAAACAACCACAGGGCAAGAAAAGGCTCCTGGAGAAGATGCCTCAGACTTCTGTCCCTGTAGTCCCCGTGTCTGATGGTGAGAGAAGGTGGGGGAGCAGTTGTGGTCAGAGCTTTCTGCCTGAGCTTGGGACTTGGGCCTCTCATCTCGCAGAGCGGGGGACGCCCTGGGTCTCTCAAATCCGACAAACTTGCTCTGTGCTATCCGAAGCCACCCCAGAATGGGAGGGAGGTGTTGTGCTCACTGTGACATCTGAAAGCAATCTCCATGGCATGGAGGGCCTTGGACGACATCCCCTGTCATTGACAAAGCTCACCTCACAGGATTCACAGGAACGGTGGAGCAGTCGGAGCTGCAGAGATGCCTGTGCTGTTTGCGGACCTCTGTGCAGACCCTAATTGCCTTACGGAGAGTAACTGATCTTAGCTGCTCTCCTAGTCCTGCTTTATGCCCGGGGGTTCACTCTGTCTGGCCTTCTACGGGAGAAGCCTGAGAGTGGGCTCACCTGGTGGCTTCAAGTGAGGACTTGGTGAGTAGACTGCCTGATTCAAATCCTAGCCATTCACCAGCTGTGTGATCTTGGGCAAGCTACCTAACCTCTCTGAACACCAGCTCTCTTACCATAAAATAGGGCTGATAATGGCATTTGGTTTTGGCCTGGGGGGATTAGATGAGATAAGTCATTTGTGTCTGCACATTACTGCGGTGCCTTAGCTCCAATGCCAGCTGTTTTGACCCTCATCCATGCTGGGTGAGCGGGGTGAAGAGTTGATCTCTGGTCCTGAGCCATGGGTCTAAATATGCTGCTCATCTGGAAAATCTGGGCTAAGATCCCTGCGTCTTCACATTTGGATATCAAACATCAACCCTGGTGCAGATCTACCCCAAGAGACTCGACGAGCGGGAACGAGAATCCTGGAGTCTTCTGTGGAGTGACCCTGAGGTCATGTGCTGGTGCTTCCGGTCTCCTTCCAATCCCCTGTTCTTTGCCTCCATCCCAAGGAGAGAAGCGTTCACACAGATGATCACTGTATTTCCCTGGATGAAAACTGAGATATCCTGAGTGCCGCTCTGTGGGAGATAGCCTACTGGGTACTTTGCTGTGAAGAGTTGTCACTAGTATCCTTATATTGCCATCAAGGAGACTGAGGCACAGAGAGGGCAGGCAGCTTTCCAAAGGTCACACAGCTTATAAGGAACTCTCTGTCTTCCAAGCCCTTTCATTTTTCACTGCGTCCCACCACCATCAAAAAAGGGAAACAAGCTTGGCTGAGCTGACTAATAGCCCTTCTTCCCCTTAGCAATAGTGGTGTGGCAGCCAGAGCCTGATTTCAGTAGAATGCCATTTTTGATGTCCCCTTATGACCCCGTTTAAAGCTTCTCTCTTACACTCTCCACTTTCCCAAAGGCCAGGGGAGCCGTTCACAAAACAGCGTCCTTCTGTGTGACGCTTTTCTCCACGCAGCCGTCAAAGCCTTGGTTCCCGGGAAGTGACCTCACACGGCAAGCTGCCCTCTGAAACCCAGTGGATAATAAATAGCTTTTCTTCCTCTATTGTGGCTCCTGCCTCCTGCTCGATTGGAGTCAGATGGCAGCTGCCCGACAGGACTGCTCCTGTTCAGAGCAGGTGTGACCCTCCCACTATCCCGCTGGTGTGAGATCCCAGGGGATCCTGGGGCAGGGATGGGGGCGGCTGAGCTGGCTACTTCTGCACCCCCTTAGCGCCCCCTGCACCCCTCCTACACAGCACTGCAAAACCGCTCCCGGCTCCTGGGACAGCGTCCTCTTTATCTCCCCGCCACAGGACGCTGTTCCCGGAAACCATCTGCTTATCACAGTCCCGTCCCCATATTCAGTGAGGGCTCAGCCAGCAAAGCTGTCTTGTGATTATCACAGAAACTTTGCTCACTGTCCCTGGCCAGGGTTGTCACAGCCTTTGCCTGGGCCACGTAGTGATGCCTTAACGGGAGACGCAGCGGGCAGAGGGCTTCCTGCCTGAGTGGCTCAGGAGCAGCTTCCAGGCTCCGTTCACTGGCTGAGCAGGGTAAGGCGCCCTCTTCTCAGCGGCTTCCAGAGTCTCCTCCTCGGGGACGGTGAAGCCTCGTGGACAGCCAGCATCCCTTCCTACCTACTGGTCAGAGGAGGCCTGGAGCCCTGGCCAGGACGAGGAGCAGCACACGCGGCCACACAGGACACAAGTGCCAGCTGCCAGCAGCCTTCAGGAAAAGACATGGGAGGGAACAGAGGAGAGGGGGCCCGGGCTGGAGCGCGGGCAGCCCTGGTGCCCATCCAGCTTCCGCCCTGGGCTCGCTGTGTGACGTGGCCATTTCCCTCCCTTCTCCAAGCCTCAGTTTCCTCTTCCGTCAGTTACCGTGGTGCATGGTGGCACGGGTGCCGGGGGCCTCTCAGCGGGCTCCCCCTACGGTGAGGAAGAAGTGGAGGCCGAGGAGCTGGGCGTGAGACCCCTCCACCCGACCTTCCACTAGCTGCCAAGGCGGAAAGGGGAAGCTGGGCTGGGCCAGCACCCAGAGCATGCTACCTAAACCCCATCTGGGGGCTCTGAGCCACGTCCAAGTTGACTACAACTCCTAAAAGAGGTCCTGGAGAGTTTTCTTTAAAAGAGAGAGAATCAACATTATTTCGTTTTTCATGTGGCTTCTGTTGCTCCAACACATACATTGTGCATGTGGTGCTGGGGTTCGAACCTGTGTCCTCATGCATGCCAGGCAAGCGCCGTGACCGCCAAGCCACCACTCCAGCCCCGCTAGAGAGATTGTCTGTGAACCCACATATTTAATCCTGTTCTTCAAATTGGCTTTAAACTTCTACAGTGATCAGAGCAAAGTTAGCTGTTCGCTGGAGAAACCCCAAGATCTTGGTGGCTTAGCATAGGGACGTATATTTTTTAATCATAAAACAAGGTGCATCAAGACTTACAGCCTTGGGGCTGCAGTGGTGGCTTAGTGGTTATGGCACCTGCCTGGCATGTGCAAGGATGAGGGTTCAAACCCCAGCACCACGCACACAATGAGTGTCAGAGCAACGGAAGCCATGTGAAAACCTAATAAAATTCTCTCTCTTCTCTTTCTCTCACTGTCCCTCTTTCTAAAACAAAAACAAAAACAAAAAGATCATAAAGACACACAGCCTCTCCGTGGTCACCGTGGAGGAGGAGGAGAGTGTCACGAGGGTCACCTCCCTCTGAATCCCTGGCCCTGGAAGGACTGGCCGTCCTTCTCAGGTTCCACTAGTCAACCGTGGTCACGTGGCCCACCTCAGCCACAGGGGAGGGTGGAGATGCACAAGGTGAGTCCACCCTGCCAGGCCCCACGAAAGCCCTCTGCCCAGTTACAGCCTGAGCTCCCCAGCCCTCGCCTCTGTGAGCGGGTTTGTTCTCTGTCCTGTCTGGAAGCGGGTAAATGGAGCCCATGGGGCTGAGGCACATCAGAAAGCCTCTTGGAGGCTCAATCCGAGGAGCCTCGCTGACTGCTCCTGGAGGAAGGTCCCCACACATCCTCTACCCCCGTCCTTGGATCTGGGGCTCTCATTTGGCCTCTTCACGTTCTCTGCATGGAAGGAGGATGAGACGTGGGACCTTCTATTAGAAACTAATTTCAGTGACTGCTACTCACTGATTTTGAGGACTGAAAGCATTTCATTGCCTGTATAGTCCACCTGGAAGAGAGGAGCTCTTTCTCCCAGCGTCTGACCATCGGGCTGATTGCATGGCCAGTCCTGGTACGCAGGTACCATTCGGAAGGACGCTTCCCAATGCTGGGAGCCTTGAAGACTCAGGGAAATCACAAGGTCAGGGTGAACCTTTGTTCTGCCTCCCCAAGTCTATCCTCAGAGTTTCTTCCCTTCTCCAAGCCAAGACAGGCAAAGGGCTGTGCTGGGACTGAGAAAAGCCCAGGAGACCGTCCTGGGGAACCTGACATTATTCCCTGGTGGAGCAGAGTACAAGGGAAGAGGGGTGCGTGGATGCGTCTGCTGGGCTGCTGCTGTCAGGAGACTGACAACGCTGTGTGCTTCCTCAAATTTCTGCAAGTCTTCCTTTTTTCTAAAGAGCAAGAATCTCGTTAAAAGAAGGGAAAAGATCAGAAAATATCTTTTACAGATACTATCAGAACCTCTACAGGAACATAAATTTTTACAAACTTTCCAGAAAATGCTTTGCAATATATATCCTGAGCTTTGGAAACGTGCTACCTGTCAGTGCAGTAATTCCACTTTCTGGAATTTATCACAAGGAAATAATCACAATGAAAACAAATTAGGCACATAGAAGGATGTTCAAGAAAGCTTTATTTGCAATAATGAGATTTTTAGAAATAATCTACATATCCAACAGGAGAATAAAAGGTAATTATGGTATATCCACATGACAGCGTAATGTAGCTACTGAAAATAACGTTTCAAATCCTTTTTATGATATAGGTGCTGCGTGCCCAAGCTGAAACTTATGAGCTGTGTAAAAACACACTAATAAAATCGGGTGGCAGCAACAGCACTCGATGATAATAATACATGGGGCGATTACCACTGTGTTTTATTTTATTCCTTTATATCTGTCTTTATCTCCAAAGTTTTCGTCAATAAACATATATTGCTTTTATAAGTTAAAAAATGGCAAAGTATAAACCACACATATTTTGGAAAAGACCAAGACCAATTCCTTTTTTATTTTTCCTTTTTTTTGCACTGTTGTGGGTGGAAACCAAGGCTTCTTTCATGCTAGGCAAGCTCACTCTACCCCTGAGATACACCCCAACCCCAATTTTTATTTCTTTTTAAGAAAGAGGGAGAGAGAGAGAGAGAGAGAGAAGAGAGAGAGAAATTCAATTTTTATTTAGTTTTTCATGTGGCTTTCATTGCTCTGACACTTCATTGTGTACGTGGTGCTGGGGTTCGAGGTCACATCCTCGCACACGCCAGGCAGGTGCCGTAACCACTGAGCCACAGCTCCAGCCAGACCAATTCTTATTTTAGATCGTTAAGTAACAAAAGTAACAAATACATCTTCAACGAAGGAGCTCATTCCTGAAGATGCTTCTTGTTAAAAGTTATGCTGAGATGTTTTGGCAAGAGGAGCTGGGGCTGTGATGCAGGTATGGGATGGATCTCTCCTTCGTTTCTGAGTAGGAGACAAGCTTCCTGGCCTCAGGGAGTGACACATGGCTCTGGCTCCCTTACATTCATGCACACACTTGCAAATTTTGAAATGTATATTGAGCACCTACTATGTGCTAAAGATTGCCTAAGCCCCTGAATATCAGTGTTGAGCCACAGACCAGTTGTTTTCTTCCCAACAATAAAAAGATTTATGAATTCCTTATGAGACTGCTCTATCAGGGGTTTGATCCAATACACTTACTTCAGTCTACGTTTGGTAAGCACATGTGGTGTTGGGCAGTAGTCTAACTCCATAATTCTCAAATGTTAGAGTTCACGAAGCTCACTTAGTGCTCACTAAAAATCCATGTTTTAGGCCCAATTTCAGGGAATTTTTATTTAGTAGGAATCTAACTTTTAAAATTTATTTTACATTTTTTCTACTAGTACTAATAAATGAATTCAGCAAAGTTACAGGATACAAAATTGATATGCAAAAATCAGTAGCATTGCTATACACCAATAGCAAATTATATGAAATAGAAATTAAGAAAGCAATCCAATTTACAATAGTTAAAAAATACCTAAGAATAAATTTACCCAAAGAGGTAAAAGATCTTGACTATGAAAACTATGAAACCTTGCAAAATGAAATTGAAGAGGACATTAAAAATGGAAAGACATCCCATGTTCATGGATTGGAAGGATCAATTTCACTAAGATGTCCATAATATCCAAAGTAATCTACAGGTTCAAAACAATCCCGAGCAAAATACCAATGGCAATCTTCAAAGAATTAGAACAAAACACTAAATTCTAAGATTTATATGGAACATCACACACACACATGCACACAGCAAATTGTCAACACCATTTTGAGCAAAAATAAGAAAGCAGGAAGTATTACACTGCCTGACTTCAAAATATACTACAAAGTCCTAGTAATGAAAACAGCACGGTATTGGCATAAATCCAAACACATCGATCAATGCAGCAGAATCTCTCTAGATGTAACTATACAGCCAACTGATTTTCAGTAAAGATGCTAAGAATGAGCAGTGGAGAAAGGGCAGTCTTTTCAATAAAGGGTGTTGGGGAAAGTGGCTATTCACATGCAAAAGCATGAAACCAGACCTCTCTCTCTCACCAGTTACGAAAGCCCCCTTTTAAACACAGGTGCAGGGGAGTGATACAGGCAGTTCCGAGCCACACCAGAGAAACTCTGCCCTGAGTAGACTGAAAAATAGAAACCAAAAACCAGAGCCTTCTCTCTAGGAGCTTTTAAGTCTAGAAGGGCAGAGACATAACTGTTAATTTAAAAGAATAGAAGAAAGATCAGTGGAGAAGACAAAGCAGAAGGAAGGAAAGGGAGGAGGGATGGGCCGGGGAAGACAGGGGGGTGAATCTGCGCTAGCCTTCCTACACACACGTGTGACTAGACCACAGTGGCTCTCACCATCCTGTGCATCCACAGGAAACTAATTTAAAAAAAAAAAAACTACAAGTAAACAGAAAAATCAGCAGACCAGAGGGAAGGGGACAGGCGGAGGGAGGAGGGTGGGGAAGGGGCGGTACTGGGGACTGGATTAAATTATACTCCATGCTTTTACAGTGACATCAAAATGATGTCACTATTGTCATGTATCACTGAAAAGAACCAAATAAATAAATAAATAAGTAAACTATAAGTGAATAGCAGAAAGATCAATAGACCAGAGGGAAGAGGGCAAGAGTGGGGAGGCGGGGACGGAACGGGGGAATACTAGGGACTGAACAAAGCAAATTATATTTCATGCTTTTATAATTATATCAAAAAGAATCTTAATGTTATGCATAAACTAAAAATAACCAATGAAATTACATTTACTTTAAAAAATCTTAATATGACAAGCCCATCACGATAGCAATAAAATAATAGCTGTCTTTAATAGAAGGCTTACTAAGAACCAGGGATTATGTGAAACAGTTAGCTATCCCATTTAATCCTTGCAAGTGCTCTGTGAATTAGGTATTATTCCTCCTGTTTGAAAAATGAAGAGCAATTTAACTTAGCTGTGGTACACAGGTGATAGGTGGGGTCTCAGCTACAGACTCAAGGTTCCCAACTCCAAAGCTGGTGCTCTTCGTTCCTGGCTGGCACCGGGTCTACAGTGCAGCGATGCAGGATTCCCACTGGGCATCCCTGGAGCTCAGCTGAACTTGAAGGACTTAGAGAAGTCACCAGGAGAGTGCATCAGATACCTGAGCTGAGTCCTGAAGCCGAATCCCTCCTGGGAGGGAAAGAAGGGAGAGGCTGGGTGTGACATGATGACAGAGAGGGTCCTCTGCTTGGGAGTCTGCCAAAATCTGGAGGGGTCTGCAACGTGAAGAAAACTCTGTGGATGCCGGAAACAGAGGGGCAGGATTGCAAAGCATTTCCTGTCCCCTCTTAGGGAATCTGGATCTTGTACTACAGGCATTGGAGAGCAGGGGAGGGGAAACCATCACTTTTATGTTTATGAAGGAATCGTGCTGTTTGTAAAGAAGCCAGAGAACTCTCATCGTTTACAGGTGATATAATTATCTAACCCTGGAAAGTCACCTAAAAAAAAAAAAACCCTTAAAACTAACAAGAAAGGGAAGTAAGTGGCTACCCAGGAAAGTAAATGCACAAAAATCGATAGATTTCTTATACATCAGCAACAAGCAGAAAATGTAATGGAAAACAATCCTATTTCCTCACAGCAGCAAAAGATAATCTTTAAAAAAAATCCTTAAGGAATAAACTTAATCAGATGAAGAAAATTGCGAAACTTTACCGAGAAACATTAAGAAATCCCTTGGCTTAATGTAGAAACATGTCACATTTTTAAAAGGCAAGACACCGTATTATGAATAGGTTCTCTCTTAATTAATTTACTGGTTTAATGCAGTTACAATATAAATCTCAGTAGGACATTTTTTGGGAAAGTTGACAAAATGATTTTAAAATGCTTTTGAACAAATACGTGGGTGAAAAGAGCTTAGAACAAAATTTAAGGGAGCTAAGAAAGTGAGATTATAATATATCTAATATCTGTAAGTGTTAGGGGATACAATAAATTTAAAAGAGTGGCACAATCACAGAAAACTATCAATGGAAGAGAAGAGATAGATGAGCGGTAGGTGTGAATGCCACACACACCTGCTCACACTCATGCACACACACCTGCATATACATATACACACACATGCACTTGCACATGCATGCACACACTTGCTCACACTCATGAACACACACTCCTGCACGTATAGTCATGCATGCACACCTGCTCAAACATGCACACACACAATGCACACACATGCACACACACATGCATGCACACCAGAGCATGCACACCTACACTTCCACACACATCTGCAATACATATATGCTCACACCTGCACACACATGTACTCGCACATGCATACATATGTGCACACACAGATGTGTAGACAATGCAGGATAAAGGTACCGTTGGGGTGGGCATGGGACATGAGGATTATTGTATCTATAGGGCTTGAAGAACTGGGTAAGTCTCTGGGGTAAACAGACCTCCACCTTCACCCACATGCCTGGCCAAGTCCCTGGTGGCCACACTTGCCCTCCTTTCCACATGACACTTCCTCCAGGCTTGGGCTTGGTACAGGGCATCTTGCTCCCTTTAACCCAACATGCACTGCGCTGACTCGCAATCTTCTATTTGTTCCCACAACATCCAACTCCAAGAGGGCAGTAACCTACTTGCTTTATATTCGCATCCTCTGCAACAGAACAAGCGCTCTCCACAATCCCCTGTAGACAAGCCAGCCGTCTTGCCAGCCTCCTGGAGCTTAAGGTCCCAGAGGGCAGGGTGGCTTGACTTCACAGCCCCCGAACCCTGCAAACCGTGCTTCCCCTACAGACCTGAGCAAATGTTAGCAGAGAGGGAGAGTGGCCACTGTGAGCCCCCGTTTCCATTTTGACTTTTGTTCCTGTGGTTCCACTGCTGTCTTCTATCTTCTTAGCCATTGCTCTTTATTTCTTGCGTGCTGTGCGATGAGGTCGTGGGTGGAGAAACCCATTCCAGTATCTGGGAAACAGCTGTGCCTTCTTTTACTCAACAATGTTTATTGAGCACCTATCTTGTGCTAAGCAGTGTTCCTAAGACCGTGGGAGGCCTAAATTTGGGCAACTCTCTACGCATTATTTCACTTTCTAATTTTAAACAATAACTAATATTCTTGAGACATTTCTGTATTACTGTGTTTTTTTCTCCTTTGGGTGGTGATAACGGAGCCCACCCCAGGAAGGCTCCTCCTGCAACAACAATCACAACCTTTCCTGGAAGTTGGTGGCTCTCAAGAGGTTTTCCTCCTTCCGCTGGGGGATGCTATTGGTCAAAGCTTAAATCCGTGCAGAAGATGCTCATCAGGACAGAGCAGGGCTGGATTCCAGTCTTTTCCTCTTTCACTCACAGTTACCTTTAAACCTTCAAATCCGTTCCCAGGGGATGCAGCCCATCGCTCCCAGCCCTGTGGTCTCCTCCGCTCCACTTAGGATGGGGAGACCCTTTGATGTTTGCTTTTGGCATTAGTTCTACTCTCCGCCCCCATGGCCTTTCTCAAATCACAGTGGCTGATTTGGTGGAACGCACCCACCCACAAGGGTCTCCTTTGGCAAACCTGCTTTGTCTGGATTCGTCACATGACCTGGACTCTTTAAATCTGATTTTTCCACACAGGCACAAAACCTACTTCTCCAACAAGGAACCCAAGACCAGGTTGAACCTTTTCTTCACGACCTTGGTCATCACCTCCACCAACACTACCTTTAATTGAGCCCTCCCTACGGGCTCAGCGTTGCGCACACATTGTGCTCTTAATTCTCACCACAGCTTTAGGAGAAGGGGACTGTTCTTGAGATTGTTGATTGAAGCTAATGTGAGTTTAGATCCATTACCTGTACACTTCACTGAAAGTAATTCTACTTCCTTCCTTTCTACTTTTACATGATTTAGTTTTATCGGGATCATTTCTTTTCACATAAAAATTAGTTAAAAACGTTGAGGTCCCTTTTTTGACCTGGTGAATATTTAGTTAATCCTCTATCTGTAAATATTTCACAATTTTAATATCTAGGGCATTCTGACTGTATATTTTAAAAATATACCTTCAATTAAAATGATCCCCAAATGGTATTTTTTATATTGAGAATCCTTCCGATACGAATTCTGTTAAGTCCATGCTTGTCTTCAATTTTCTGTACATTTTGATCTTCATTCTTCTAAAATTAATTTGCCTTATTTTCCTTCCCGTCCTCCTCCTTCCTTCCATCCTCCCTTCTTCCCTCTCTTCCTCCTGTGGGTCAGAGCCTGGATGGCAGGGGGGACACTAAATCACAAATTCCTGGTTTACATAGCAGAAATGCATGGGGGGGTTATTTCCTGATTTTTGTGGTTGTACTGTAGTTATTTAGGAGAACGTATTTATGTGGGAAATACTGAAATATTTGGGAATAATTGGCAATTGATACACAAATGATTAAAAAAATTTTATTTTTTTATTCCTGAAATTTTTCCATGTTAAAAAAATCATGGCAAAATTCAAAGTTCAAAAACATCCTTACCTTAATTGTTAAATATAATGTGTTCCATTGTTAAATATAATGTGTGCTAAAGGGGGTACACCAAATAGTTGCACAGGAAATGCAAAAAAAAAGGAACCAAAGAAAAAGGATGGTAAGAATAAAACAAGTGTTGAAGAGCATCCCACTGTAACCAGATTCCCGGGTCCAACTCCCCCAGCAGCCTTCATTTGCTATAGGATCCATCTGAGCTTCCTTTGCTGTGGTTTCATCACCGGTAAAATCAAGGTGACATTAACAGCAATCTCCAGTCTTCGTGACGGATCCACAGAAGGCTCTGATTCATCTTAGCCATTTAAAAGCCCTCACCACTAACACTTTTTACCAAATCCGATTTTCCCGTGTAACATTCTGCAAGTCTAAAGCTTGTCGTGAACGCTTTATGCTGACGATGGTTTTATCGGCACGTACGGTTTTGGCTGCTGTCAGTTTGGCTTTCTGTTAATCACTCTACCCAGCCTAATTTCTGCCTCGGGTCAATTTTTTTTCTTCTGCAGATTCCAGCGTCATCAAAAAGCTTCGATGCTTCAGTCCCCGTCTCTGCTATGACAAACCGCGCCAGGCGCAGATTTAACAGTTGTCAGCTTTAGTTTGTGTTGTGTGTTCCTGAGAGCTAAACGTCTTATGAATTAGATAGAAGATTGATGGCGTTTTCCCCATCGCCCACTTTAGAAAACACTCCTCTGTGTACGCTCGGGTCTACCTAAGGGGCATGATAGTGAGGCGTGGAAGTCTCCCTGTGTCCGCCTCCTCATCTGGGATGTCACCTGGAGGGCTGCGGACTGGGAGAATGAAAGACCTTTAAAACCCCTTTAACCCAAGGATCTCAGGTGCCAATGCCGAGTTACACTGGCGTGGAGCAATGCACAGAACCAGCCATGATCGCTGTGGAAAGAGCCCTGGCTTTGAGTCCAAGCGCTCTGACCTCGGATCTGATGTACAGAGCCAAGCGCCGGGTAAGCCGCTTGACCTTCCCCAGCTCCCATTAGTCGTGAACTGGGAGCGATGTTCACCTCTGGAATCTTGAGGGTCGAGGGAAATGATACGTGGACAGTGTCCTCCCTGGTGGAAGATAATAGGTGCTCAATAATTGAAAGTGCAGATGACCAAAAGCCCTGAGCCTGCTCTAGCTGCTAGAGCCTTCTGTGATGGTACCAGTGCTCTCTATTGTCATGGTCTGATACAGTTCCCACCAGCTGCATGAGGCAATTCAGCCCTTGCAATGTGGCCAGTGTGAGTGACCCGATGCATCTTCAATGCAGTGTAGACTTAAGGAGCCACATATGATTTGGCTTCTGCTGTGACCCTCATGGTCAGAGACCTAAGCATTCCCAATCCTCCCCCCAAAACATTTACATAAATAGTAGGAAATGTGTTCATGCTGAACCACACAGGCCTTCTGGAATGAATTAGAAGTGCTGCTCAGACGTGCAAATTTCAGGATTCAAAAGGTTGCGTGACGTACTTCCAATTCAAACTTCTGCATTTTCCATAAGGGGTGAGATTTTGGGGCCTTGCCAGCCTGGGTACAGCAGCCAGAAGATGCTAGGATCAGATACTTGAATGGGTACTTCCAGGGCATTCTAGTAGGAATCACATTTGCCCAAGATTTTGCAATTCTTAGATTTATGTGCGGCTCTGATCTCCGACCAGTCCCTTCCACGGTGTCTGCAGGGCTGGTCCTTTTGTGACTTCCAGGGAGAATCATTCCAGGCCTTTCTCCCTGCTGCCAGGGGTTGCTAGTGGTCCTGGGGCTACCTTAGCTTGGGGACACACTGTTCTTGTTCATGCATCTGTCTTCGCCTGGCCTTTGTCCCTGTGTAGCTCTGGGTTCTCTGCTTCAAGGACACCGATATGTATGGATTAATCTTGGGGCCTTAAGTTTATCATGTCTGCAAAAACCCTTGTTCCAAATAAGCCACCTTCCAAGATACTATGTGGACAAATCTTTCTCTTTTTTTGTGGGTTGGTGGTTCCAATGCTACTCACTGCAGTAGGGCTGGGGTGGGGCCTGAGACTCTGCGCTGCTCGCAGGCTCCTAGGTATACCTGGTCCCCAGTCCACACTTTGAGAAGCAAAGCTCTGAAGGGTTGGTGGTGCTGCTTATTTGCATTTTAGGTACATCACAGATGGGACGAAGACGCCAGCCCAGACCTACTGTAGGGGGCGCAGCTTATCAGCCAAAAGTGCAAAATTTCTAAGATGTGTAACCACATAGGCAGGGGCAGTCATCACAAGGCCTGGACAGGAATTTTTTGGGTCCCTGGCACCCTAACATGACACTGGGCTACTGGTGACAACATGCGGCCTGGGAGTTCACAGTCTGAGCATTCGAACAATCATTTTTGAGCCGTTGTCGTCTGACTCTTGGGGCTTGTAGACATCTCCCAAGTCCCAGCGGAACTTCCACTAACAACATACGGGCTTCTTTTTTTACATATAATTTTAATTTTTAAAAATTTAAGCACGAGGGACAGTGAGAGAGAGAGAGATTCAATTTTATTTAGTTTTTCATGTCTTTCCTTGCACCGAAGCTTCGTTGAGCACGTGGTGCTGGGGTTCCAACTCATGTACTTGTGTACCAGGCAGGCGCCATAACCGCTGAGCCACCGCTCCAGCCCCACAACACATGGGCTTCTAAAGGCACATTTGCAGATACCGGTGTCCTTGTTTCTCAAGGAAACTCAGCAGCAAGCACATTTTTTGTCTGAAAGAGAAAAAGTCTGTGCCCTGCCTGTCTGTATAGTTAACTGCCTGGGTTCAAATCCAGACTCCACCTCTAATTATTAGCTGCACAATGCTGGTCAAGACTGCTGCTTCCAGTTTTCTCATCTGAAATATATATAAACAATAATAGTACTTTTTTCATATAGCTGTTTGGGATATTTAAGAGCTAATATAGGGATAGTTCTTGGAATGGTGCCAAGTGCATGATAAACCCTCCAAAACCACTACCACTGCTAATATTTTATTTACTGTTACATTATGACCCTGTAGGCCACTCATGATTCTGATTAATACCACCTTCTTATCTAGGTTTTTTTTTTTTTAAACAGAGAGTTTGGTCCAGGGACCATAACAAAATCCATTTCCTCGCACATTTTAATAGTCCGTTTCATTTTTTATCTGCTGATTTAATTTATATCTCGCTCATCCCCAGAAGGGCCTGTAATCCTCGGCTCTGTCTAGTGAGGGCCTCTTGATTGTTTCCTGACCTGAATCCCTGCACGTGCAGATTGCCCGCCCACCATTCACCCCAGGCAGTGCGCACACCAAGGTCTCAGCGGCTCCCAGTCCTCAGCGTAACCCGGAGCTGGCGCGGCTGAAGAGACTCTCACAGACCCTCCCTGGCAGGATCTCTGACTTCAAAAGAACATGTGGTAAGCCATGCCAGCAAGAGGCCATGCCAGGGAGAGGCCACACTAGGGAGAGGCCACGCCAGGAAGAAGAGGCCATGTCACGAAGAGGCCACGCCAGGAAGATGCCACACCAGGGAGAGGCCACACCAGGGAGAGGCCACACCAGGAAGAGGTCACACCAGGAAGAGGCCATGCCAGGGAGAGGCCATGCCAGGAAGAAGAGGCCAAACCAGGAAGAGGCCACACTAGGGAGAGGCTGTGCCAGGGAGAGACCCCGTGCGGTAAGAAGTCCTCCCGTGCCTTGGCCCGGGTCTCTCTGCCCTCCATGAGCTTTCTCTTCACTCCACATCGCCACTTCCATGTGCCAATCTCTGGGGGACCCAAGTGGTGCTCCATGCACTAATGTTTCAGTATTATAAATAGAAATATCATTTTCCATAGTAACAAAACCTAGAATTGATGGTCACGGGGCAGTAGGAGCATCACACAGCAGGTCCTCCCCACAACATCCTTACTCTACAATGACATAAATGATTTTTAAAAGATACATAAACTTCCTAAGGTTTCAGATTTAGTCTACAGCTGAACATGTTTTAACCTTTGCTATTGTACCAAAAAATCTTTAAGTGGTAGCAGAAGATACAGCACATAATTTTCAATATGTAATAGACAATGTAATATATAAAACAATACATGTTTATTGTTGGCCCTTTGTATCCGTGAGCACTGTATCCAGATTTCCCTAACCATCAATCAAAAATATTTTTAAATGCTTTTATTGGAGCATAACAGTTATGCATAATAGTGTGGTTCATTTTGACATAATCGTACATCCAAAAAAATTGCATTTGTATTGAACATACCTGGACATTTTCTGCCTTGTGATTATTCCCTAAACAATACAGAAGAACCACTCTTTACATTGCGCTAGGTATTTCAGGTGACTTAAAGTACATGGGAGGGTGTGCAGGGGTTGTCTGTGAATTCTATGCCAGTTCACCTGAGGCCCTTGCATATTGGAAGATTTGGTATCTGTTGGGGGTCCAGAAACTTACCCCCATGGATGCCAAGGGCTACCTGCATATTTTTTTGAGAGAGAGGGGAGAGATTTAGAGAGAGAGAGAGAGAATTGATTTTATTAATTATTTCATCTGGCCTTCGTTTCTTTGACCTTCAGTTCTGTCCATGGTGCTGGGGTTCAAGAAGCTGGGTCTTTGCACAAGCCAGGCATGCACTTTAACCCTGAGCCACTGCTCCAGCCCTGCACAGTGGTTGGAGATTAGAAGTCTGATGATTTGTGCACTTCATATGATTGTGACTGTTCTACATTTACAATCATGCATGTTTCCTATTTTTCTGATTATAGTTTAAATAGAGTGAACATAATATTTTATATATTACATTTTAAATGTATCATTATATAACTACATATTTTTTGATACTTTAAAGCAATTAATTCAAGGCTAACTTCTCAGGGCATAGCAACGATAAAAAGATCAGATTTTCATTATATTCAAGGCACATGAATGTGAACTCACGAATTTCAGCAAAACATCCGAACAGGCCATTGAGTTTCACGGTCTGCTCAAAGTCAAGCCTCACAATGTATGATGGATGCTTTTATATATTTGTTGCATATGAGAAATCAGCAGCTAAGCGGTAAGAAAATTACCTGTCAGTTTCCAGAAAGAACAGGTGTGATAAACCAACCCGGCTGTTGTACAAATTGTAGCAAGCAGAACTTACTAGACGAGATTTGGACAGCTGCCTTCTCTGGCAGCTAGAGGCTTTAATTCAAAGAATTTTTTGATTAGTTCAATCAGGAGGAGAAGAAAAGAGGCCAGAAGCACGGGAGCTAAAATGTATTGAGGTTTTATGCCACTGCTGGTGTGACTTCCCATGGAAGGCCCCTTGAGGTAGGCCTCCTGCTAATCCCTGTTTTATGCTGAGCAGAGGGAGGCACAGAGGGTGCTGAACCTTATGCTGGGTCCTTTCAGGTTCCCTTCCACCCTTCTGCACCTGCTGTTTGACCTGGGATCCTTGGCCATCGGGCTCTGGTCAGGTTCAGCCATGAGCTGCACCAGTGGGACCTGGGTACGAGAAGGAACAGCAAGCAGGGCCTTTCTGTTCCTGTCTCTCTCCCTGGTGGGCTGGGAACTGGCTCCTCTATGGAAGGCCATAGCTCACGTCAGGGGCTGTCCTGTGGATCCTGAATGTCCCCCAGAGCCTGGTACATTGAAGGCTTGCTCCCCAGGACTTGGCTCTGTTGGGAGGTGGAACCTTCTGGAGTCAGGACCTTGCAGGAGGAAGTGAGGTCCTTGGAGATGTGCCCTTGAGGGGGGATGTTGCACCCCAGTCCCTGCTGCCTGGTTGCTTCCTGGCCACCGTGAGGTGTCAAGGCCTTCTACGCCATGCATGCCTGCTGTGAGGTCCTGTCCTCCACAGGCCCTTTCTCCCACGGAAGTCCTTGACCTTGAAAGGGTGATAAAGTTCCAAGCTGTTTAGAATCAGATTGCTCTTTCTCTTGTCCAGGGAGCGGCAGGCACAGAAGCGCCTGTGGGAGGAAAGGATTTTTGAGCTATAGAAATGGCAGAGCTTCAGAGAAGTAGGTGGTGCAGAGGTGAGACCACCACGGGCAGGCGGGGAACGGATCCTGGGTCACCCTAGGGACGAGACAAAGGTGACTTTGGGAGTTCCAGAGATCTTATTTGTTTTGTTGGCTTGCCTACTTGTATTATTACTTTGTAATTGCTGATTTAAAATGAGACTTGAAAAAGCTTTTATTCTATGTTTATTTATTTTTCTGGGAGTTGCCAGGGATTGAACCCAGAGGCACTTAACCACTGAGCCACATCCCCAACCCTTTTTATATTTTTTATTTTGTGACAGGTCCTCGCTAAGTTGCTGAAGCTGGCTTTGAACCTGCGATCCTCCTACCTCAACCTCCCGAGCTCCTGGGGTTAGAGGAGTATACAGCTGTGCCAGCTTAAACAAGCTTTTCAAATGGTGCAAAGGGCCAGAAAAGACAAATTACAAGGAAAGGAGAAAGAGGTAATAGTGGGTGCATGTGGAGAAACGAGATTGTGCAGATAGGGATGGAAGACAGCTATGGCAGAGGACGGAAGGACGCAGAGGAGTGCCAGTGAGTAAGGTCACAAGCATAGGAACTTGGGTCCTGAAGCCACAGAGCAGGGAGCAGGGGAGATGGGTGCAAAATGGGCAGGATTAAGGACAGACTGGAGCTCACAAGCATGAGTGACGCCCCAAGGACAGACCAAGACTTGCATCAGTTTTGTCTCTGACATTAATGACGTAAGGGTCCTGTAAGAGTCAGGGGGTCTCAGTCAACCACACACACCCCCAACTCAAGCCAGAGAAGCAGACAGAGGATGCAGAAGGGGCATTTGCAGACCCGCTGCTGCCTCCTGCTGGGGGAGCCAGTAGGTCAGCGAGGACCTGTCTTCAGGTCCAGGAGGAGACTTACCGGAGATGCAGAGCAGCTCAGCCCAGGTATAAACCACGGCAGTGTAGATGCGGGCCAGTGGTAGGATAAGTTCAGGTCTTTCTCACCTATTTCTAATTTCTCCTTAGTGACTGATGTCAAGGACCGGGGGTGGGAAGGCTGCTGGCGGTAATGATGATGTCATTATGGACTAAAGAAAGCAGAAACATTTGACTTAGCAAATAACAAAGGTAGTGCCTGTTCCGTTCACTCACATCCAAGCCACTGGCTGGTGCAATAAGACAAGTAAAATAAATGAAACATATGAAGCAAAGCTGTGTCATTTCAAAATGGCATCCACGTAGGATAGGAGGAATGGGAAGAGGTAGAGAGCAGACAAGCAGAAGGAACGAGGGACTGTAACTTTAAATCTAAAGACTCCGCGAACAGCCTCACCTTTACCCCCAGGCCTGAGTCCTTCGAAGAACCAATAAATCTTAGATAGTGGGAATCCAGTCAATTCATGCCCAAGTAGTGTGTTAGTTTACAGAGGTATTTAGACCGATTGAAAGAAGCCTAGAGAGAGACTGTCAGAGTCCCAGAACATGGGTCCAATCCAAGTGCTCTTTATCCATCAGATAGCATCGATGCCGGGACCCTGAGCAGAACCAGACCGCTGTGGTCCAATCTGTGCTCCACCATCAAGGGAACTGAGCTAGCTCCTCAGGAGGCCGACACCCCTTACGTTTCTCATGTTCAAGTTTTTTATTTTAGAGAGAGGGACAGTGAGAGAGAGAATCAACTTTATTTACTTTATTTAGTTTTTCATGTGGCTTTGGTTGCTCCAACTCGTCGTTGTGTACGTGGTGCTGGGGTTCAAACCCGCATCCTCGAGAATGCCAGGCAAGTGCTGTAACTGCCGAGCCACTGCTCCAGTTTGTAAGGTCTCTTCTCAAAGAAGAAGCCAGGTAAAAAGGTAGTCAAACGCATGTATCGGACCCACCAGTGGGTATAGCACCACATAATCTAGGGGATCGTGGATGTGTGGGGTGGGGGAGAGGAGCGGGGAAGGGAAGAGAAAAATAAATGTTCTCTGGACAATAACTGTCAAAAAATGTAATATGCCTAGAATTTGGGCGTTAAAAACATAAAAGAAGCCTGAGACCCCAAAGCCATCTCACTCTGGAGCCCCTGAGTTCCCTCTCCCTTTGAGAGCACACCATACCCAGCATTTGCCTTCCTGATAAATCTCTGCTCTGGACTCTTCTGACACATCCTGAAGGTTCTTTCTGTGTTGTAAAAGCAAGAATCTGCCAGGGCTAAGTTGAGGTCCCTCTGCCTTCCTGGGACTTCCTTAGACCTTGTCTGGTGACAGCATAATTATTTATAAGAAAGTCCTACGGCATTGGTAAAGCAACTAGTGGAGCCAGTGAGCAGATTCAGTGAGACCACTTGCTACAAGGTCAATGTGCACAGATCCACCCTGGTTTTATTTTTTTTATATATTTATTTTTCTTTTTTGTAATGCTGAGGACCAAACTCAGGGCCTCACACATGTTGGGCAAGGGCTCTATCACCAAGCAAACCCATGGTTTTAGATACTAGCAACAAAAAGAAACTGAAATAAAAATATTACACTTTCAGCTGCATGAAAAATGTTAAATATCTCAGAATAAATTTAATACAAAAATGTGCCCTGTATCCATTGCTAATAGAAATAAAAATCATGTAAACACTGAAGAAATAATACCGAGGTTGTAGATTTCAGAACACTACATTGGTAAGATGTCAATCATTCCTAATTTGGTCTATACATTCCATTCACTTTTGATCATAATTCCAGCGGTCTTTATGAAAACTAGAGGGCCAGGTGTGGTGGTGCACACCTGTAGGCCCAGCAACTCAGGAGGCTGAGACAGGAGGGTGGCAAGTGTGAGGCCAGTCTCAGGAACTTAGCCAGACCCTGTCTCCTAATAAAAAGTACAAAGGGAGTGGGGTGTAGTTCACTGGTAAAATGCCCCTGGATTCAATTCCTAGTACTACAAAAAAAAAACACAACTTTTTTTTGTGACAATATCTGCTTTTAAAATTTTTAAAATTTAAGTGGAAGTAAAAAAGGCATAGGACAATGAAGTCATTTTAATAAAATGAACAGATATGAAAATAAATGCTATCCAACCTATCGGGCTTCCTATATCACCACTTTATCAAGAAATGTGATGTGGTTATGGTATAAGCCAATGGAATCAGTGGAACAGTCCAGAGAGTTCAGAAGTAGACTCAAACCTACACGGTCAATGATTTTAGACCAAGATACCAAATCAGTTCATTGCGGACAAAGATGAACTGGATCTCCTCCTCACACCACACACAAAACCTAAGTTCACAGGATCACAGACCTAGGCATGAAAGTCCAAAGTATCAAGTTTTCAGAGAAAATACAGGTGAACATCTACACAACCTGGGGGTATTTCTTAGGTAAGACACACACACAAGAGGAAAAGGACAAAAGCAAGAAATTAACTTCATCAAAATTAAACATTTTTCACATTGAAAGTCACCATTAAGAAAATGAACCAAGGGCTGGAGCGGTGGCTCAGTTACAGTGCTTGCCTGGCATGTGTGAGGATGTGGGTTCAAATCCCAGCACCACATACGCAAGGAAGTGTTGGAGCAACAAAAGCCACATGAAGAAATAAATAAAATTGATTCTCTCTCTCTCTCTCTCACTATTCCTCTCTCTTAAAAAAATGAACTAAAATCCACAGATTGTAAGAAAAAATACTGCAAAATATGTATCTGACAAATGACTTCATCAGCAAATCTACGGAACTTTTAGAAATCAATGATTAAAAAAAAAAAAAAACCCAAGCGATTCAATTACAAATATAGAATACTTCAGGTAATTTTTCACAAGCAAAAATGCACACATTTTAAATAAGCACATGAAATGTTCCCACCATCAGGGAAATGGAGAATTAAAACCACAGCGTCAGCATGCGCTCACCTGAGAAGACAGCTTCGAACGCTGCAAGCGGAGCAGTCACGCAGGAAAAAGATGCAGCAGCTTCTACCCAATACCCTAGTGATTCTGCTCCTAGACAAACATCAAAGACAAATGGAAGCAAGTCTTCCCCCAAAGCCCTACACAAGCATGCTGATAGCAGCTTCTTAATAATGGCCCTAAATTGGAAACAACGAAACAGTCATTAACAGAAAAATGTATGAACAATTTGCAGCATATTTATACAATGGAATAACAACTCAGCAACAAACAGGAATAAACTATTCATGTAGCAACCGAGATAAATCATTCAGATACTACACGGGGCAAAAGAAGCCAGACTCCAAAGAGAAAATACTGTAAAATTCCATTGATAGAAAATCGGAAAATACATAAAACTTGTGTACAGTGAAAAGCAGGAAAGAGGTGGCTTTGTGCGGAGCTGACTGGCACCTGGCGTAGGGGAACTTGCTGACACGGTAGAAATTCTGTTCTCCATGCTGATAAGGTGGTGGGTTACACCTGTGTAGGGATTTCCCCAAACCTGTGACTTGTACACTTAAGATTTACCCATTGCAGGGCTGGAGCGGGGGCTCAGTGGTTATGGTGCTTGCCTGGCCTGCGCAGGGACCCAGGTTTGAACCCCAGCACCATGTACACAACAAAGTGTCAGAGCAATGAAAGCCACATGAAAAACTAAATAAAATTGATTCTCACTTTCTCTCTCCCTCTCACTTTCCCTCTCTTAAGAAAAAAGATTTATGCATTTCATAGAAATTTACCTTAGAAAAGAATTAAAAACAAAATTCGAACTCCAGTTGGCTTGCTTTTCATGGAGGAATGAGCTGGCACTTCTGAAACCACTTGTGGTGTACCCTCGGCTGGATCAAAAGAGTAAATATTTAGATGATAATGAGATCTAGGTTTCTCATTGTGAGAAAAGGTAGTTATAAACATGGAAAGAAAAATAGAATGCTCCCTGTACTGCTGAATTGCAATTCGAGCTATCAGTTTAAACTAGTGGCTTTTATGTAGGGGTGTGTGTTGGGGGGGCGGCGCCCTAGCTCTATCTGCTGAAAGAGTCTAGAAGGAGCAATAAGGTTCTATCAGCCTCCTCTGGATTTGAGTGAAAGGCCAAATTCAGGGCTGGGGAGGGCAGGAACTCCTTGGGTGCCATTGAGTTTGGAAGTGCTTAAGAGCAACGTGAATGTTCGAGCAGATGTGGGACCGACGTGAAGGAGTTCCTGCTGGTTCCTCGGACTGACGCCATTGGAGTATGGAAATAAATGACGACAGTGGCTTAGAACTCACTGAGCAAAACAGGAATCTGTGAGCCCACAGGGACACAAGTGACAGATGAATCAGTGAACAGAGAAGAGAGCAAAGCTCTTCCTTAATGCAGAATGTCAACTGATAGATACGGAAGGATTGCTGGAGCCAGGAGAGCCTCCAGAGAGGCTAACCCTAGCTCTGCAAGTTCCACCAAGGAGCAGGAAGGGCCCAGAATGTCATGCTATCCATGCACAAGTTACACCTTGATTGCAGAGGGAGGGTAGTGGAGATAGCTGGAGACACCTCATCGTCCAGGTGATTCCAAGAGCCGTTCTACAAAATCACCAACTCTTCCAAAATGTCAGGGTCAAGAAAAATGGGGAAAGGCTGAAGAAAGTTCTAGATGAAACAAGTCTAAAGAGCCAGGACTGCTAAATGCCCTGCGTGATCTGTATTGGAAGGTGGCCTGGGGTGTGGTGGGGTGCGGGCTGGAAGAGACACTGTTGAGAAAAGGGATCACGTTTGGACAGGTGGCACATTTCATGATGGTATCATATCAGCGTTCAATGTCTTGAATTGGAGAAGTATGTGTTTATGGAAGAGGTTATTTTTATCTTAAGAAATACTCATGAGGTACGCAGAGGGGTTGACCTGCTTGTCCAAAGCTACCCAGTGTATAAGCAGAAGCTGTTGGATGTCTATGGACAGGCTGGAAAATTCTGTGGGACCCTGTGGACAGCCATCAAGAATTTGTCTTGTCCCCTATCAACTGTAGAGACTATATATTGTCCCTCTTCTTGCCAAGTTGTGCCTCAAGTCAACACTTTTATGCTTTGAGGGTTTTTTCCCCCAAAGGTATTTGGTATTTGGACTGAGAATAAATAGAAACCTTGCTTTGTCAATAAACTCCAGTGATCGTGAAAAAAAGTACTCTTGAAATGAACGAAGGAGGGATATGGTGCTGTTAACTTCTCAAGCACTTCAGGAAAAGGTACATATGTATGGTGGCTCAGAGAGGCCAAGTGTGAGCAATTGGTGAAGGTGCGTGAAGGATGCTGAGGGTCTCGGGCTCATTTTGCAGGTTTTCTTGAAGATTGGAACCGTGTATATGTATCGCAGTACGTGATTCCTGGAGTGCAGGGCCACAGCCAGGCTGTTAAGCTTCCTGAGGTCTTGGCTGAGCAACCGTAGCTGTTCCTGCATTGGCAGCCAAGGACAGGCAGAAAGTGATGATCACAGGTCTGCAAATTAGAGCTCTGGTTAGACCGTAAAATTGGAAGTTAAAAAAACGCATGTCAAGCTGTAGGAAATTCAATTCCTTTGCATATATTATTCTGAAGGTTACTATAATTACAAGCATAACTAATACGGTGCTACATACTTTGTCATTAAAGATCTTGTGGGGTATGGAAAACCCCAGGCCCTGGAGCTGGCGTCTCTGCGCATGGGAGAACATTGGCTCCCTGCGGTGCCCTGATCTTCTCTCTTTATCCCTCTGGGCAGATGCGGTGGGCTGCATTTAGCAGAGGAGGGAAGCTGAGTCATTGCAAGTTTATCTTGCCCGAGGTCACATGGCTAGAAAGTGTTTCAGAGAGGAGGGGAATGAAAAAATACGGGTGACTTGCTACTGCATTACTCTCTTCTAAAATATAAACTCGGCCTTGTGCGGTGACGCACGCCTATGATCCCAGCAGCTCGGGAGGCTAAGGCAAGCAGAAGGATCGCAAGTTCAAAGCCATTCTCCGCAACTTAGTGGGGCTCTAGGCAACTTAGCAAGACCCTGTCTCAAAAGAAGAAATAAAAAGGGTTGGGGATGTGATTCAGTGATTCAGTGCCCCTGGGTTCAATTCCTGGCACCAAAATAAAACAAAATAAAATGTAAAATATTCATGGAAGAAAAATCTTTGCCCATTTTGTTCAGATAGTTGTGCCAGAACCTAGAACAAACCCTGCTTCAAAGAAGTGCTCAGGAAGTAGCTGTTGAATGAGTGAATGAATGTCCCGTGGGCTTTGGCAAGACCAGGTCCTTGTCAACTCCTAGAAATAGACATTTCCAGAAGGAACTTAGCTCTGAAGGACAGAAGAGAAATTGGACTTCATCTGGAGCGTTTCAGGGTCTCCTAGGGTGCTGCTAAGCTGTGTCCCAGTGGGATGATAGAGTTGAGGTGAGAGACGACACAGATGAGAGATGCCAGGGCAAGGTGGCACCCCCAGAGGGGGCATGTGGTCAGAAGGGACGGAAGAGCACCCCGTCCCTGACAGGAGGAAGCAAGTGCATGGGATGGGTGGTGCCTTGGTGTCCTCTGGGACAGCAAGGACTCCAGGGGTCCCAGGGCGTCCAAAGCCCAGGTAAGAGAATTCATCATGTGAATTCCCTGCACATCAAAGCTTCCTTCATACTTTTTTTTCTTGGAAGAAACCCCCAGAGCAAATCTCATGCCTCTGGGGAGCTGCTGGAAACCCCAGCCAGAGAGGAAGCCCTCTCTGATCGCGCACCTTTCCCCATCGCCCCAGGACTGTACAAGGTGCTTCTAGCACAAGCTCGTTGAAACCTCACACTGATGTTTTAAAGACTATGTTACAAACCCACTTGAGGGCGTGGAATTGGAGGGTGGGCTCATTCATGTTGCAGTGAAAGGTTGCAAAGCTGCTGAGGGTAAATTCCAGGAACTGAATCCAGCCAATCTGGATCTGGGTGGGGTCTCGCCTGCCTCAAATCAGTGCCTGACACTGCTTAGCTCTTGGTGGAATTTGCTGGGCTTCCTGCAGCCTGCAGGGACAGTCTGAGTTCAGACTGTGCTTTCAGATGCCAGCCAGTCTGCTTCCCCAGGGAGGCTCCCAGAGAGCTGGCCTACCCGCAGACCCAGCCAGTCACAGTGCCACCGCAGGAGAAGCAAACTGCTGTTTTGTCTCACTAGGGCTGGCTTTCTGTTTCCATGGAGAACCTCTTAAATGTTTGCATCTCATCAATTAAAAGGCACCTTCCCCCAACAGAAGATGGGATGAGCACATTGTAGTACATTCATTCATGAAAAGAATAGATGACGGCAACAGGAAAAACACGGGTGGATGTCGAAAACCATTACGTTGGGCAAAGGAGGAGAACAGAAGCTTAATATGTTATGATTCTATTTATTTGAAGTTCAAGGACAGGAAAATGAATCTCCGGTGACAGAGTCCGAACAGCGGTGGGTACTCACCAGAAGGGAACAGGAACATATTTTGTGGTATGATGGAAAATCCCCATCCGGATCTGGGTGGTCAGTGTCACCTTTCCCAGGCCACAGGGGACAACTTGGGTAACCATGGGACTTAGGGATGTTCTTCTATGGTATGCTGACCATTTTCTACATGTAGGAATCTTAAAACACCACGCTGGGGCTGGAGCGGTGGCTCAGTGGTTACAGCATTTGCTCGGCATGTGCAAGTACGCGGGTTCAAATCCCAGCACCCACGTACACAAGTAGGTGTCAGAGCAATGAAAGCCACGTGAAAAACTCAATAAAAAAATTGATTCTGTCTGTCTCTCTCTTTCTCACTGTCCTTCTCTCTTTAAAAAAAAAAAACCACAACGTTGCCTCTCTCAAATATACACAATAAAATTCAGCTATAAAAATGGATAGTGTACTTAAGAATCATGTTTTATATGTGAATCACACTTCAATTTAAAAATACGCCTTCTCTGAGAACATGTTATTGTGCAGAAGGTTGAACTCAGGCAAAATAGGGGTGGGGATCTCCAGAAGGGGGTCCCTGCGGGGAGAGGTTCCTGGTGACAGGACTGGAGCTGTCCAGGCTCTCAGGCTGTCACTGGCCAGGGACACCTTCCTTGGATCTGTGTCCTTCCTGTAAGTTGCTGGATGGAGAGGAGGCCTGGGGCAGGGCATCTGTCCTTGGTCACCCACGCCAGCATGTGAGTTGGGCCCGCAGCTGGCTTCATCCTAGGAAGCCACCAAGCTCATCCTGAGCAGAAGCCTGCGTGTGGTCAGTTGTGCCAAATGCACACAGCCTACCACACCTCCATTCTCATCCGGTCCCCCCTCTTCTGCCATGAGGTTCTAGTGCAGGGAGTCATGGGTGACTGTTCTTTCTCTCTTCTTCCACCGGGCCACGCCACTGTTTGTGCTTTAATTAAAGACTATTTTGCAGAGAGCATTTCAAACCAGATCACTGAGTGGACTCACGACCTACGCAAGGCAGAGAGGAGGGAGGCAAAGGAAAGAGAGGGGGAGGAAAGGAGGAAGAGGAAACGGGAGCAAGGAGAGAGTGCGTGGGAACAGGAAACGGAGGAGGGAGCAGGCGAGGAGACAGCTCTCTCTTTTGCCCAAACCCTCTACCCTTGGCTCCTCCTGCAGCAGGGGAGGTGCCTGCCAGGCAGGGGAGACAGGGAGGAAAAGGAAAGGGGAGCTGAGAAATATGTCACTGTGCAGGGAAGGAGGAGGGAGGGCTGTGCTTGCTGGCAGAGGGGGCTGGGAAGCCAGGGAGACCTGAACTGTACAGTGCGCTTCTTAAAGAGACAAGTCATCGTGTTCATGTAGACAGACTGAACTCAGGATCAGCCCTTCTGAGCCGGAGGGCCTAGGCCATGGGAAACTCCTACAGACGAATGAACAAGATGATATGCTCTGGACCATCCTGAAGCAGCTGGTCAAGACTTGCCTGTGGCTGCTGGCAGCTCTCTCTTCCCCTCGATGCATAGTACATGTGATGTATGGAGTGCTTGCTCCATGCAGTTAGGTCTTTTCCAGCGTGGATTTATCGGTTTTCAACTTGAATATGAAAAAGGATAACATCACGTATGTTTTCGCCAGCTTTCTTGCTGCTGTGACTAACAAGAACAATTTTAGGAGGAGAAGTTTATTTAGGGGCCCATGGTTTCAGAGGTCTTAGTCCAGGAAGGCCAGCTCCATTCCTCAGGGTTCCAGGAGAGGGCAACATCATGGTGGCAGGCGTGGCCCCAGGGAGCAGGGAGCTCAAGGTGTCACATCAGGAAGCAGGGCAGAGAGGGAAAATTCACGCCAGATACAGAATATACACCCCCAGGTACGTGCTCCCCGACCCACCTCCTCCAGCCACACCCTACCATCCTATCAAGGGATTAACTCACTGATTGGGTGAAGGCTTTTATAACCCAGTCATTTCACCTCAGCCTTCCTGAATGGTCACGTGGGGGCTTTTGGGGGACACCTTTCATCCAAACCATAACAACATACGTAATAGGGTTCTACGACTACAACCTCCCTTTATCAGGGACTTAAGGTCAGACACAAGGTGGAGCACCGCTCGCATGTTCATCCTTTCAACAGCCCAGGGACCTTATTCTACCTCTTTACCAGATGTGACACACAGAGGTCCACCTAATCCTTACGACCAAATGCGTGCTTCTGACCACCCCATTCATCCTTCTGTTCTCGATGTACTTCCTTGTTTAATTCTAAGGGTAGTGCTGTGAGTCAGGTGTCCCTACTTCAGAGATGAGGAAGAAATTCAGGCACAAACGTGATCTAGCTTACAAGTGCCCCCAGAGAATCCTAGCACCCATTAATGGCCTATCATATATTCGGCGTCCACTAATTTATTTAATCACAGGTGCTTCTCGAGAGCCCGTAGCCTGCTCTAAGTGGGAACAGTATGCGGTTGCAATGTCATTACACCTTAATTTGGTAAATTTCCTCCAGCCTTCATCTGACACGTCACAGATTCCAGCCCTCATAAAACTTAATGAGATGTGGCTGCACATGTGTGCTGCAAGTGCCTGTACAACATTCAGACCCTCCCTGAATCTCCCACCATCCTCACATAGGTTTCCAGAGAGGAAAACTCTCCGACCTCCTTAGAAGAGAGAAAGGGATGCGAACCGGCTACCCCATTCTCCTAGCTTCTAGATGCTAGAGAATGGCCTGATGTTCACAAAATCTTCTTCCAGTTGACGCTGAGCACCTTTCTGTGTCCCCAAGTGTTAATCGACCTACTCTGTTCTGAGTTCTAACACATTTCACTGTGGGTAGAGGGTTACAAAAGACAAGATAAATACACAATGCATCTGTTTTGACAAGTTCAAGCAAGATACGTTTCTCTACCGTAAAGCAAAAACGCCTGTTGTAAAAATTTGTCAAAGTTCAAGCTAGGCTGGGGATGTGGCTCTGTGGTGGGAAGGGTACCAGATAGGCAAGAGGTCCTAGGTTCAGTCCCCAGTACTACAAAGACAAAGAAAAAGTCATCATTTTACTGTCTTAAAAAGAAACTACAACAACAACAAAAGTCTTTGGACTTAGACCTGAATTTATACCTAAAGCTTGACTGCTTATCAAGTTGGGAATTAACAAACAATGGCATTGTGTGGTGATTGTGATAATTAAAATTATATATATATATATATATATATATATATATATATATATATATATATTGTTGTGGTTGGCCTTGAATTTGTGACACTCCTGCCTCACTATTGAGTTGCTGGGTTTACAGGTGTGAGCCACCTCACTTGGCCAGCAACTCAGTAGACTCTTCCATGAAGAATTTATTTTACTTTACTTTACTTCATTTAATTTTTGGTGTGAGGGATTGAACGCAGGGATGCTTAACCACTGAACAACATCCCAAGACCATTTTTTATTTTTTTTATTTTGAAATAGGATCTAAGCTGCTTAGGGCCTCACTAAATTGCTGAGGCTGGCTTTAAACTTGTGTTCCTCCTCCCTCAGCCTTCCAAGTTGCTGGGACCAAGCATATATTCTAAATTTAATTAATATCCTGGCTCATGGTAGAAAACTTAATGGAGAGTAATATTTTTGGTTATTTTTATCATCACTGTATTACAATGGACATCTACTCTAAATAAGAAAGACCATTGATAGTTTCAAGACATAAACCCTGAAATATGAATACCTAAATCCATACAGAGCGACTGCCAAATGACAGGCTCTAGTTAATTGAACATTTCCTTGATTGCTCACAGAGGGACCAATCCTCATATTGACAAGAGTGTCCTTGATACTGGGTTATATTGAAGTTGACCGTCTAGATAAGAAGCTGAAAAATTGAACACACACAGAGATCGAGCTGCAAATGAAGACAGGTGGCATGGGCTGAGTGTCCTAATGTTCATATGTTTTGGACACAGACTCACCTTATGTATATACTAAATGGGCAGGAGAGTTTTCAATTCCTATCCTAAATTTTCCTGAAATATGTGGTCTTCTAAGTCTATTTGTTTTTCCAGCAATTGGCAGAGTAACACATATTTTATTTTTTCCTTAATTATCCTGGAAAAAAACCCCAAATGCAATAATAAATGTCCAGGAGTATGTGAATTTAAACTCAATGAGGCAATAAGGAGTGGTGGGGAGTTCTGCCAATCGGAGGTACAAGTGCTGTCAGGTTCAGCCGAAGGTTGTCAAGTGGGCCTGGCATTGATGGATTTCTCAGTCTTTCCAAAGACCCAGGAGGTGTGGGTTTTTATGGGAAATATTTCAATCTTGGCCATTAACAAAAACATGATATGTTCTGGAATTCTGTAGACCAAGCAGAACACACTTGTGGACATCTGATCAGTAAGGCCCCCTTAGCAAAATTTCCAGGGCATGGAATCATCTCACGAAAATCACACAATTATTAACTTACTCCAAACCTAACAACCACCTACCACTTCCAAAGGATTTACAGCAGACATGGAGGAGCCCAAGGAAAATACAGTATTTGCAACAATGGGCTTTAGGATCCGACATCCTCAGTTTCATCCCAGCTCTGCTGCCTTTTGGCAGCGTCGGATCATCAGCAAAATGAGGATTATTCCTACCTCTCAGAGTGGTCTGATAATTTAATGAGATGGTGCTTTGATCACTGATAGCAAACACTGCTTGTTTGCAGGCCGACACAAGGGAAGGTGACTTCTTAAGATTATGAACAGCCCTGTGAGAGAGTCCTGGCTTTGGGTTTTCCATGTCTGTCCCCAGCCAGCGTCCTGCAAGCTGGGACTGGTGTTCCTTCCTTAAAAGTGTCCTCTCGATCTGGTGAGCACCCAAATTCACACAGCTTGGTGCAGATGCCTCTCTCCCAGCCTTGCGGCCTTTCAACCTCCTCCCGCCACTGGGCCGTGTAACTCTGTGCTGCATCTGATAACATGAATCACGCAGTCCTGCTACACCCAATTCCTGTCCAGTGCTGAGCTGTACTTTCCAAGTCACGTCTTGACACATACGTCCTTGGGGACTGAGGCAGTGGCAGAAAACTCTCCTAAAGTCAGGGTCTGGAACTGCCTGTCAAGTCCCGCAGCCAGCTGTGCAACCTTAGACACCCTTACCAGCTCGGGACATTGGTTCTCATCCTCCCTGGAAGGCTCCACTCTGTTCCTACTAGAAAGTCCCCTTCCTAAAGTCTCCTGATTCAGGCTCCCAGTCTTGCAGCTTTGAGACTTCTCCAGATCTCATTGAATCTGCTTGTCTGTCTTTGAGCAGCAATCAATGGTGACTGGCTCTGGATTGTGTAAGCCATTATGTCCTCTTGAATTCTTTTTCTCTGTTCTTGTGCATTTTTCTCCACTAGGGTGGGATGAGGAAGTTGGGCTTTGGGGAGGGGCCTAATTCATGAGGGTGGAGCCCTCCTGCTTGGGATTAGTGTTTTAACGAGGGGCGAGGGGTGGAGGAGATCAGGGTTCTCACTTTCTGCAACATGGGGACACAGGGAAAAGGTGCTGTCCACGAGCCAGGAAGTGACCTCTTGACAGACTCCAAACCTGCCCACACCTTGATATTTGGACCTTCTGCCTCTAGAACTGTGAACAGTATGTTCTGTTGCTTATAGAATCTTCCATGGTATTTTGTTATAGCAGCCAAAACAGACTAAGGCAGTAATGTGAAGAAAAGACTAAGATCTTTAGGATCAAATGGTTGTGTTTGTGAGTGCCACTTAGGGCCCAGCAGTGTGACTTTCAGCAAGTTCCTCCCACCTTGAGCTCAGGGTTCTGTTAGATGAGGTTATCGATGGGACCTGAGTAGGCAGGGACAATCATCATATCAGTCATCATCAAAGTGAGAACTGTATGCAGACCTGTGGGGTGTCACAGTATCTGAGTGACAGAGGACAGAGGTGCACATTTGGAGAGGAGGCAACGGTGGAAGACTCAGGCCTGCCGTGTGTGCTCCTTCCCCCTGAAGTGGACAGAGCTCTCGAACTCTCACAAGCACCCAAGAACTTCCGTAGGTGCTGGCCTGAGTGATGCCTAGGCTGAAGGGAGCCCAGTCTCCTGGAGGTCATTGGCATCGAGCACCTGCTGAAGCAGAGTGCTGGGCCTGGCCCCCACAACCCCTTTCGGTTTGGTTTTCATTTCTGTTCCATTGCCTGATTCCAGGTGATGGTAGCACTGCTAGCCTGAGGACCACACTTTGAGAACTGCTGACTTCAGATATTGTCATTCCACTTTATCTTAGTGATTCTCACCTAGGAGTCAAGTTTGCCTGCCTGGAGGAACCTCAGCAATGTCTGGAGACAGTTTGGTCACCATGGCTGGGCTGAAGGGATGCTACTGGCTTCTAGTGGACAGGGACCAGGGATGTGAAGCATTCTGCATTGCATTGGACAGCCAATCACAACAGCTAGTTAGTGTTCCTAAATGCTGGAGTAACAACACTCGATCTGATACCTGGGTCAGCTACTAAGTGTCTCCAGCGTGAGTAGCATATATAGTATGGGTAGTGTACCTGCAGGGTGGGTAGCATATACAACATCGATACACTGCTCCAAAGGATAATTCACATCCCAGACAGGATGGAGGAGGATGGCATGAGGTGTCATCATGCTGCTCAGAATGAAACACAATTTAAAATTTGAGAAACATTTATTTCTGGTATTATTATTATTATTACTATTATTTTGCTATATTGCAGATCAAACACAGGGACACACTACCACTAAGCCATATCCTCAAACCTCTTTATTTTTATTTGGAGATAAGGTCGCACTAAGTTGTTGAGGCTGTCCTCAAACTTGTGATCCACCTGCCTCAGCTTCCCAAGTAGCTCAGTAATGGGAACCATGGAAAGGGAAACCGCAGATATGTGGGATAGCTATACTGGGAATTAGAGCCTGAACACATGAACTTGAGTGGGGGGCACATTTTAGTTGAATTACCTCCTTAACGACCCTCTCTCCAAATACAGTACCATCGGATATCCTGGGGATTAGAACGCTGACACAGGAATTTGGGTGGCACAATTCATCCCGCAACAGTGAACAACCCCAATTCTCTCTGAGCTGCAATTTCCTCATTTTTCAAAATAGGGAATCTAATGTCTGCCTCAATGTGGCATAGAATAGGGACTTGGTGCATGAGAGTCCTGTCTCCCACCTTCTCAGTGCTTTTAACCCATCGTCTGTTCCAGGGGGCTGGAGAGGGGCAGGGGAGCTGGGCCAGCCCTGCAGCAACACAGCCCGGAATCCAGCTCCTCCTTTTGCACCCCTGAAGCATAGGGGCTGTCGGAAATGCAGACTCTCTGGCCCCATGCCAGAGCCACACGAGTCGGAAGCTCCGGGTTTTAGCTGATTTGTCTGCATATTAAAATTGAGAAGCACCAGTCTAGACTACATGCAAAGTGACTTGATTTTCCCCTCTGCCATCTGCCTCTTCAGCCTGGCCAGCATCTCCAGGATGGGATAATCTGCCCCACCCTCTTCTCCACACTGCTCAAGTCTGCATGTATCTTTCCTGGGCTTCTCAGCTTTTCATCACTGCGACCAAAACACCTGACAAGGACAGCTGAGAGGAGGAATAGTTTATTTTGACACTCCATATCCAAACCGTAACATTCTCTGCTTCATTTTCACTAGCAGATGGGAGAAGAGAATATTTTTTCAGACAAATTACAGTCTGGACCTTTAACCTCTGTGGTTATAATCTGTCAGTCAGGAGAGGAGCGAGAGACAACGACCTGATCTCCACGTGGCCCGGGCTTTCCTGTCTGAGCTTCAGAGAGGTCACCAGGTGCAACTGTGAGTTTACGCAGAACCACTGCAGTGGGTCTTTAACAAGCACTGGGCAGACAGTGTGGGTGGGAATTGTGGTCTAGAATGGAAAGTGACTCTTAGGCCTGTCACGAGAAATGCTCAATTAATTCTGTTCTCCCATAGCCCCCTGAAAATTTTCTGCACATATGAGCTACTCATGTTAACAGTTCTTGGAGATCATCTCTGTGATGATGGCTTCAGCCTCAGCCCCCATAATCTAAGGATGCCAATCCCCAAGAAACCAGGATACCCCACTATGTGACAAAAGCCAACTGTGGCTGTGCCATTGAGACAGGGGAAGATTCTGGCCCCAGGAAACAAAACAGCTCAAATCATTTTTCAACCGGGCTTCCCCGGGCTGCCCTGCTCTTGAACACAGCTAATACCACAGCGTCCATTTCTTCTGCTTCTCAGGCTGCTGTCTGCAATTGGGACCCACCGGTGGCAATGCCAGCGGCAGTTGGAGCAGCTAGGAGACAGCATTGCACGTTTCTGTCTGTGGGATTCTCATCAGACTGAACAAACGGCTGAGCGGTTTTCTAGGTTCTTCAGTCTATTGCTCAGACACCTGGAAGTCCCACCCCTGTGTCCTTCCCAATGCAAACCGTGTTTCTGGCAATGTATAACACACTGTGAAATATTCACCACCCAACGTCAGCCGGGCTGTGCTGATGTCTGATGCTCAGTCGCACGACTTCAGGAACAAAAATATCCCCAAAATAGTGATCTAGTAATCAGTGGAAACAGCTCTGTGATTTTCAGGTGGCTCCCTGGAGCTGCTGACCCTGGGAAGGGATGCTCCGAGTATCTCCATGAGTGAGTGAGTTAAACCAGCTTCTCATTCGTCTTTAAAGGGTGAAGGGTTTGGATTACATTTGACTCCTCAGCCCTCTGAAATATTCTGAAGCCTAACTGACAGGCAACCTAGTAAGGACAGGGATGGCTTTGCTAATGACAACATTTAATTTCCACCTCGTAATTTTAACTTAGAATTTTTATTTTTGAGACGAAGAAAGATTCACATACAATTGTAAAAATAAATACAGAAAACCCCTGTATACGCTTTACCCAGTGTCCCAGTGGTAAAATCTATTGAATTACGTGCAATATCATAGCCAGGATATTGAAGAGGATTCAGCAAAGATGCTTCACGCCACCCCGGCATGGCCCAGCCAGCCTCCCTGCCCTCCTCCCTAAGGCCTTCAAGGCGTCCTCCAATTCCACGATTTGTCATCTCAAGAATGTTGTATAAATGACTCATGTATGCTTTTGATTTTGAATTTTTTAAAAGCTAATTTTAAAAAGTAATTTTCAGATCGTGGTCTAGGAAAGTTTCATCCGGATTGTTGTATTCATCTTCTTCTCCTCGCCGTTGCTGAGTTGGCGCTACACAGTATAGATGGCCACGGTTTGTTTAGCCATTCACTAACTGAAGGACTTCAAAGCTTTCGGATCCCATAGGCAAAGCTGCTGTGAGCACTTATAAACGGATTCTGTGGGGACCCAAGTCTTCGTTTCACTGCGTTACAAGCCCAGTACTAGAAATGTTGGGCTAAAGGACAATCGCATATTTTGCTTCTTAAGAAACCGGCAGATGTGCAAGCCTGTGATCCCAGCAACTTGGAATCACAAGTTCAAGGCCAGCCTCAGCAATTGAGGGAGGTTCTAGGTAACTTAGAAAGACCCTGTGTCAAAATAAAAATAAAAAACGGTGGGGATGTGGTGCAGTGATTAAGTGCCCCTGGGTTCAATCCCTGGGACCCAAAACAACAAAACAAAAGCCCCCTGCCAGACTGTTTTCCAGGTGGGGGCTGTGCCATGGGCATCCATACCAGCAACATGTGATCGACCATTTCATATTTGAGGTTGCCACGATTTTTTTACCGTAGCCACTTTTCTGGATGTGTAGTGCTGTTTCATTCATTTTGATTTGCATTTCCCCGATTGTTAATGATTTTGAGCATCTTTTAATGTGCTCTCGTCTATCTGCAAAACCTCTTTAGGGAAATATCTCTTCATGTATTTTGCCTTCTAATTGGATTGCTTAATTTCTTTTTTTACTCTTAAGTTTTGAAAATTCTCTTCATATTTTAGACAGTATCCCTTCATCAGATATGTGGTTTGTAAATATTTTGAGCCCATCAGTGGTTTGCCTTTTTATTCGCTCACTAGTATCCTTTACAGGGCTAAATTCTTAAAGAAGTCCAATTTGTCAACTTTTCCTTCTGTAAATTATGGTTTGGGTGTAAGTTACGAATTCTCTGCCTTGTTGTAGTTTCTAAAGATAGTGTGTTGGTTCGCTTTCTGTTATTGTAACAAAATACCTGAGATAATCAACTTATAAAGAAGACAGGTTTATTTTGGTTCATGGTTTGAGTGGTTTCAGTCCATGATGAGGCCCTATTACTTTGGGGCTGTGAAAACACATCGTGGTGGGGGCATATGATGGAGCAAAGTCATTTGCCTTATGATCGGGACGTGAAAAGAAAAATAGAAAAGGCTGGGTTCCCTCTGTCTTCTTCAAGCTCACTCCCGCAACAACCTAAAGCATCCTGCTACAACAGCCTCTTAAAACCTCACCACCTCCCAACAGCACTGATCTGGGGAACACAACTTTAACACATGGGCCTTTATGGATATTCCAGATTCGAATTAAAGCAGATATTCTCTGTTTTTTTCCCTAGAAGTTGTATGGGTTTACATTTAAATCTGTAGTCATTATGAGCTTTTTATCTTTAAAAAATTTTTTTTGTTTGTTTTTGCATACAATGTGAGATTTAGATCCATGCTCCTTTTATTCCCCACCCTGAATGTCTCACTCAGGGCCTCTTTGTTAGAAAGGCCGCCCATCCTGCTCTTCAGCACGTTGGCACCGTTGCTGAAAGTCAGCTGGATGGGAGCTGACTGCCCTCCTGGTCTCTGTCGCTCTGTAACATGTTCTGAAATTGGCTACACTAATTCTACCCTTTATTTTTTCTTCTTCATCATTGCTTTAGAGATTCCAGTTCTCCTGCTTTTCCATATGCATTTTTGAGCCATCTGGTCTCCTGCAACATTGCTAACTAAACTCACTAATTTGTTCTAAGAGGTTTGTTCTCTGGTTTTTTGCTGTTTCCTTTTTGTTCTTGGTAAACTTGGCATTTCTACAGAGAAAAGCGTGTCCTCTGCAGAGAGGAATGGCTTGTTTTCTCTGTTGCTCTTGTATTTGCTGTAACTTGGAGAACTATGTTGAAGAGAGGTGTGAGAGTAGGCAACTCTATCTTGTTCCCCATCTTAAAGGTAAAATTTTCAAGTTGCTTTACTGAAATGAAGAAGATTCATTTTGTTTAGTTCAAGGTATTTAAAATTTTTCCTTTACATTGTCTTTTTGACTCATGCATTACTTAGAAGAAGGTTGTTTGTTTTCCAATTGTTTAGAGATTTTCCCGTTTTCCTTTTGGTTTTGGTTTCCACTTTGATTCCTCTGTGGTTGGAGAATATTCTGCATGATTTCAATTCTTTCCAGTCTCTTGAGGGTTATTTCATGGCCCAGGACGTGGTCTTCCTGGAGTAAGCTCCACAGACATTTGAAGAGAGTACCTTCTGCTGTTTGGGTGACAGTTCTATATCTGTTGGTTTGATCTGCTGGGTTGCTGGGTTGCTGGGCTTTGCTGTGTCCTGGCTGATTTTGTCTCATTGCTCTATGCATTGCTGAGAGAGACCTGATGAAGTTTCCTGCTGCAACTGTGGGTGTTTCTGCCTTTCAGTTTCCATGTCACACAGTTGTCATTTGGTGTGACGCCCAGTACCACGATGTCTTTTTGCTTGATTGGCACTTGGATCTTTGTATCCTGCCTCTCTCTGCTTCAGGTATTCTTTCTACTTTGAAGTCAACTGGTTATTAATATTGCCATTTCTCCTTTTTTCTTTTGCTCATGTTTATATAACATATATTCTGCAAGTCTGTGCTTTTAATCCATTTTATATTGATTTATTTAAAATGAGTTTCTTGTATGCAGAATATTTTGGATTTTTTTAAATCCACTCTGCAAATCCTGTCTTTTAATTGGTGTGTCTAGACCACTTAAATTTATGTAACTGTTAATATATTAGGGCTTAAGTCTGATTTTTTTATTCTAACTTGTTCTAGTTTTCATTTATTTCTTTCTTGTTCCTTGCGGGTGAGTTGAACATCTAGATTTCCGTTCTGATTTATCTGTAGCATTTTTGAACGTTTCCTTTCACATTTCTTTTCCAGTTTTTGCTGTGAAATCTATCACACGGTACTGGCATCTCTGTTTTACCGGCACTAGTGAGGGATGGATGCCCCCTGTGAGGCCCCCGTGCCCTCATCTCTCGTAAAGCCAGTACCCTTTGGTTGGGGCTTTTCCGTTCCGTGCCTGCTGGTGCTTCTGAGCTGTTAGCTTGTTCACGCACGTATTTGGAACCTGAGACAAGAGCAGCACTCGGGGACTCGCCTGGGGCCAGTCCTCAGGCCCCAGGTCCCTGGACAGTCCATTTTCTTCTCCTTTCAGCATCTTCTGAAGTTTGCTTCACATACGGCTTCCACGGTCTTTAAGCGAACGTAACAAGAGGTCAGAAGACAATGTCCCCTGCCTTCCAGGAGCGCAGGCCAGCCTGCTGCTGCTGGTCAGACACTACTTCATCAATTCTAAGGTGCGTTTTCATGTGTTTCTATAACAGCCTCATTAGAAACCCTAATCACACACTGTGGACTGTGGCATTTAAAATATACAATTAAAACTTTTTTTAAAATAAAATAAAATATACAATTAATGTTTTTACTGTGTTGTTCACAGATTAACCACGACCTTTGTCCCAGTCTGATTTTAGAATATTTTCATCAGCCCCCAAAGAAGCCTTACATCAGTTAGCAGTCCTTCCCCCTCTGCCCAGTACCCACTGGCAGCCACTGATCTGCTTTCCGCCCTGTGAATTTGTACTTTTCGGAAGCTGAGTACCAACAGAGTCATGTGATATGTGATTGTGACCGGGCTCCTTCACGCAGTACAATGCTTCCAATATTCATCAATGCTCTGGTGTGCATTAGTAACGCATTTTGGCTGAATAAAATTCCATTGTACAGATACAACGCATGTTGTGTCTCGGTCCACCAGTGGACATATATTTGGGTTACTCCTGCTTCTGGCTCTTATGCAAATGCTCATGAACAGGCTTTGGTGTGCACATGCGTTTTATTTTTCATGCAGTGGGATTGCCGGGTCCTGTTGCATCTCTGCGCTTGATTTTCCCGAGCAGACCCCAGCAGCTAACGTTGAGCGCTGAGTGTGGATTCTTCAGCATCTCTGAGACTGAATGTGTCTTCGACGGCACTTTGAAATTGCAACCGGCTACTGTCTTCTTTCTTGATGACACAGAAGGGTGCGTTTTGCAATCTATACTGTTTTGGATTGGATGCTGTGTGGTTGTTGCTCACCCTCAGATAAATGCTGAACAGTCCTGACAATAATATAAAAGCAAAGATGGCAGAAATCAGGAAGTGGGGGGAAGGAAGGTTGAGGGTGGAGTTTTGATCTGATCCCCAGTTGATGGAACAAGAAAAGAAGATATGTAATACAAAGAATTTACAAAAGAGGAATTTACAAATATGATGTGTTTGAGAGGAGCAGAGAAGCAAAACAATGCCCAGAAAGCAAATAATCATCTATTATGGCAAGCAATCAATAAACCTAAGACTCATAGATACAGAAATAGCAAAGCAGTCACATTCCTTAGAAATATGGAGCTAACCAGAAAAACAACGAAAGGAGACAAGGGTGGTCACTTTTTACATTCTGTATTATGGGGAGCGGGAAGGATGGAGTTGGCGAGAGACAGGAGATTTGACATTTATTATTTCTCCTGTTCTGTTTGATGTTCAACCATATGTTAAGTGTCAAATATGATAAAGCTTTTAAAATGCATACTAAAATAAATGCTTTGTTAAAGTAAGCTCTGTTGTGATGAACACCTCAAGAGCAACAGGATAGGAAATGTAAAATATGGACCTTGAGCAAGGTAAAAAAGAGGGAGGAAGTACCTGATGTGAGTCAGCCTTCCGTTACTGTGACAAATAACTTGAGATGATCAACTTAAAAAGAGGGAAGGGCTATTTGGGTTACAGTTTCAAGGTTTCAGTCACTGTTGCATGGGTGTGTGGTGAAGGGCTTCCTGGTGGAGGTGTGTAGTGGAGCAAGCTGCCTGCCTCATGGCAGCTGGTGAGACTGGCATCTCACAGTCCCTTCCGGACCACGCCCACCGACCCCATGCCTCCCATCATGCCCTGCCTCTTAAAGGTTCCACCACCTCCCCCAGACTGAGGACCAAGTCTTCAACATCCAGGCTTTTGGGGGACATTTGAGACCCAAACTACAGCACCAGGAGTGAGTTGATTAAAATCTTCCATTTCTCAGGTGTTAGTCATCCAATATGAGAGTTCCTATAAGTTTTATTTATGGCTATTTACAGCAATAAATTTATAGGTCGCATAAACTCAAGAAGAAGGAAAGGAAAGGAAATTAATACTTTTACTTTGTCACATACTAAGTGGCTTAAACTCTCCACACAGAGGAAGGTTGATATTGGCGTTTTGTTTCGGTTTGTGACGCCATCTAGATGAATGACTGAACCAAGCTGTCGAATCTCCGTTCTCTCTGTGACTTGGTTTTATCACCCCTACAAAGGCAATAATATTCTTATTCTGTCTATAAAACTAAATCATGTCATGAAATGTAGATAAAATGAAGACTCTTTGAAGAGTGGAGGGCGGGTAAACTTCTTTTAATCAAAGCTTTTTGCACATTAGCAAACAGGTGTTTGCATAAGCAGCGTGGGGCAGTCCATGTTTTTCCCTGTGATAGTTAATATTTGACGACATTTAAGTTGTTGAATTTTCAGTGTTCTGTTTTCTCGTTCCTTTCAAATATAAAATATTAGAAATTCAAAGCATTCATAAATCTTCCTGTGGGAATCCAGAAGTCAGCTGGGTCTCCATCACACATCAGTTCTGAAACGGGAATTGACAGTCTTGTGCAATGATTCATGGATCAGCACATGCCCTGATCGCTTGTGAGATGTTTTAACATGGCAAATGACCCAAGAGCCGCTGGTTAACTGTGCATTTTAGTTTATTCTACCTGGTTTCCTCATCCCAGTCCAAGCGCACATGAAATCTTCTTGGATTGTTCCAATAAGACCAAAAACAACTTTGAGACAAGATCACTTACCTGGCTTTCAGAGCAGAATAACCCTCTCTCCCTTCCTTCCCAGAAGACTGAGACTGTGTCTGTGGCACACGAGGTGTGTACAGTGGTCTCGGCAGGGTCATGTGCAGGGCATATACTCTCTCCTCTAACTGCTGCACAAACTTAAGGATGGCACTGTAATGAGCCCCATCTTACAGGCGAGGAAACAGGCTTAGAGGGATAGGGGAGATCGCCCGGAGCCATTGGACTAGCAAGGGAGGGGACAAAGCACAAATACAGCCGTGGAAATCTGAGCTCCTGGGCCCCGTGGCCTGCAGCTCCTCTGCACACCAGGAACTGATACGGGGAGAGGCATCACCACTCCTGAAATCCTCTTACCTGGCAGGCGTTTGCATAGGCACTCGGCTTGATCTTCACAGTGATGCTAAGAGAGTGATTTTATTATCAGGATTAGTCTTTGCTTTTCACCGATGAGGAGTCAGAGAAGCAGAGGAGAGGAGGGAGAGAAAACAGAGGCAGAAAGAGAAGGATGTCCGCAACTGTGGGGTGGGGAAAGGGAGAACTGACAGTGGGAGGGTGCTGAGAGGCAGCTAAGGGGCACAGAGGACCCAAGTAGAGGATTTGCTTCATCACCATGTGCTCTGGTATACATGAATGCATCAGGAGCCCACTTAACTACAGTGACATGCGGAGCTGTCCTGAGCTGCTAAGCTAGAAGTTAAACCCGGAGCTGGTCACCTCCTTGTTATGGTGTGGGAAGTGGTAGTGAAGCCAGGGCAGAGGGTACCAGAGCCAAGAGATGAAGAGAGATATAGCACCCTTGCTATCATTAAAGCATCTGGATTCAGCTCGACCTGACGTTGTCCCTGGACTTCTGTTATGTTGGTCAATGCCATTCTCTGCTGTACTTAAACCTATTTGAGATAGGTCCCATGAGTCTCAGTTGCAAGACCTCTTGAAGCAGAGACTCACAACGTTTTCTAGTACAGATATCCAACCTCCTACCCACAGCACCATGTTGGAAATGCAGGAACTTCCATGAAAGATTTTCCCAAGATGACACAGCTACTGAACACTTGGGCTGGGATTAAAGACCTGGAATTGAAATGCTGCCCTTCTCTCTTGTGGCTGGGACAAAACTACAGGCTTTGTATGTTGTAGTCATTCGGGACACTGAGTTTTGCAAAATTCTATTTTAGTTAATACTTCAGATCATGTTCCATAACCAGAGCTTCATGAAGAACTATGGAACATTTCCTATTTCTAAGACCTCTTATTGGAAATGAAAGGATGAAGAAAAAATTGAAAGAGACTAGCCCTTATTGGGTACTCCTAATTTAGCACTGTGGAGTCATTTTGACATAAGTTATCTCATTTACTTCTCAAAATAATCCTGAGATGTGATTGACCTCATTTCCACAGTGTGCATGAGAAATCCAAGTCCAAACTCAGCCATCGGCTCCAAATCCCCTGGTTTGACTGTGAGTGGGGGTGGGAGGCCCTCTGGCCTCCAGGAACTGTGCAATTTGGAGGAGGAAGAGGCATCCAGCCCCAAGGTGCAGCCCACAGCCTTTACGTACTAGATGTGATCACAGACAAGGCCCTTCGCAGCTTAGAATTCTGTTTCTCCCCTGTAAATTTCAGGAAATACAACACATTCTATGGGAATGTTATGAGAATTGCTAGTTAAGTATGTGCATGACTTACAGTAGAATTTTGGTGCCAAGTCCTGGGGACACCTTACCCTCCACCACATCTTCTCGGGGGACTCTCTCCCTGCCTCTCAGGACACTTCTCTTGGTCTGAGCCTCTGGACTCTCCTGCTGTGCCGTCTCACCCCCTCGGCCACTCCTTGGGCACCTGTAGCTTCTTCTACTGAGCCTAGGCAGGGTTCACACCTGGGCTTCCCGATCTTTTCTGAACATTGTCCCAAGTTGGACCTGTCCATTTCTGTGCTTTCAAATAAAATTTCCATTTAGTATCCTTGCTTTATTATCTTGAACATCCGTACAGCCTTTCAAAAGTCTCTGTTCGTATATTTTCCTTGTTATCCATGTCCTCCCACTAAAATCTAAGTTCCGTGAAAACAGAGAATCTAGCTATCTTCTTCACCACTTACCTACAGTGCCTGGAGTACTGCCATGCACTTGCTAAGAGCTCAATAAGCATTGATGCTATTAGTTAGCAGGTTAATTAATACTCAGAACCTATGACTTGCTTGTATGGCCTAGCAGTCGCTGTAATCATAACAATACCAACACATCATGGGGTTTTTCCTGAATCCGAATCACCAACAATCAACACCCTTGTATCTCAGAGATATTAGAATGAACAACTTTGTTTTTCAGAGTTCATAAAATTATCTGCACTCAGGGATTATATTATACTTGAGAATTACTTGGGGCAATTGATGTCTTGAGCTGATGTCAAATGCCATGAAGACTCTCCGTTGATCCTAAGTTGAATTAAACTCCTCACGGATCAGCTGCTGCTGGGTGAGGCCTCGCAGAGAGAGGTTCCTAATGAATGAGATTTGGGGGTGCATTAGTAACGTACTCTGCACATGCACACAGCAAGGATCCAGGCTGAGCTCAAGGTGGGGTTCGCCCTTGTGTCCTCATGTTGGCTGATGTGGTACAGCAGGGTCCTCAGATGTCCTATCCATAGGCAGGACGGCGGTCTCTGAATAGAAATTACGTATCGACTCCAACTCCAGCTGACGAGTCGCACTGCCTGACACTACCCCATCATCTTGCTTCTGGGAGTGAGGCAATAGAGTCTCAGGGGCTACCCCAGGTGACCAAATCAGAATTTCCATTTAAGCAAAGCCCTGGGAGGTTTGTGTTCACATAAATGGGGTCAAAGTATTCACCCCACTGAAGACTTTCTGGGGTCTCACTTCCCTATAGATCACCAGGCAAGCAATGGGTGGTGGGCTCCTGGGAGGAATGGGTGGAGGAGCGCTGGCCTGTGGACACCCAGAGCTAGTAGTGAGCCTCCGTCCTGAGGGTTCCCAGACACACCCGAGCAGCCCTGTGCTGGAAGCTGGCTCACTATGGCAGCTAGAGAGTTCCCTGGGGACCTCATGTGACCCATGGAGAGTGTCAACAATAGATTTTAGCAGTTCATCTATTCACACAATGCCAAGTTAGGGAGCATCTCCTGGAGGCCAGCGGAGGAGGCAGAGAGGCTTGTGAACCAATGCCACATCAGGGTGCTGGGAGAGGGTCCAGGACTCACCAGAGTGGACAGCCAGGCTTCCTCACATACTGGCGGGGCAACTTGGAGTAGGGCACCCCCTGCTTTAGACCTCATTTTCCTCCCGTGTAAAGTCAGGTTAATAGTAGCTGCTGCCTTCCAGGAGGACTGTGCGACCCAGCAAAGCAGTGGACATCAATTGCAAAGCCCAGTGCCGGCCACCAGCACTGATGCATGTGTACTACTGCGGGGGCTGCCACCGCTGCTGCCATGCAGGTTCTAGCCGCACCCCAGGACAACTAAATCATCCTCTTTGAATGCCAGGCCTCAGTGTTTTAAAGCTCCCCAGATGACTCCAGGGTGCCTTGTGTCATGGAATCAAAAATGATTTTAGGGAACCTTGTGCTTCCTTGGGGGAGCTCCTGTCTCTGCAGAAGGCCGGCATGCAAAGAGAGATTGACAGCGATGTATCCCGGTTATGGACGAGGAGAAAAGGGAAATCAGCAGGAGTGCTTGGTCTAAAAGTGCCTCTGAACCTCAAAGGCACGTAAAATAAGGGAAATGGAACTGTACTATTTTTCCTATTATTTTTATATAAAAGAAAGTGACTGCCCATAACTCATGCTCTGGCGGAAAGTTGATTGTCACAGCTAGAAAGTAACTAGGTCATTGCAGCCCGACCTGACACCAGCCACTGGTGATCTAGAAGGTCCTGAGTGTCCATTAATTAACCTCTGGGAGCCTTGGCTCACTCCTTCGTGGGCTGGGGGAAACTGCTGCTCTGCATCAGGGCCTGCCAGATGGGAAAAGGAGAGCTACCCTTGCCTACCACAAAGAGTGTTAAAAGATTCAATCAGACTCAGAAACCCAGAGACACCGCGCAGCCCAGTGGAGCTGGGCATGAAGAGGATGACCCTCCAGCCTCCAGCCACGCCCCTTCAGCCTTCAACCACGCCCCTTCAGCCTCCAGCCACGCCCCTTCAGCCTTCAACCACGCCCCTCCAGCCTCCAGCCACTCCCTGGCTCCCTGCTCTGTGGCTCCGTGATTCATTTCAGGCAAAGCCACTGGATAAGCTGACCCCATAGTTCAGAGCTCAGAAGCCTGATCCAACTGACTTGCCTGTTGCCGTGGGTTGAATTGTCGCCTCCCTACAGATATGCCCATGTTCCCAGCCCCTGCTCTGTGAACGGGAACTTACTTGGAAATAGGAACTTTGTAGATGTAAAGTTTGAGGTCACACTGGGTGAGGACGGATCACCGCAGTTCCTCATAAGGAGAGCGAGATACCGAGACACGCCCGAAGGACAACTTGTGACAGCGGATGCAGAAATCGGAACAGTGCAACTCCAAGCCAGGGGATGTGGAGGATTGCTGGACCAGCAGCCGGCAGACGGGCAGGGTCCAGTCCTGCAGCCTCCACAGGGAGCCCAGCCCTGCCCTCACCTTGACTCTGGGACATGGCCTCTGCCGCTATGAGGCTACTGCTTTTTGTGGTTTTAAACCACCCAGTCTGTGGTAATTTATTACTGCAGCCCCAGGCAGCAGTGAAAACTGATGACCTATTCTTTCTCGAATAGGCACGGGGAAATCGCCCAGGGCTGCTAGCTGCTATCAGAGAGCAGCGGAACACACACATGGTGGTCCACTGGGGACAGAGGGGCCAGCTCTTGCTGGCCCACATCACAGAGGTCCAAAGCTTCATGGCACATTTCAAAAGGCTCATTGCTTTTATTTTGCCCGAGGCAAAGATGGAAACTGACTTTGGTAGAATTTGTTAAAAATCAGTTGGATTTTGAAAGAACCTAAGTGAAGATTTCTAGCCATCTTGGATCGATTTGGCCAGATAGGCACCAGTATGAAGGTCCTTCTCATGACTATTAAAAGACTATAATAGTCTATAACTATTATGACTTCTATTATGACTCCTCCAACTTCTTGAGAACAGGACATACTTGGCTTCAAGCCAGAGTCACCTGGCATTCTGATCTTGTCCCCAGTTCCTGCCAAGTCCTGCCCTCTTCTGCAGTGACAGCATGAGCCAGGGCTGGTCATGACAGGGGCTTGTTCCACCCTCCCAGGACTTCCTTTGAAGAAGGCTGGGGAAGGGGTTTCAGCACCCCGTCCCAAAGTATGGTGACAATGTAACTTTAAGTTAGCTAAACTGGCGTCTGTCAGCAAAACCTTTGCCAGGGAATTTGCAAGATTTGCACAGAGGTTGGCTGCGGTTTGTGGCTTCCTCTGGGACTGAGCTCTGTGCTGCGCTTATCTTACAAGGGTTTGAGTTCTGGGATGAGCCTTCGCCCCAGAGAAGACCCTTCTGTGCAGAAGATGTTCTTTCTGCTCTGTTTGGTAAAAACCTATGAAACCACTGTCTGACTTGTCAAAAGGAGAAAAATAATTAAATGTTTTGTAACCTCCCCCTGTCACCGAATATGAAACTGCAAGAATTTTCATGCTCAGGGTCCAGGATTTGTGACATCTAAGTCCCCCAGACCAAGCTGCGCAACTTGGAATAAAACTGCTCCCTGGACGTCCCTGGGTGTCTGCCCCATCTGTCCTGCAACATCCTCCCTCTCCTCCACGTCCTTTCAGGCCCTGTGGCTCTGCCTGCCTCTGAAGTGCCGTGTTGATGTTCAAGCAGTGCATTTACGGTGCCTCTCCTGACTGTGCTGGGAACTGATCTTGTGCTGGGAACTGATCCGGGTGCAGGGGTGTGAACAGGAAACAGAACAAACGAGGTCCCTACACTCCTGGAGCCCAGGCACAGCATTTTCAAAAATTCTGTAATACAGAGCCTCGCGGTAATGGGGGAAATTTAGACCCCTGTTAAGAGCTTTAGCGAAACAGGTAATAGGAAAAGCACAGGTGGCAAAATGTATTTTAAAACTGGGAAAGCAACAGAAAAAGAATCAATTATGGAAATAAAGGGATTAATTCTTAGGGCGCCCAGAGAGGCTTGTTAGAATACAAAGACGAGGAGATGGAGCTGGGGTTCTTCCTTTCTTTTTTCTTTCAGCCTTTACCTTAAGTTGCTTCGTTTATGTTTGAGTATTAAGTCCCTGGCACTTTTATGTGATAGGACTGTGAATGGGTGGCTTTCTTACCAAAGAAGATCAGTAGCGTAAGGTGGGCAGTGGAGCCCACCCTGCCGTCTTGGGGTTTTGACAACCTCTGCATACTCTGGCTTTCTTACCAATATGTACTTTTACAAAAGCGCACTGACCCCCTCCCGTGTGGCAGCCGAGGAGAACTCAGTGCAACAATGCACACACTGTGCATCTCGGGCAGCTGGCGGGCAGTGTTGGGTATGGTATAGGTTGTACATCTCCTGCTAGGCAGCTTCTTCTAGCAGGCTCAGATCTATAGCTCCTCGTCCCCTCTCCTACGGAAGCCAATACCACCTCGCTTCCCTTTCCTTCATCACAGATTTGGAATTCGAGAAGGTCCGCACCTTCTATTGTGCTGCTTCTTCTGAGCTTAATCGGACAAATATTTGTTGTAGTGGCTCTTCCTGATGATGGGGACACAGTAGTGGCTTAAGGAACAATGTCCCTGTCCTCATGCAGCTTATGTTCCATTGACAAGAGAAAATGAAAATGTCAATAAAATAAGGTCGGGAGTATTGAATGTTATGCGAATGCTATGCTTCAGATGTGAGGTGTCGCTCCCTGCAGGGTTCTGGAGCGGGGAGCGGGTGGAACGACCCGAACCTGGGCCATTCCCCGAGGGGCCGAGTCAGGACGGGGATGGGACCTGGGGGAAAGGAGTCGCTCCCCGCAGCACTCCAGAGCGGGGAGCGGGCAGAGCGACCCAGCAGACCTGGGCTGTCCCCCAAGGGGCTGAGTTAGGAAGGGTCGGGGAGCCGGGAACGAGGGGGCAAATGCTGGCGGCCGGAACATGGGACCTGCATCTTCTACCACTGCTGAGCTCTCCGACATCTCTGCTGATCTCTCCGGTTCTATGTGTCTTCTCTGCTTTCCTCCTTCAGGACAGGGCTGCTTTCCTCCTGGCTGCCTTCTTCTCTGGTTCTGTGCTTTCTTCCTTCAGGACAGGGCTGCTTGCTTGCTTGCGTTTCTCTGGCTACTGCTTCTCCTTCAGCTACTTCCTTACCTGACTAGTCGCTACTCTATTTATCCATTACAACAACCAATAGGGGTACAGTGCAAACACATTTCTCCAATTGTAACAAATGAGTGGACAAGTAGCTTAGTCATGTGGTCAGGCAATTTGCTAATTACAAGCCAGCTGGACCCCTTAGAGTTGTTTACCACCAAACTTTTACAAGCCAGCTGGGCCTCATGTTGGGGGATCCAACATGAGGCATTTCCCCAAAAGTTCAGGGAGGAGACCATGAAGCGGTTGGGTTATGATAGGTGAAATTTAAATTGCTGCCCTGATACACTCATGGGGATAAGCTGGGTGGTGTGGCAGGGAGGAAGGCAGGGAGGGTGTGGCTGGAGGAGGTGGGTCATAGGGGTGTGTCTTTGGGGTCTATATTTTGTCTCTGGCCAACAGAGCTCCCTCTGCGTCCTGGTGGCCTTGACCTGAGCTGCTGTCTTCTGCACGGCCATCCACCATGATGTTCTGCCTCACCTCAGGCCCAGAGCTAGGGCGTCGGCTGACCGCACACTGAACCTCGGAAGCTGTGAGTCACAATAAACTTTTCCTCCTCTAAGTTGTTCCTGTCGTGTCTTTTGGTCACAACAGTGCAAAAGCTAACTAACTGAGAGACCTACAAAGCCAGATGAGGCTGTAACTGTTGGATACCTGCCAGGCATTGGGGCTGTGGAGGCTGGGGATGAAGGCCCTGCTAAATAAAAACAAGGTTTGGCCTCATGAGCCGGACTAATGCTGCAAACACAAAATGAGAAATAGTTATTAGAGGATCAAAGCTATCATGACTCAGAAATAAATGAGGGTGTGCTATGGGCCAGGGAAGGGCCGGCTGAGTTGAGGGATTTGTACTGTGTTCCTCCAACCCCAGCTAGGTTTGTCCTGAACCTAAGATGTAGGTATGTGAGGAGAAAGTGAAGAAGAAGAAAAGAATACCAGGAAGAGGATACGCAGAAATACCAGCAGAGTGGATATGCAGAAATAAAATTGGCCTCAATCTTCCTAAAAGGTCAACGTGGGGTTTTAATTTCTTCTCTGCCAATGGAGGCCAAGTTTTCCCAACAGAATATGAGACTCTTGCTTCTTCATTTAATTAGGAAATTCTTCCAGAAGAGTTTTCACTGAAAAATTCAGTTAAGTATAATTAAAAAGATGAGTGCGCAGATTGGGAGAGCCTGGGTTTCTGTGCCCAGGGAGCTTCCTGCTGCTCCTGGAAGACCCCCTCCCCTGAGGCTGCCTCTACCTCCCCACCCCAGGATGCCCTGCAGGATCCTCTCAGCCAGGTGGAGGGACCCAGGGCCTGCAACAAGACAGCAGCTCCGAGGGCAGGAGGTCCTGTAAGGCATATTGCCAGCATCTGGAAAAGGGACCCCAGCAGGGCCACCCTGGCACGTAAGGCCCTGGCACGGAAGTCTGGAGACTTCTTTCTCCCCACCCTCTATGTCGCCCTTGGCAATTGCAAACTGCTACTGCTGTCTTGAATAGAGAGCTGTGAGAATCCCTGAGTTAGGAAAGCCGGGCCTTCATCTCCTCCTCTGCCAGTGTCCAGGGTGCAGCCTTGGGCAGTGGACTCAGCTTCTCCCTGGGGGTCCACTTCTGCTCCACAGGGTCTCCTGGTAGTGATCTAACACAGAGCCAGCCCACAACAGACATGTTCCAAGGCCTCATCATTGGCCTTGGATAATGTCCTGACAGCGGAGAGGGAGTCACCACTCAGCCAAGGATGGATAGGTGATCAGAGTAGGAGCAGGGGAGGTGCAGAGTTCATGAACTCCACCTCCGCTGCTCCGCCTCTCTGGCTCACCTAAGCCATTTTAACCTGATTCTCCTGTCCTCATATATAAAACAAGGACGTAAACCAGAACAATGGATCCTCCTTCCTCTCCACATTGGTCATCTGCCACCCCTTGGTGTCACAGCAAGTGTCTTGAAAGTCAATTGAAATAATGACCTTGGAGAAAGTACTTTCCATCCAGGAGGCAGGGAGTGGCTCTCATTTGCTCATCAAACACGTTTTGAGTTCTCATTTTCCAGATGGTCCAGAACGGAGATCTAGAGTCACAAGAGGACTTGTACCACATCTCAGAGAGATGCAGAGCCAGACTGGAACCCAGTTCTCACAACGAAGGTGTTCAGCTAAACTCCAGGATGGATTCCCTTCCACAGGGTTAGCAGTGTGCAGACACTGGGCTTGAAACTACGCCAAAATGACATGAGTTCCCATCCATAAGGCAGACTCCAGAGTCCCAGAGGAGGCTGTGAAACAGCTCCGTAGCCCTGAGGTCAGGGAGGCGCAGGCTGTGGGAGCCAACGCCCACCTCGTCTCCTTGCTCAGGGCGGATTACACATTTGGAGCAGCTACCACATCCCATGGCTTCTTTCTCGCCTTCCAAATGGGTTCTTTCTGGGTGGTAACCTTCGGAGGGTAAGTATGTGGGTCTCAGGAGCATCTTAAATATCATGTTGTGAAGCTGCAAGTGAATGAGACACGGTCTCCTGACAACACAAGAGCTGCCGGGAGGGTGTTGCTTATTTGCTAGGGCAACGCCGCTCCACTGAATTTTCTGTGCTGTTATAAATGCTCCACATCTGTTTTCCAACATGGCAGCCACTGGACACATGTGGTTATTGAACACTTTGCAGCCAGCGCAACCTGGAATGAAGATTTAACTTTAATTTAAATTTAATTCAAAGTAATTTAAACTTGAGTGCGAATAGGCATGCATGAGTGGTGGCTACCATTTTGGACAGTGTAGCCCTGGAGTAATCAAAGGCTTAGGATTCAGAGGATTGGTGTTCAAATCCCACTTCTGTCCCTCACCACCTGCATGATGTTGGACACGCCAGTTAAGCTCCCTAGCTTGAGTTTTCTTGCCCATAAAGAAGCTTTAGAAATTTCTTCTCCTTTCAGCTATTGTGATGATTTAATAGTACATTGAGTGTTTACTGCCTAGAACAACACCAGTACATAAAAATGGAAACTCAGTCCATGATTATTAGTGATCAGCTATTATGTATGAGAGATCTAAACCACATTTTGCAGATTATAGTGTTGAGTCCCAACATTTTTATTTTCCTTGTGAGCTTTCAGGGGCAGTAGGAATCCAAGACCAATTTGATTGGGTTTTATCCACCTAGAATTGTCCTCATTCCGTGGGTGTTATGGAGAGAGGTTTATAGGGAAATACTTGCCACCTTAGAACATGCTAGAGTGTGTTGAGGGTCCAGGGATCTGCAGTGGCCATGAACACACCTTAGGAGCACCAATGGGTCATCAATTCTGCTCTTGTGTCCCTGACTAGACTTTGTGCAGGGCCATGGTGCTTCCAGAATGTGTCCATCAGCTCTGGTCTCCACGCCTCCCCTCTGCCTGGAATGTCATTGTACACCCACAGTAGCACCCCTTTCTCTTCCCTATCAATTTCCTCTCCTCTGGGCTTTTCTTACAGAGTCAGTTCAAACACTGGTCCCCTGGAAGTCTTCAGCTACTTCTTCTGTGTGTCCCTGGAAAAAGCCTTCGTTGCAGCTCTTTGGGTTGTCTACATGCCCAACTTCAGTTTCTAGAAATTCTCAGAGCCTGGTGCATATCCAACACATAATAAGATCTATATGTTTCCACACCACGTACACAACGAGGTCTCAGAGTGATGAAGGCCACATGAAAAATGAAATAAAGTTATTTCTTTCTCAAAAAAAAGATCTATGTGTTTAATAAACAATAAGATAATGACAACAAAGTGGTATTGGTGGAGAAAATGATGATGATGGTGGTGGTGATGGTGATAATGGTGATAGTGATGGAGATGGTGGTGACGATGGTGGTAGTGGAGATGATGATGTTGATGATGATGATGTTGATGATGATGATGATGGTGATGATGGTGGTGATGGTGATGATGATGATGGTGATGGTGATGGTGATGGTGGTGAGGATAGTGGTAGTGGAGATGATGGTGGTGTTGATGGTGGTAATGATGGTGATGGTGGTGATGGTGGTGGTAGTGGAGATGATGGTGATGATGATAGTGGTGATGATGCTGGTGGTGGTGATGGTGGTGGTAGTGGAGATGATGATGAAGGTGGTGGTGGTGATAACAGTGGTGATGGTGGTGGTGATGGTGATGGTAATGGTGGTGATGATAGTGGTAGTGGAGATGATAATGAAGGTGGTGGAGGTGATGGTGATGGTGGTGATGATAGTGGTAGTGGAGATGATAATGGAGGTGGTGGTGGTGATGGTGGTGATGGTGGTGGTGATGGTGGTGATGACAGTGGTAGTGGAGATGATGGTGGTGATGATGGTGGTGATGATGATGGTGGTGGTGATGGTGGTGGTAGTGGAGATGATGATGAAGATGGTGGTGATAACAGTGGTGATGGTGGTGGTGGCCACCATGGTGATGACAATAGGCAACTATTCATTGGCCTCCATGTTCCAGGTACTACTCTAAACGCTCTGTGTATATTTACTACATTGAATTTATTTAATCCTCAGAATAACTCTACAAAGTAGCTACTCATTTTGGGGTAAGTAGAATGGCTGAGCAAGTTTAAGTGACTTTCCCAAGGCGAAGTGAGTTTGGAAGAAGATTCCTGCTTCCTCACCACCCCTCCAGGGTGCTGAAGAACGGGATCTGCTCTCCCAGGTCTGTCCCTTGCTCCTCCTCCCTGTGGACCCCTCCATGAACAAATGTTGCAATGACTCCTGTTGATTTGGGAGCTAAGGGACCAAGCCTCTTGCATGTCAGCATAAATCTCTGAACCTCTAAACAGCCCTGCCTGGCTCCTGAGGCCAGCGTCCCCAGCTCCTTCCCAATTCCCAGGCACTTATCACTCGGACAGCTGCCACGGAATGATTTACAACCACTTGGCTTTTTCCAGCAGGAAGCTGAAAAAATGCCACAGACTGGAATACCAATTGCAGAGCCCTCGGAGAAGCCCGTCACTATGCCTTTCCGCAGACCCATCTGCATTCACCCCCCACACCTAGGAAGAGGGGCTCATCCGGCCCCAACTCCACTGTCAGCAGCAGGGAGGGAAAGATTGGAATCAGGGCTGAGTGAGACGAAGTTTGTGGACGGACAGGTCTGATGGTGCTGACAGCTCTGTGCCCCCCCAGCTTCGGGACTTTTTAAATCTCTGCTGCTTGTCTGTAACTGACTTGCTGCTCATTGATCCTCTTTCTTGTGCTGGATGTGTGGTAGATGCCGTGGTCACTGGGTTGGGGAAAAAATGCCTGTCCACTGCCCCAGGGGAACACTTAGCCCAGTGGGGGAGGGTAGGAGCGAATTTGCTGTGTCCTGGGACACATGCTGTGAATTCTGAGCCCAGGTGCCCTGGAAGCAGGGAGGGCTGTGTCAACCTGCCTGGGGGACTCAAGGAAGGCTCCCCAAGGAGCCATCACTGGGGCCATGGCTCTAAGAATCACAAGATGGAGCAGGCTGGGAGGGAAGCCCAGGCAGAGAGAACAACTTCTTCAGCTCAGCCAGGCTGTGACACTCAGTGACTTAATCAAACGTGAATCTAGGTGCTGCTGTGAAGGTAACCTGTAGATGGCTCAGCGTCCGTCAATCATCGTTTGATAGCCCGCAACCATGTAGGTGGGCCTTGTTCGATTGGTTGAAGGATGGACCACAAAAGCTGATGTTTCCTGGAGATGAAGAAATTCTGCCTCAAGACCACAGCACAAAATCCTGCCAGAGTTTCCGAGCTGCTGTCCTGCCTTGTGGATTTCAGACTTGCCAGCCTCTAGCATCATGGAGCCGATTCCCTGAAGTCGATCTCTTGATATGTTATCAGCAATGTGCATCTATCCTCCTGCTCTGGTTCTCTGGGGAACCCTGGCTGATCTGCGCATGGGGTTAGTAGTATTTCCTTGTAGCTGGAGCCTAGAGAGTGTGGCTGGGAGGGGAGGAAGATGAAGTTGGTAAAGGAGCAGGAAGGAGCCTTTTTTCCAGGTCGGTGGGAGCGAAGGAGGGTGTGAGAGTGAGTGTGCGTCTTGGCGCACATTTCAGAAAGGTCTTCCTAGGGGCCAAGTGCAGCCTGACACTCTTTCCCCGTGTGTCTTGTTTTTGCCCTGCCTCATCCCTATTCTTGTGAGATCATCACAATAACACCCGAACAAGGAGGAATGATTGTCCCTCACAGGAATAATTAAGAATGTGAGTCCTGAAATCGCACAAAAACAGTTTGGATACCAGCCCTTCCGTTCACTCAGGATTGAATGAAGCTCCTAAGTTCTCTGTGCTTCAGTCCCTTCATCTAAGGCGAGGGGACAACCGTCCCCCTCTAGTTGTGGTGAGGATAAAATGAAGTGCAGAGTTGTGGTGGGCCTCCTCTGCATGCTTCTCCACCCTCTCTGTGCTCCCATTTCTGAACGCCCCAGGCTGCATCCTCCAGGGCTCCCCTGGGCCCCTGTTTTCCATGTGGGTTTGGTGAATGGAAGGCACAGCAGAGATGGGGGAAACATTCTTCTGCTCCCTCTTTGCACCAGAGTTTCCAGGGTACGAGTCCTCTAGGGGAGGCAGATGCAGCCCTCTCCTAAACCCAGCTGCTCTGCAAGCCCCCTGCGGTCAGGTGGCTGATGGTTTCCCTTTCCTGCTAGCCTGGGAGCTGCTTCATACCCTTAGCCTGACCCGTGCCTTAGCAAACAGACCCATGGTTAAACTCCAATTTCCTCTTTAGTGTGTGATTCCCAGTTAACTATTGCAACCTTCCATGAAGACTGGGATACAAGGCCACATGGACTTGCTTGGGGACCTGTGAATTACTTTTCTGAGAACCCCAGGGACGGAAGCTGTTTTACACCAGAAAGAACTTTAGCCGCATTACTAGTGCTATCCCACTTATGGATGAGAAAAGTAGGGCTCAGAAAGGTTAATGTACTTGCTGAGATTTGCACAGTGAGTCAAAGGCAGACCCTGCATTCGAACTCAGAACTTGGGGATTGCATGGTCCTACGGTGACATCACCTGCTTTCCTGTCCAACCTGAAGCCCCATGGTGGGTGCTGCACCCTGTGCTCCTGCACCCACTTACCCAGTCAGGACACCTCTGGTTCTCATCCCAGCCACCTTCATCCTCCGAGTTCATCTGTCCACAGAAGCTAAGAGGGATTGGGCTGCAAGATGGGCATGGCCCACTCTCAGCCACATGTGCAATTTCTTGCCAGAAGCCCCTGGAATCAAATCAGAACAGTGTCTCTAGATCTGTCAGAAAATTCCCCCCGTCTGGCTCAATCATTTCGGACTTGGGAGGATTTGTCAGGTGGCGAGCAACGTCCATGCTCTCGGGTCCTCCAGAGCCTCTGAAGGCTCCCTGGCACTCTGGCTGACAGCCCCAGCAGCTGGGTTTCTCCTGCAGAGGAGTCCGATCAATACCGCGCTGTCACCAGTTACCCTGGAAGGCTGAGAGCCGGCCATCCATCAAATCACATCGCCAGGACCCTGTGGCCTCTTCTGATTCGGGCTGGGTTCCAGACTCCTCAGCTTTAGAAGGTGCCTGTTCCATCCTCTAATTTGAAATTTCTTCATATCGGAATGGTTGGTACATGTTGGACTGTAGCCTTGTGAGTATTATGGCAGAATAATAGAGCTTTGAGGTTCAGCAATTCCTTTAGTTTCATTTCAAATTCTCTTTCTTCTCCTGCATCCAAGAAAAAAGCAATTCACTGTGGTAGTCAGGATGCCATGATTCATTGCTATCTGTTGATCTTGCTTCCTGTGCTCTGAAATCAGAGCAAGATGCCTGCCATGCTCCTCCTCAAATGCCATCCATCGCTGTTTCTGGGTGGTGGGATATGGCATGAGTTGCATCCCCTGTTTGCCCTTTTCTGAAAGTGATGTATCCTTTCTCTAAAGACCATCACAATTCCCTTATGAGAGAGGGGGAGAAGGATGGGACCCAGAGCTGAGAAGAGGACCCGGTGCCTTTCCCAGTATAAGCCTTCCTAACACCAAGGCAGAAGGGACTCGTGGGGAGCGAAGGCTTCGCCTAAGGGGACATTATGATTGATTACTAATGCGAGCCTAGAACTGGGACATGGATCTCAGACTGGATCTATCCCCAGCACATTTATTTGTTCATCAAAATAAATGAGGGGACACATATTTGGAAATAAGATGAACCTAGTGCTGTCCTTGCCCTCAAAGATCATTCCATTAGGCTGCCATTGTCAGGGGAGGGGTTATGGAGGCGCCACCAGGGGTAGCGAGAGCCCAGAAGAGAGGGCAATGGGACCTGAAGTCATTGGTTCGATACAGATGTGGGAACCGAGGGATCCTGGGCAAGGAAGCAGCCTTGGGACTTCCAGAGAGGCGAGTTCAAGTTGACATCATTGTGTCCAACAATGAGTGGCCACCAGGTGACTAAAACCAAGGTGAGGAGGGTGTGGAGGGTTGGGGAAGAGCTGAGCTGCAGCGTCATCGGCCTGGGCAAGACAGACTCCAGCACCCTCAGAATCTGCATGGAAACCAGAGGAGAATGGGAACCAAGGCACCCCAGAACCCATGGCATATGCTTCGAAAATATAAATTTATTGGTACCGAGGAATTGAACCCAGGGGTGTTCAATCGCTGAGTCACATCCTCAGCCTTTAATTAATTAATTATTTTTTTTTTTTTTTGAGAGAGAGGCTTGCTAATTTGCTGAGACCGGCTTTTAGCTTGCGATCCTCCTGCCTCGGCCTCCCTATCCGCTGGGGTTATAGGCGTGTGCCATGCCACCCAGCTGCTCTGTGGATATGGGTTACATAAGTGACTCAGCCCGAATGGCAGCCCTTCCAGGAAGCCTTCTCCAACTCCTTCCCCACTCTAACAACGACATTAATCTCTGCCTCATTTGTATTTATTAGGCTCCCCACACACACTTATTTTAGCACCTCTAATGATCCACCTGGCAGAAATGATCATTTTTTCCACATTAGGGTTTCTCACCAGCTCAGGGGCTTTTGAAAGGGAAGTAGCTTGTCTAGCTCATGTTCTTCCACCCTAGACTGCCTGACTCACAGCCAGTAAGCAGGAAAGAGTGTTCAAAGACACCTGTTAGACTCCCCTGCCCTCTTCCCCAGCTGTGCAGCCTCATTTACAGCAGCCAAACACTGGAAACAGCTCGTCCATCAGCTCCACCGGGTGAAGAGGCACATCCTGATGCTTGTGCACGTCACCAAATACGATTTAGCAAAAAGAAGAAGCAGGCAGACCCACCAGGGTGAACCTCACGACCTGTCCCCCATCCTTTGTTGAGTCCTGCAGAGAGGGATCCTAGCTGACAGAGACTGGAGCCTGGGGCTGGTGGGAGGGTTAGAAAGGACTGTTTTGGCGGGTGATGGGAATGCTTTGCTATCTTGATTGTGGCAGAGGCTCCCCCACATAGGCATTTGACAAAATTCAATAAATGATACACTTACAATGTGAGCCTTTTATTTTAGGTTTGTTTTAACTCAAGAACATTGATGGGGGAAAAAAAAAGATACTGTGAAACCCGGGTCCCAGGGAGGGTAAGCACAGCCCAGTGAGCCCAGTGGTAAGTACTGTGTTCGCAAGCCCACCCATTGCCTCAGAGTGGCTAGGCTCTTTGATCTATCGTTTTGAAGGTAAAGGCTGGGATGCAAGAAATCATGCGAAGTGGAGTCAGCCACACCCAGAGAGTCAAGGGTCCAAGGCTTTACTCCTTTGTGGAGGCTGGAGCTAGACCCAGGCTGCGGTGAAAGGCAGTCGGTCTCATGTATTAGACCCAGCAAAGGCGTAGAAACACATAATCCAGGGGAACCATAGATATGTGCGGGCGGGAGGGGAGAGGGAGGAAGGATAGGGAGGGATCTAGGGAGGAAAACATCAATATACCATGCTCAAAACCCCCCGGAGAAGCCAAATAACATCTATGCAATCATTCAGTTCTGAGAAATTCTCAACGTAACCATGTATGTTGTGTGTATGGGCAAAATATAGAAGATTCAAGAGACTAAGGGTGTTGGCAATGTGGGGGTGATTCTGGTTTAAGAATATATGCATATCATATTGTAATTTTATGTGCATTTATGATTGTACAATAACTCAACTCCTTAATAAAAGATTTTAAAAAAGAGGAAAAGTGGAATGGCCTCATTGCTTTTCTTACTGATTAGAGAGATCTAATAAAATAAAACCTACTTGATATAATAAGAACAAAGATAACTAGGGGAGAAAGAAAAAGAGGGGACACATAGTGATGAACTGTTTGTGGCTTGGAAATACATTTAGTTCTCTGACTACTTCAAATAAGGCTTATACCACCATTAACCTCAATTAGCAGATGACACGGAGGCTCTGAGGATTGGAGCAGCTTGTCCAAGAAGTGGAGGAGCTGGAGTTCAATCCCAGCGAGCCCGAGTACAGACCCACACGTTCGAGCTACAGCGCTTTCAAGTCGCAGGTCTCTCGGTGAACGGTGAAAAGTATCAGCAAATAGATACTAACTCGTATGTTCAATCAGCTTCCTCAATGCTGTGACTCAAAGACTGACCAGAACAATTCTAGGAGGAAAGTTTATTTGGGGCCTCACATTTCAGATGTCTTAGGCTCCGTTTCTCAGGGTTTGAGGTGAGGCTGAAATTCAGGGAGGAAGGTGTGGCTCCAGGGAGCAGAGAGAGAGAGAGAGAGAGAGAGAGAGAGACTCCCCCTAGATACAAAATATATGCCCCAAAGTCACCCCCAGCTCCTCCAGCCACCCTCCCTGCCTTCAACCACCGGTCACTGATGGGGTTAGGGCTCTCATAACCCAATCATTTCACCCCAGCCTTCCTGGATTATCTCACGTGAGCTTTTGGGGGACACCTTTCATCCAAACCATAGCAACATATAAATGTCTAAACCAAAGGGATAATGAAGGATGAAATTTAGATCTTGTAGCCTTTGTACCTTTCAAGTGACAGCCATCGTGACACTTGGCTCTGGGGTCCTTCCCGTGGTTGAGAAGGAATAGGAGGGTACCATTTTCTCATGACCTTCAACCTCTGACACCAAAGTTGTTGCAAAACGAATCAATAAATTGGCAAACTGACCGCTGGGTGCTGAGCATGGGGCTGTCTCCCCTGTGGTTTCCACGCCACGTGTGGCAAGGCAGATGAGATCTAAGGATGACTCCCAGGATCTGGGAGGGAGCGCGAATAATCATGCGGCCCTGTAGCCTCTGCGTCCCCCCTTGTGGAGAAGCTGGGCTGGTGCAGGGGTTCCAGGCATCCCCAGTGGCCCGGCTGCACTGGGGCTGGAGGGGCTGTCCCCTGCCCTGGGGCCAGGAACCCGTAGCATTTCCACACTGCACTCGGGAGAAGCGAGCTCAGAGGGGAAGGAGAGGTGCCCAGGAAGTCTGTGTCCCCATCTGGCCCCGTCCTTCGGTGCTGGTTCATCGACTCTTCTAAGAAGCAATGGATGGAAGAAAGCTGGGCCAGGGGATGTGGTGGTCACAGAGCGCTGGATCGGGAGCCCAGGTGTGGTGCAGGTCTGAACGTGGTCGCTGAGCTCACTCCCAGGTGTGGGTGCTCCTAGGGTGACTCTGGGAAGATGTATTAACCACTCTTCCCACCTATACTGTCTGAGTTTGAAATCAGGGGTGCGTAGCAGAGAGTACACAGTAGAAACTCCATAAATGTTAGCTATGATGGTTGTAATCACAGAAATTGCTTCAATTCCAAGACATGACATTTTCTTCAAGTTTTGGGGGTTCAAAATGCATCTTAAAATGGATGTGTGACTGTTAGTAAATCTAAAATTACCTAAAATAAAATGTTAATCTAGAAATCAGTGTATTCATCGAAGGTGGTAACGAACCTCTCCCTAGTTTTTTATTTCTCAGTTTTAAAATCCAATGTTAAGGAGCCGGTTCACCTACAATCACTGGCACTTTAGAACCGAAGCACTATGGGAACTCAGTGTGTGTTGTGGCCGAGGAGTCAACGCTGAACTCTGAACTGCAGCCAGGCGCCCACGAGCGGGGCTGCGCGGACGTTTGTTGGTCCTGTGTGCTCAGGACTCTTCCCACCGCAGGGCCTTGCTCATTCTGCTGTGGGAAAGTCTCCATCCTTCTTCCCTCGCTCAGTTCATGCCACATCACCCGTCTGATTCCACCTTTTTATTGTTTCCTCGGGGACGTTCTCTCCGACTTTCCTGTCTGGGTCAAAGCTTTCTAATACCGATGGTCACTCATTACAGCCTTGTCGCTGATGCAATCTTACCTGTCACAGACGTTGGTGGCGCTCGGTCTTCTCCAGCAGACTCCTGGCCCCGTGGAGGAGCAGCCTCTGTATCTTCTTTTCCCATCGCTGAACCCAGCATGGTGTCAGGTGTAAGGTAGGTGCAGCGTTCACATCCTCCGTAGGAACAAACACGGAAGAGCTTCAGACACACCAGGCACCTGCTTGGAGAACCCGGTCCTTCTGTTTCTGATGTGCATTTGAATGACTTCACTTCCCGGCTCCTAAATTTCACGGTAACCAAGCTCCACAGGGCAGAGCTCCCGTCTGCCTGGTCTGGTCGACAGACCTCAGCCCGGGTTCTCTATCACACTGTCGTCATTCCTGTGTCTCCCGCCCTGGAGAGTCAGGACAGCAGGTGTGACACTCTGATCCCTTGTCCCACGATGTAAATCTGCAGCCGAGGCACACATGGGCTTCCCAGGCTCACGCTGACCCTCCGGCTCCTGGTGGGTGCTGTCGTGTGGCTTTCCACAGACGATTTAAGGAGCACATTTGAAAGCTGGACTCACCTCCTCCCAGGTCCCCCTGCAGCTCACCGCTTGCACCAGAGTGCTGTTCCTCTGGTAGTCAGGGCTCCTCCTCTGTCATTGTAGTGTCACCAGGAAGAGGCGCTGTTTTCAGACAGCCTGGAGAGGTGGGACGGTGTGGCTGGGGATCAGCTCTGTGCTCATCCCTAATTCCACTCCACAATAGAGGAAGGCGTACGTGGGAAAGGGGTTAGCAAGCGGGACTCTTGACAAGAAGACCTTTTGCATAACCATCTCATTCAGTACCTATAATAGAGCAAGGCAGTGACACTGTAATATCCAGAAACGTGGACTTGGAGAGGAGAAATGGTTTGATCAAGGTCAGCTGGCTACCGAGTAGCGGAGCAGAGATTGGAAGCCAGATCTGCCTGACCTCTAAAGGAGTTCTTTGCTCTATACCAGCTTGCCTTTTACCCTGGCCCCATGACCTTGAGCCACGTGCTTAACCTCTCTGATCCTTTGTTTCCTCATCTGTAGTGGAGATTCTTACCGCGTGGACATCCAGCAACGGCCCTCAGAGCCCAGCAATAATGCATCTCCAAATGTTGCATAAATGCCAGTAATTACTGAACTCAATATCTGCAAACAGGTAGGGCAGAAGGCACGAATTCTTTCGTGGGTCTGTTTAAGACAGACGAGAGCTCTTATTATTCCTGAAAGAGTTGTCACAGCTGGAGGAGCAGTGGAGAGAGAAGCGGGGCATAATGCAAAGGCAACGCAACTCCCGCTTTTCCAGCCCAGCCTATTTTTATTTTTACTAAAATACAATTTTAGATTAGATTGCTTATTCTTGAGCATTTATAGCCCAGCTGTTGCCAGTGAGAGCTGAACAGTTAAACACCGCTCTGCACGCTGGCCCTCTGCCAGCCGCCAGGCAGACAGCTCCATGCTGGGCCCGCGGGCACCGCTCCTTCTCAAGCACCTTCCTGGGGTCCCATGCTTCCCCACGTGCTGCCTTGCCCTGAACGGGTAAGGGCTCCTAGGAACGCGCCCCTCAGCTCGTCCTGCCGCACCGAGGTAGCCCCCGGGTCAGCAGCAGGTGGGAGTTCCTGGCTGCCCTGAAGGGTGGCAGCTTTGCCCCCTGCCGGGTCCCCAGCTGGGCGCAGCCCCACCCAGGGGGAGCTCCACCCCTCCCAGGATGAGATCGGGGATGACTGATATTTACAGTGATCAGAAACCCAGGCTCTGCTTGGAGGAGAGGGACGGAGGGGGCAGTTCATAAACACCGAAGCCACAGGTCTGTCCTCCTGCCTTCCGAGAGCCCACTGTGTGTCCAGAGTCAGGCACGGCTCTCTGCAGGATGGTTTACACCTGAGGACACTTCCCAGAGGAGGCGCCACCATCACCCTCCACACTGCAGGTGAGGAAACGGAGGCTCACTCATCCAGCGGCCACACAGGTGGCGGAAGCAGGGTGCTGAATTTGCAGTTTGCAGTCTTAACCCCGCTACAGACTCTCAGATGGCTAGGACAGCGTGCACGCTGAACAGAGAGGGCAAGATTGCTTGGGGCCACTCTGTGTGCAGAGGTCCACGGTGCCGAAGACCTTGCACCTGCTGGGGGCAAAATCACGGTATTTGCATAACAGGGCGTGGGGGAAAATGAGATGAGGGAGGGAGACAGAGATGTCAGGGGAAGGCGGGTGCTGCTGGGGCCAGAAGAGATCCAAATGCCGAGTTAGGACCTTGAGCTGTGACCTAGTCGAGTGACGTTTGGGAAGGGCAGTGACATGAGCTGTCCAAGTTGGGAGCCTGGATCTAAGAGGAAGGCCAGAGGAGAGCCAACGAGGACTTTGCCTGCCTCCGGGAAGCCACTCACCTTCCACGGGGAGCAGACTTCCCGGTGCCAGCGGGCCGCACCTCCTCACAGGTGTGGCGGGTACCTGGACATGACCAGTCACGGGGTTTCCTGTTCCCGGCTGGGACTGGCCAAAGCGGTGAGCAGGTAGGGCCAACAGGCTGGGGCGTAGGCTGGAGGACAGTGACATCTGAGTCACGTGGCCTTCAAGTATGAGTGAGTGGCTTTGCTGGCAAAACCAGAGCCCTGTCACCGATGGAGAAGTGGCTGCGGGGCAGGCAGAAAACCACAGCCACCTCCTCCAATCAATCTAGCAACACGCGTTAGTCCTTGAACTGGGGTCTTCCGGGAGCAACTCCAGGAAGGGGAGAGGCACCCGGCTCGTGGCCCTCTTCACTCCAGCCTGTTTTTAACCCTGGTCCTTGTCACTCTGCCCACCAAAAGCCAGTGGGGTCAGCTAAGCCACAACCTGAGGCTTCTGCTTCTGACTTCTGACTTGGCCTCACATGAGCGTCCACGAACTCGAACCGTCAGTCTTGGGTTAGAGAGGTTGGGAATCAAAGGCTCATGAGCACAGCACAGGCAAAGACCTGAGCCCAGGGTTTGTGTTTCAAGACTTCCTTGAGTCCCCACCTGCAGGAACCCTTCCTCATAACAGCAAGAGCACATTCAACTTTGGGTTTTGAGACTGGCTTATTTCACTTAGCGTGATCTCCTCCAGTTCCATCCATTTGCCAGCAAATGACACATGGCATTCTTCCTCATGACTGAGTAATATTCCACTGTGTGTATATGCCACAATTTCGTTATCCATTCATCAGTCCAAAGACACCTTGATTAGGTTTAAAAAAAAGAAGCTATTGTGAATTGAGCTACTGTGAGCATTGATGTGGCTGCAGCCCTGGAGTGTGCTGAATTTAGGTCTTTGTATCTACACTGTGGAGCGGGATCACTGGGCCAAATAGTGGACCCACTTCTCGTTTTTTTTTTAAAGGACAGTGAGAGAGAGAGAGAGAGAGAGACAGACAGACAGACAGACAGAATCAACTTTATTTAGTTTTTCATGTGGCCTTCGTTGCTCTGAGACTTCGTTGTATGCGTGGGTGCTGGGGTTTGAACCCGTGTACTTGCGCATGCCAGGCAAGCGCTGTAACTGCCGAGCCACCGCTCCAGCCCCCCCATTCTAGTTTTTTGAGGGATCTCCAAACTGCTTTCCGGAGTGGCTGCATCAGTTTGCAGTCCCACCAACGATGTCTAAGTGCACCCTTGTCCCCACATCCCTGCCAACATTTACTGGGGACTGAACTACAGTAAGTTAAACTGCAAGCTTTTATAAAAATGCTGCCGTTTGTCCTGTTGTCAAAGACACCTAGAAAGAGCAGGGGCGGGAGGAAGGAGGGGAAGGGGAAGTGGGAGCTACAGCAAGGTGCACGCCTAGCTTTTGTATGTCGTTGTGTACACTACAGTCACACATACGGAAAAACGTTCTTCATAGGTGTAAGAACCATGTCGCCAGACTTGGGTGTATTAGAATAAATACGCACTCCAGAAAGGGAGGCAAGGGGCCAGGGCACCGGAGGAGGGAGGTGGGGGCCGGGGGACGTTGGCCCAATTGCATCTAGGAATATGTGACAGCCGATCCCATCTCTATGCACAACTGTAAGGCACAAATGAGACGAATAAAGTAAAAGAAAAAGCTTTTAAAATAAGAGCAAGAGACCACAGAGACAGCACAGCACCTGCTAACGGCCCAGCCCTGCAGCTAGACAGACCTGGACCTGGATCACAGCTCTGCCACTTTCCCATGCGATGTCCCCAGTCACTTGCTCCCGTGGGCGCTCGGTTTTCTCATCCGCAGCAGTAATGATCCCTGACGAGGTTTTGTTCTGTTGGGTGTGGCGCGTCCGCAGTCGCGGGTGGGCGTCTGGCCTTAGTTCCTCTCCATCTTCTCTCCCAGGTCACCCTGCATTTGCTTCCTGGGGTTGCTCTAACAAGCACCACCGCTACCTGGGTGGTTCAAACGGCAGAAGTTTATTCCTTTGCCGCCCTGGAGCCCACAGACGTGAAATCCAGGCGTTGGCAGCGTTAATTCCTTCCAGAAGCCCAAGGAAGAATCCGTCCTGTTCCTCTCTCCTCTCTGCCGCTGGTCACTGGCAATCCCTGGTGCACCGTCTCCCGGGGCCCTGTCCTCTCTGTGCCCTGTGAGTCTTCCTCCCTCTGGCATCACTCACAGGATCACCAGGTTGTCCAGGAAGACCTCGTCTTGAGATCTGCAAGTTGATTACGTCTTAAAGATGTAAGGACCCTTTTCCCAAAGAGCCCACATTCACAGGGGCCTTTTGGACGAGTGCTTCCTCCCTCTGCAGATCTAACTTCCTGTCCCTGCTTCACCTCACGCTCTCCCCTGTGTCTTCCCCATGGTGAAGTTTCTCAGAGATGTCGCATTTCCAGCCTGAGATGCGACATCCAACCCCATGGGTCTGCCCTCGAGGCCTCCGGCCAGGCCCCCTTCCCACACAGACTCCAGAGCCACCTCCTGGAACGTCCCTCCCTCGTGTGTTAGTGTTCTGCCACCGCAGAGCAAGCTACCAGCAGCTTTGTGGTTTCTTTTTTCTTTCTTTTTTTTAAAGAGAGAAGGACAGTGAGAGAGAGAGAGAGGGAATTTTTATTGAGTTTTTCACGTGGCTTTCGTTGCTCTGACACTTGGTTGTGTACGTGGGTGCTGGGGTTTGAACCCATGTACTCGCGCATGCTGGGCAAACACTATAACCGCCGAGCTACTGCACCAGCCCCCCAGCTTTGTGGCTTCAAGCACACAAATTGGTTCCCTCTGTGTGTCCGTGGTCAGAAGTCACCGCTTGATTTTCACAAGGCTGCGATCAGGGCACAGCCACGCTGAACAGCCAGGTGGAGGCTGCATCCCGGGAGGACCCAGGGCCAAGCTGGTGCAGGTGTTGGTTGAATCCACTTCCATGAAGCTGTAGGACTGACGGCCTCAACGAAGTGCTGTCTCTGCACTGGAAGCCACCTGCAGCACCCAGAGGCTGCCTGTAGAACCCTGTCACATAGGATTCCTGCACTCAGCTCTCGCTTCCTCAGGCCAGCAAGGAGGGAGTCTCACCTCGGAGAGCACCCAGTCCCTTCTGTGAGGGCTTTCACCCGGTTAAGTCAGGCCCACCCAAGATAATGTCACTCTTTAATTACTCAAATAAAAATCTGTTCAAGATCTTAATTATATCTGTCAAATTCTTCATCTTTGCTCTATCCTGTTACCTAGGACACATCATGAGTCTTCCCATACTGGCAAAGGGGATTGCCAGGGATGTAGATGCCATGAGGTTGGAATTTTGGGACCACCTCAGCGTGTGTCTTCCATTGTCTCCAGTGCAAACTTCAAACAGGGGAGTCTCTCGGCCATTAGAGAAGACGATATTGTGGCTTTTGAGAGCCATCCATCAAATGGATGGAGATGGAAAGAATTATGCTAAGTGAAGTCTCCCAATCTCAGAGACTCAAGGGCCGAATGGTTTCTCTCATCTGTGGAAGCTAGAATACATCGGGAAGCGGTACGTTAGATGGCTAAGCTAATAATAACTTCAAATTATAGGATTCTTAACGCAACAGGGGGATGATTGCCTAGGATACCTCATGGCGTAGGATGGGGGACAGGGTGGGGGGAGGGATTAGGAAGAATATCTAGGAGACTGGAGGGTGAGGATATGGGGGAATCATCCCAGAAGGAGATCTCTGACCTCCACGAGATATCCATTTAACTCAGGGGTTCTTCTGGGGGAAACAGCAACATGGGGAACCCAAGCTGGGCATCCATGACATGGCATTAGCCCTGGATAACTAAGTATATACACATTTGTTCCTGATTGTTTGACAATGTTTCCCCCTCAATTGTAACTCCATATTCATCTAATAAATAACAAGGGGGAGTTTATAATTTCCTGCCCCCACAAAACCACTGTCTGGGCCCATCCAGACCCCTCTAGCTACTACTGTCAGTGTGACCCTGGGATACTCTCCTTCCAAGGCTCAGTTAGGGACACGCAGAAGGACTTTGGGGGATTATTTGTATGATCATGTGTGTTGATTTTTATAACACAGTTACCAGTGTCAGGTCCATAGCAAAGACCCAATTGATGCTTATGCTTATATGAGTCAGGACAGGCGAGGTTAGGGTGCTATAACAAATAGCTCCTAACCCAGAAAAGCTCAGTGACTTAAACCTTTCTTTCTCTGTGTGCCCCCATCTACATATGCACAGTGATTTAGCAGGGCAGCTCATGCGTTTTGATACCCTGAGGTCTCGGCTGATGAAGCACCCGTGGTATTGAAAGGCTTCAGCTCAGGAGTGAAATGGGGAGTCTGTGCTCACTGTTCATTGGCCAGCATGAGTCACGTGATCCCAAGCAGACAGGAGGTAAAGGCTCCAGGAGGCCCCTTGGCAGTTTCCACATAAGCCCCATTTCCCCTGTTCACCCTCATATCCAGAGCAGCGGAGATCACCTGGGGGTTAGCACTCAGCAACAAGAGCCTGGCTCTACAAAGTGAACGGTCTAATGTGCAAAACGAAGCCCTGATCTCATAATAAATTGCCTCAGAAGACGAGAATGCCCACCTAACCAGCATGTCCCCTCGTAGCCTGTCACATAACTTTACCGTTAGTGTGATCCACGGAGGTCTCTGGAAGGGCATTTGTGAAACCTCTGCAGCCGTCCGTCGATGGGACCTGTCTTGGTGGATCCCTAGCTCGGCCTCTCGCTGCTCACTGGGGATAGGCTCTGAGGTGGACCCAAGCCATAGAGGACTGTGGAGAAGCCTTGTGGAGCAGCAGGGGCTGGAGAGGGGAGCGGTGGGGTAGGTGGACCCAGTGTGTCCCAAGGGCTCACTTGTTGGACACCCGGTCCCCACGGTGTTGCTGTGGAAAGGAGGGGGCTTAGAGGTGATTAGGTCAGAAGAGCTCATCAGGGTGGAACCCCAGGACTGAATCATGGCTTTGTAAGCAGAGGGACAGAGACCAGAAGAGACACACATGTGTGCACATCCCACCACTTGCCATGTGACATCCTGCCCCGCCTCAGGACCATGCCAGCAAGAACGCCATCACCGTATGCAGCCCCTTGACTTTGTAGCTCAGAAACCACGAGCTAAATAAACCCCTTTTCTTTATAAAGCTACCCAGCCTCAGGTATTTCATTATAGTAACAAAAAATGGGCAAATACAAGTGCCTGTGGGTACCTGGCCAAGCAAAAAGAGATTGATGAATGTAATCCTTGGCTCAGCCCCACAGTGATGGAAACCCAGAATCTCCTTTTCCAGTGGGCAGATTGGAAAGGACTTCCAGTGCTCCTGCACAGGAGGGGTCTTGTAGGAGGCACTAGGAGATCATCAGGGCTCATATCATACAGGGCAAGAAGACAGGGAATGATAGCGGTGGAGTTTTCCAGAACCTGCCCCTGCGGGTCATCCTGCTCCCACCGCTCACGTGCTATGTGACGGGTGGGAAATTGCTTAACTTCTCTGTGCTGAGACCTCAGCTGAACACGTGCTCCGGTGGGCCCTTCTCCCTTGGAGCTGGCCTGGTGTCTGGCCTCGCCCTGTTCTCTCCCTCTTTTCCTCAACCCAGAGGAGGCAGCAGCAGAGCAGCAGCAGTGAGAGGCTGAGCGGGCTCCCTGCTAAGTGAAGGAAATCGTGAATGAATGGAAAGTGTTTGTTTTTTTTTTTTAAGAATTCATTCTAAGCCAATTTGCAAATTTTTAAAAAACATTATTTTCAGAGCCAACCGACAGCGCTGCTTAGGAGTGGGAATGGGAGGCAGAGCTCGGTCAAGCGCGAGCCGTTCACTCTGTTAAACCCTGTGTGCATTTCGGTGCCCGGAGTCCCCCAGAGGCGGGTTGATGTGTGACCCCGGCTGGGCTGCCGCAGCCAGGGGGGCTGGAACCCTGAACCCACGCGTGCAGGAACCTGGGCTGCAGAAAGAGCGGCTCGCACGTCCCTGAGCGCGCCACCGTTTGGGAGTTGGCGGCAGGAGCGGTGGAAATAATTCTTTGGAAACAAGAAGAATCAGCAGAACACGAGGGAAAAAATAGACCAAAGAAGAGAGAGAACAGAACCGGAGAAAGACGGTCGGGACGGCCATGCGTTCCGCCTCCCGGGGGCTGGGGGGCTCTAAGGACGTTTTTCCAGAGTGGCAGAGGCTGCTGAGACTCCTGCTGCTCCTGGGGCTGGGTGCTGGGGCTGCTGGCTTCTGCCTTCCTGCGAAGGACCCTGCTCTGAGCGCCTCCCTCTTCCCTGTGCGCCCTGGAGTGCCGGCCTTCAGGATTACAGTCCCAGAAGGACAGATGCAGGGAGAGACTGGGATGGTTCCGGGCTCCTCTGTGCCTCCTCAGTGCCCAGTGTACCGCATGCACGGTGAGCTTTGAATGACGGCAGAGAGGGGAGCTCGGAGCAGGCAGGGAAGGCTTCCTGGAGGCGGTGACGCCTGTGCTGAGAGGGCACGGAGACTTGGGAGGCAGCAGGGAGGGTGTGCGCCCAGGGCTGTGAGAGGCACCTTGGAGTCCAGGAAACTTGAAGTCCCTGGACAGAGGCGGCTTTCAGAGGAACTTGTGGGAGATGGAAGTGACACCCCCCAGCTGTTCCGCAGGCTGGGCTGGGGGTTCCAGGTCCCCTGGGGACATTTGGCAGACAGGAGCAGTGTCACTGAGGGAGTCCAGGGCAGAAGCTTCTGAACACCCCGCATGCAGCAGGAGTTCCTTCCCAAGGCGGTGGCTCCTGTGCCTTGGTCACTTTACCGACGTGAGGCTGCTGAGTCTTCACAAGGCCCTGGGAGGTGGCGGTCTCATCCCTGTGTCTCGGAAGTCAAGCTGCCCAAGGCCACGGAGCCAGCAAGAGGTGGGTGTGGACGTGAACCCGGGCAACCCAGCCCCAGCTCCTTGGCAGCCACGAGGACAGAGAGACACCTGCGGCCACGCGGCCAAGGTCTTCGATGCCACGTCCCAGAGTCTGGCCTCACATTTTCAACACCTGGGCATCTTCCATCTGTGGAGTTCTCAAACTTCCCTCACGGAAGCAGAAAGCTGCAGCAAAGGATTTTTCAAGGCGTGGATCCTAAGACCCTCTCGCCTCTCCCGCTGCACGGGGCGCGCTCCAGCCTTCTCCCAAGCACAGCCGCAAGTCCGCCGCCCTGGTCTAGTAAGGTGCGGTGGGTGGGGGTCTCGCTCGATCCCCTGGTGGACTGGAAGCAGATCCCGGGAGCAGCGATCGCTCTGTGGCTGCCGGGCGGCCCGGGCTCCAGCCAGCCTGCCGGGTGGGGTTCTCCTCCTGATGAAGGCGCCCAGGCCGGCTTCCCCGAGCTGCGGGGCCAGGGCGGCACAGAAAACAGGGAATGCCCAGCTTCCCGACGCCGTCTCCGAGCGAAAGCAGCATGGCTGCAGCTCAGGAACCCCAGGCCTCTACCTGGCTGCCAGCCGGGGAGCAGGACCCCGTCTCCCTGCACCCCTCAACTTCACTGCGATCCTGCAAGGCAGGAAGGAGCCACCCACTGTGCAGCGGGGAAACTGAGTTCGAAGAATCCAGGTCAGGAACTGCAGCTGGAGGTCAAGGCCAGACACTTAGCGCGGCAGGTAACCAAACAGGAACTTGTCCACGGTTTGTTCCCTGCCTGACCTTACAGCGGACACCGCTTCTGCTTTTGACCACTATTTTTCCCATACCAAGCACAGGCAAAAAAGTGTCACAAGCAAGTGACCCCCAAGGAAGAATCTTCTCTAAATAACGCTAGTGGGCTGACAGCTTGCCTGGGGTCCCTCTGTCTGTAATTCGTGAGGAACAAGGCTCTAGAGACAGGTTTGGGTTTGAATACTGCCCTGCCCCTCGCTGGCTGTGTCACCCAGGGAAGTGGGTTCACCTTTCGGAGCCTTTCTCCTGTCACCTGTAAAGTGAGGATAATAACACCCTATGAGAAGGAATGAGTACAGGGTCGGGCAAATTCCTCGGATACTCTTGGGGTGATCATTTCTTCCAGGGGTCACATTTTTGAAAAATGTTCTTCCTCATTTTAATACAAATTTCATTTTTTTTTCTTTGATAGTTAAGCAAGTTAGGATCAGAGAGGTCAAGCAGCTTGCCTGGAGACACAAAGCTGAAAGAAGAACTATAGAACTCCTGGCTTCTCTCTTTCTGTTATAACATAACCCCTTACAGCAGGGCTTGAGAATCTGAAAACTGGCTTCCAGAATTCGTTAGCTTTGGGAAGGAAGGGAGGAAAACACTTAAATGGGAAGTAGAATCAAAGCAAGTGAGCATGGGTAGGTCAGAATTTGCAGAAAGCCGATCAGAGCTGTTGCATCCAGAGATTTCCCCCTTGAGGCACCAAGTAGGGGACAAGGAGGGACAGGCAGTTGGAGACAAGAGCACATTTATCCTGGATCTAAACACGATTCTAAGTCTAGAGGAAAAGCTGAGACAGCCAGTTACAGGAACTTCTCTCATGTAAAGAGCTTTTACAAATCAATAAGAATAAAATAGCCTGATTTTGAAAAGGACACAGGACATAACTAGGCATTGCCCCCAAGATGACACAGAGAGAGCCGAGAGACACCATGAGCCTCCCGGACGCGCAGATCAAGACTACAACGAGACGCCACACCGCGGCCCCTAGGACGGCTGTAATAAGAGACCTTAACAAGCATCGGGGAGAATGTGGAGGAGTCGGGACCCACTTTAAAGAGTAGAGTGGCAGCTTCTCAAACCACTAACCGTACCATCGTCATCTGACTCAAGAGAACTGAAACCTACATCCACTCAGGGATAACAGCCCTGATCGTAACCTAAGCAGAAACAGCCGAATGTGCAGGAGCTGGAGGGTGGATCAACAGAACACCGTCTATCAACAGAGTGGAATATCATTCAACCACGAACAGGGAAACTGATCAACGTGAACGCAACGTCAAGGGAAAGAAGCTGGGCTCAAAGACCCCACGTCTGATAACTCAGTTTGCATGAACTTTCCAGAAGACACAAATGTAATGATACAAGAAATCAATTAGCAGGTACTTACAGGGTGGGGTGAGGGAAATATTCCAGTGAGATTGTGTTGATGGCTGCCCGATTCTGTAAACACGCTAAACATGGTAAACGGTAAATTAGAGAACCGTCCGGTGTGTAAATTGTAGCTTAACGAATCCATGAGAAGATGGCTCGTTCATGATGCCAGCTAGGGGGACAAGCACCAGGCCCCGAGCAACCCGACCCCAGACCCCACCCCCTTACACACACACCCCGGCCCTACTCCAGCGAACAAGTGAGTCCCAAACGCAGTGGCCTCCGTCTTCTGAGAGGGTCCCAGAATCATCTTACGAGAAGCCAGGAAGGACCGGGCCCGGCTTTGGTGGGACAGCTCCCAGAGCAGCTTTAATGAGGGCCCACCCGAGGGCCACCCCACAACGCCTCCCGTGGGCCGAGTCAGCAAGGCGTCCCAGGGGCTGCGAGAGCTGCATCCTGGCTCCCGAGCCAGGCCAGCACCCGTCCAGAACAAGCTTCTCAGGACCGTGCAGCCAGCTAATTAATTGCTGCATCAATAAAAGCATGGTTTGGCCATCTCCTGATGAATGGCAGTGTTTCAAAGAACTTAACAGCTGCGTGAGAGAAAGAAACAAAGGAAATCAATATGGGAGAATTGCCTCGGCCTGAGTCAGCCTGTCTTGGGGACTGGAGGTCGGTGTGAGGTGAGCGTCTACCTGAAGAGCCAAGCCAGTGTTTCCCACTGGCCAGGCCACACTCGGTTCACAAGCAGGATCTCAAACAAGAAAATCACGGCCAGGCACGGTGGTGCATGCCTGGAATACCGGGGACTAGGGAGGCTGAGGCAGGAGGATCACAAGTTGGAGGCCAGCCTCAGCAACTTAGTGAGGCCCTAAGTATCTTAGTGACAGCCTTTCTCAAAATAAAAAATAAAAAGGGCTGGGGATGTGGCTCAGTGGTAAAGCTCCCCTGGGTTCAATTCCCAGTACATCCCTTCCCCACCCAAAATCCAGGAAGAGCAGAATGCTGGACCTGAGAAGCACTGGGAAGTGATTGGCACAGTGTACCACATTCAGACTCTGGAGTCCGTGGGTCCCTGTGGTCCAGTCACCAGGTGCTGCAGACCCAGGCCACAGAGCTGGGCGAGTCTCAGTTTCTCTTGTCTACAAGATGGAGGCGATAATGAGATGAACGTGAACCTGTTCAGTAGGAGTAAATGAGAAAAAAAATACAGCACCATGGTGGTGCTTGTGGAACCAGTGCTGGGTAAACGCATCAGTTAACCAAGGAGCATCTTTCTCCGGTTAAGATGCTTCCGAAGGCAGAGGCGAGGTCCCTTCCTCCTCCAGCAGTCAGACTCTCCGCTCCGCAAACTCAGCGTGCGAATTTATGTACATTAGAATGGGTTTCGACGTGCGGTTGTACGAGTGTGAACTCACGTGTGAAATCGTGTCCCCAGCATCCCAATCAACGCACAGAATAATTCCAGCACCTGCCCAGAGCCCTCTCCTGCTTTCTGGGGTCGGCAGCCCATCCTCTTCCCCACCCCTGGCAACCACCGACCTGTCCTCCACCCCAGCAGCTCATCTTGGGGACACCTCCCTACATGTGGCCGCTCTGAAGCTGCAGGCTGTCGGCAGCTCCCGTCTCATGGCTGAGTGGCACCGGACCTGGAGGCACCCTGGGTCCGCTCACTCAGAAGGACGTGCATTTGGGCCACTCAGTTTGGGGGCTTCGCACGTTGTGTGTGGGTTGTCACGTGAACCCATTCCAGCAGTGGCAGCTGTCGCTCTGCGTCCAGTTTGCTAACCCCGACACACCGTGTCCCCGAATCGCTTCCATTTGCCGGGGGGAAGCAGGAGGGTGTGATTCGCGCGTCCACCCGTCCACCTCCCGCATCCCGTGGTTTCCTCTCCAGGCTTCAGGCTGGGGGCCCTGTGCAGCCTCCTCCCATCCCGGGTGTGAGCTGGATTTCTCCCGGCTGAATGCCTGATCCTGTCTGCCGTCTGCTTTCCTTCTCTCCTCTGGGGCAAGGGCTTTGCTGAAGCTTCTCGCCGTCTCGTAGCAGGGTTCCTTGTTTCCGAGCGTTGGATGAGAGGGGTTTTTAATGCGCACTCTGAATACAGGTCTGGTGTTGGAGAAGCGATTGGCAGACGCTTTTACTGGGTCCATAACTGGTCCCTTCATTTCCTTAACCACATCTTTCACACAGAAAAGGTTTTGAATTAAAATCAGGTTCAATTTATCAATTTATCTTTTATGGGATGTGCTCTGAGCATTCTGTCTAATAATAAGTCTTTGCCTAACTCCAGCTCACGGTATCTTCTCCTAGATTTTCCTATAAAAATTCTGCAGCTGTGCTTTTACATCGAGATCTCTGATCTACTCTGCATTCAATGTGATGTGTCGCCCAGGGACTGTTACTATTACTATTTTTTGCACATGGTGGCCAATTGCTTCAACATCATTGTGGGATGGAATCTTTTTCTCCTGCAAATTGCAACGCACCCTTTCTGCACCACTGCGCACCTTTACCTGGGTCTGTTTCTGGATTCCAGTTTCCTCTGCTGATCTGGCCTGACAAGCCCTTCGCCAGTCTCTTACGGTTGGGGTCATTGCAATCTTACGGAAAGTCTTGAAACTTAACTGTCTGAGTCCTCTAATTTTATTACTTATTTTCAAATTCCTTTGGCCAGCTTAGATCATCTGATTTGAGAGACTATCTTTTTGGAAGGTGTTTAAACTACAAATTCAAGATATCATCTCACCTGATTAGAAAGAAGCGCTACACCAAAAAAGACCCAAAAAAAAGAAGACGAATTCTGAGGAGGAGATAAAGGGGGGAACTCTTACACGCGATCAGTACAAATTAGTACAGGCACCGTGGAAAACAGTATGGGGGTTCCCCCAAAAAAATTAAAAGTAGAATTTCAAACGATCCAGCAATCCCACCACTGGGTACATGTCCAGAGGAGATGAGATCGTATGTCAAAGCGATAGGTGCTCGCTCACGCTTATCCTAACACTATAAGCAAAGCCAAGGGATGGATAACCCAAGTGCCCATCCGCGGGTGAATGGATAAAGAAAGAGTGATCTGCAAACCCTGGAAGACACCACCAAGCCACGCCGAGACTGAGGTCCTGCCATTGCAACAAGCTGGGCGGGCTCGAGTTCGTAAGGTTCAGGGAAACGAACCCGGCACGGGAAGTCAAACACCGCACAATTTCACTCACACGCAGAACCTAAAAAAGCAGGGCTCATGGAAGCAGAGCAGCGGCGAGTGGCTGTCGGGGGCCAGGGACAGTAGACAAGGGCAATGGGGAGAAGCTGGCTAATGGGGACAAAGTCGCAGCCAGACCGCGGGAGCAAGGCTGGTACTGCGTGACACGGGAGGGTGACCGCACGCAACAACATTGTTCTGTGCCATTCAAAGCAGCTCAGAGAAGATTTTGGATGCTCTGCTCACAAACAAGCGTGAACGGTTGGGGATGCTAGGTCACTGAAGCGTCCCGAGTCAATCAACACACGCGGGGTAAAGGTGCTGGAACGTCACGCTGCACCCACGAAGGGACACGATCACCGCCTGTCAATCAAAACCCAGAGACTGTGGATTCGGTTTCTTGTGCAGATCGGGGTCTCTTCGGGCACCTACTTTTGCGTCTCTGAGCTCCAGTTTGTCCTTTTCAAGGAGCTGGTCCCATTCATAAGTACTTGAATATGTGTTCATTGGGCTCCGTAGGGTTCCGTCATCATCCCTCGAACACCTGCGGGGTCTGTACTGTTATCCCCACATTGGTAATTTGCGTCTTTTCAGAAAACGCTTTTCTTTGCTGATCTAGCCAGAGGTTCATCAAGTGCATTGATCTCCTTGAAGAGCCAGAATCTCTGGGTTCATTGATTTTCTGAGTTGTGAAGCTCTATTGTTGTAAAGTTCATTCATTGCTACTCTTAATTCCTCGCGAAGGCAAATAGAATAACATTGCTTGGCTCATTTGGGGATTTTTCTTTTTTGCTGATTAGTTTTACATTTCTTAAAGTGAAAGCTTAGAAGCGTTGATTTGTGACCTTTCTACCCCACGTGTGTCCGTATGATCTGTTTTATTTTCCTTCTGTTCTTCATGTTTTATATTTTTCCTCAAGATTTCCTTGATGACCAATGGATTATTCAGGAAGATGTTATCTAATTGCCAAGTGTTTGGAGACTTTTCTGTTGTTTTCTGGGTTTTGATTTCTAGTCGAATTACATTATGGTCAGACAGCAATACTCTATGGTTTCACTTCTAATAAACGGGTTAGTTTATTTTATGACTCAGGATGTGGTCTTTCTCAGTGAGCGCTGTGTGCGCTGTCCTAATTGAGCTGTTCTCTCAGTGTCTCTGGGATTCACGCTTTTCAGGGTAGTGTCCAGTTCTGCATCCTTGTTGACCGTCTATCTACATTCCAAAAAAACTCAATATTGTTTGTCTATTTATTTACGTATTTATTTATTTATGTACCAGAGATTGGACCCAGGGACACTTAACCACTGAGACACATTCCCAGCTCTATTTATCTTTTATTTTGAAACAGGGTCTCACTAAGTTGCTCAGGGCCTCGCTAAGTTGCTGAGGCTGGCTTTGAACTTGCGATCCTCCTGCCTCAGCCTCCCGAGCCACTGGGATTACAGTCATGTGTCACTCTTGGCTCCCTACAGTTCCCATCCATGGAAGAGAGTGGTGTTGGACTATCTGACTGCAGGTGTGGACATGTCTCTTCTCCTCTTAGCTCAGTTTGTGCTCCAAGCATTTGGAAGTCCTGTTGTTAGGTGCGTATACTTGTAGCATGCTACATCTTCATGGAGCACTGGCCTTTTATCCCCGTGCAATCTCTGTCTTGATACTTGCTAACTTTTCTTTGCTCTGAAGTTCACTTTGCTTGAGATTACGACGGACACACGGTGTCTCTTTTATCTTTTGTTTGCACTGAATAACTTCTTTCTTCCATATGTGTTTAATCCTTCTACATCAGGACCTGTGAGGTCAGTTTCCCATCGATCTCATTTCATTGGATCATGATACTAAACCATCCTCGTAGTCGCTGCTTCCAGCTGGCGTGACAGCCGTTGACGGCAGCTGTGGTCATCGACAGGTTGGTAAACGGGGGTGCCGTTCTATCACCTGCTGTCTCTTTGATCTGTTTTGGGATCCCTGGTTTCCTCCTGTCTGTCTTGCTTTCTGCTGTCTGGACCTCTTTTCTCATGTCCCATTTCAGTCCGTATAGCATGCTCTTCGCTCTTCCCCTTAGGGTGATACTTTTTGTGCTGGTTTCTCTAAAAGTTCTTAACATTTAGCAGTCTATGTAGAGCCCATATTTTGCAACGTGGAATAGAAGAATATTAGCACCTTATGGTCTTTTTGCCCTCCCTCTTTGTGTTTGTGTTCTCTTATACATCACATCTGGGTGCACTAAAAATCCCACTAGAGACTGTTCATGTATTTGCTTTCAACTGTTGAATCTATGATTTTTTTTAAAAAATCCAAGAGGAGTGTAGTCTATGACATTTATTTCGGATATTTAGCAAATCTTCGGCTCTTCCTTCCCCACCCGTGTTGCACATCTGCTGTGGTCCCCCTTGCGCCTGGGGACTACCGTTAGCGGTCCTCTTGCAGATCAGCTGCCCCCACTTCTGCTTCCTCTGAGAACTCCGCCTTTCTCCTTCTTTCCTGAGGACGCTCTCTCCGTGCATCAGCTTCTGGGTTGACAGTTCTTTTCTTCTCCATTAAAAATATTGTTCCACTTCACCTGGCCTGCATGGGTACTGGTGAGAACTTCCTAGTGACCCAAATAGTTGTTCCCTTATAAATAATACATCGGGCTGCACTGGCTGCTTCTGAGACTTTTATCTTTATTTCCTGAAGTGTGACATGATCCGCCGGGGCACTGTTTTCTACTTTATCTTGTTTAGGGTTCACCAAGATTCCGTAGGCTTAAAGTGCTGTTTGTTTGTTTTGGAAGGTTTTTTTTTTTTTTTAGCATTTATTCCTTGAAATATTTTTTTATTCCACAGTTTCTTCTATTCTTCATGACGTGAGTTTTAGAACTTTTAATATTGCATCTGAGATTGTGTTTTGTTTTGTTTTATTTTTAAGAAAACCTTTTGTCTCTCTGTTCAGCTTGGACAATTTCTACTGAAGTAAAGGCCACTGGCTTTCCTGTTCTTTTATTCTGCTGCTACACTCTTCTACAAAATTTTATTTTTTTGCTGTTATATTTTTCAGTAGCAAAATTCCCTTTTGCTACACAAAGTCATGCTTTGTGTGTGAATCAGCTTCTCAAGGCCACAACCAAAACACCCCAGGAGATCAACTTGGGCAGGAAACACTTAGTTTGTCTCATGGTCTTGGAGGGTTCAGTCTCGGTCAGTCAACTCATCTGCTGGGCCTGAGCTGAGACAGAACATCGGATGGTGGCAGAAGACATGGTGGAGGGAAGCTGTGGGCTCAGGGGACCTGGGACGCAGAGAGGGAGAGAGAGGAGGGCGAAGGAGCCAGCGAGGGAGAGGACAAACCCTTCCAGGGTGCACCTCCACCTGGGTGCCCCCTCTCAGCAGTCCCTGCAGCCACCAATGGATCAATGTGCTCCTGAGGTCAGCACACGCATGCTCCAATCCCTTCCCCGGAGCCCTGTTCTCTGAAGGTTGCTGCGTTGTGCACCGTGTCTCCAATACGCGAGCTCTGGGGAACATTCCAGATGCAAACCAACACTTTGCGAAGCAAGCTCATTATTTTCCCACCATTTCAAGAGTGCTTGTGGGCTGAAGCACTTCTGTCTGCGATGCTTCAACTCCTCTCCAGACAACGCTCTCCGTGAGTCCCGTGGCCTTGGCCTCTCCTGGGTCACTGGTTCCCCTGCAGGTGTGTTTTTCCTGCTTCTTCACATGCTAATGTTGAATTATATCTTCATATCATACAGGGAGACTTGATGTTATTTAACTCCTATTGAAATTGCTGATATTTTTGTTGGAGTAGGCAGTTGACCTCGTGGGTAGACCCACAAGTTCCTTCTCCCCCTTTTATACCTTGCACTTTCAATGTCATTTCCACATCAAGGGCTCTGCGGGGCTGTTCAGATTGGGCATTTGCATGAGTCGCCCCCATTAGTCCGTCTGGGACTTGGCAAGTGCCTAATTTTCAGTTCAGTTAATTTTTGTTTTGTACCAGGGATTGAACCCAGGGTGCTTAACCACTCAGCCACATCCCCAGCCCTTTTTATTTTTATTTTGAGACAGGGTTTCTCTAAGTTGCTCTTGGCCTCGCGAAGTTGCTGAGGCTGGCTTTGAACTTGCGATCCTCCTGCCTCAGCCTCCTGAGCCGCTGGGATTACGGGTGTGCACCACCCTGCCCAGCTTCAGTTCAGTTCTTAAAATCTTTGATACCTTAAGAAGCAGCAGATGTGGGCTTCTGCAGTTCAGTTCAGAACCACCACGGGGATAGCTCCTGAGTTCCCACCAGGTTGAGATCTGCCAGCACCTCTGTGCTCCCTGCCTCTCCCGCTGTGGGTGCTCCAACCAGAGGCAGGGCTTGTTCTCCTCACGTTGTAGTGCGCTCCTGTGGATGTCCTCACATGTGGCCCCAGCCGAGGACACACAGCAGAGGGACGGTGGACAAGTTTTTGAACCACCATCTTGGGTCCACAGCAGCTTCAATCAGAGAAAAAGATTGATTCCCTGTGTTCTTTTGTCACCACCAGGACACCCCTTTCCCATCCCTTGAGGCTGACCTTAGGGCCCCTCCTTGTGCCCACTTCCTGCTTTGGGGTACACTGGTCCAGGCTGGAGGACGCAGAGGAAAACATGTCAGCTGACAGCTGATGTTTAGTACTTTAAATTCCGGTCCCTCCTCCAGTCTACCCACTCCATTGTACTTTTCAGAGTTCTCAAAGAGTGGACCCACAGAGGATGCCCTCGTTTTACAGCTTCTGTCCGTCAGAGAGGCAGGGCGTGTGTGCTCACTGCATCTTGCCCAGAACTGGAATGGACTGGGGGCTGTTCCAGCTTGGTGTCCTCCTCGTAGACTTGGGGTGGCTAAGGAGTTATTAGAGTCACTCAGGTTGGAAACCTGGTTCTTACCCTATAGATTTACCCCCAGCGTTTGCAAAATAAGTACATTTGGCCCTTGGTGTCCATGGGAGACGGGTTCCAGGACCCCCCCAGATACCGTGATCTGCAGATGCTCAGTTTCCTGAGAAAATGGAATGTTTTCACTTAGGACCCAAGCGCCTCCTCCTGGCTATGTCAGGCACCTCTAGAGTTCACCTCGCACCCAGTGCACTGCAAACCGTATGGAAATTGCTATTGTTCTGGGCACAGGGAATAACGACACGAAAAAAATATGTGCATTTTTTTCCCAAATATTTTTGATCTGAGATTGGTTGAACTGCAGAGGCAGGGGACTGACTGCATTATCCACCCCCCCTTTTTTTGAGGGTTTATTCAAATTAATTTCCCCAAGAATGTGCAGCAGGTAATTAGCACAGCAGGACTTGAATCCGGCTTGTACTGGCTGAGGCCCATTCTCCGTCCAGACCCCGTGCTGATTTCATAGAAACACTTGATTACCTGCAAGCACAGATCTGGTGCCTCCTTTCTCTGAAAATGGTGATTGATGGGAGCCCTTGAACACTGGAATTGGACCAGCAAATCCCAGTACAAATGCGTTCAACGAAACAACAACCGTCTGAGGCAATTCTGAGGGCCACCTTCTCTGGCTTGCAGCCTTGTCCTTTGAGGAAAGGCTGCCTTAGAAGCCTGGCTCTTCGCTCCAGTTCTGCAGATCATTGCCGAAGGGAGAGAGCTGAGCCACCCGGTGTTAAATGCAGGCGGCAGGGTGAAGGAAACTCCATCCATCTGTACCCGGGAGAATGAGAGGATATGCAGCTGGCAGCCAGGTCCAGAGAGGGAGCCAGGCTCGCCCAACAGTTGATGGAGCCCAAGGGCCCCTGATCCACATGAGTCATGCTCAGCAGAAGAGGTGTTAGCACCATCACCTTCCTCTTGCATTGGAGCAAGAGGACTTTTGGTCTGATGGCAAGAGAATCCTAACGTCTTAGGCTGCAAACAAAGGGTGACTAAGATGTGAGGGAAGACGTGGAGAGATGCAGCAATCTCATGGAAGGCGAGGGGAATCTAAAGTCTCCGTCAATAATTTATATGATCACAAGTATAAAAAGAGGTCAAGAGACTGTATCAGTTAGTGCGCTTTCAGTTGGTGGTATCAGAATTCATCTCAAACTGAGTTGAGGAGAAGAGTAAAACTGAATTATCAAATGCTAGGCGTTGACTAGCTTCAGGTGTGGCTTGATCAAGCACTCAGTAACATCAGGGATATCTCCCTCTGCGTACGTTCCTCTGTGTCAGCCTTGTGCTCAGGATGGCTAGCTCCTGACTTTCACCCTGGCTCCTTAGTAAACCTAGCAGAAAGATGACATTTCTTTCTCAGTAACCCCAGGACAAGTTTTAGGGCAGATTCTCATGCACTCTTACTGACTCAGCCTGGGCTTATGCCTATCTTCAACCATCTGGTGGTAGTAAAGATGCATTCTCTGCCCAGCTAAGCCTGGATCATTTGGTCATTTCTGTGGCTTTCCAGAGAGATCAGCTCAACTTGGATCGAGGGTTGAGAGGGGAGAAGAGGTGTCTTTCACAAGAAGATTTGTTCACTTATCATTGCCAAATAAGTGGACAGGGGTTGGATGCCCGGTGCGTCAAGAAAAACAAAAGGAAGAAAAAGCCACGTTGCTGTGTCTGGAGTTACCTCTCACTCTGCTCCTCACTGGATCTGTGACCCTTTCCTGTGACCGTCTGCTTCTCCACGGGCAGCGGACCCTGTCATGTCTTCACAGGTGCCCTGAACCCTGTTTCATCAGCAGCATCTCCAGGGAGAAGCTCGTTCACAGAAGTCATCGTTGAAGGACGCAGGCTTTGCGGCTGGCAGCTTGGACTCCACTCCCCTGCATAGAGCAATTCAGGAAGCACTGGAGCCTCACGTTCAACATGCCCCATGGGGTCACAAGAGGAGCACCTTAGTTGTGATGGTTAACGTAGCTGGAAGCTTTGTACGTGGGTTCCCGATTCCCGGCTCCTGGCATCCAATCCCTCTGTTAAGTTGTGAAAGCCACTTGCCTGTAACCAATAGGATGTGGCAAGGATGAGAATGCTGTCATTCCCGCGATGTACGACAGTCTATGGCTCCATCATCGCCAGCTGGGGTAGGAATTCTCTCATGACACTGTCCTTACCTGAGGCCCCGTGAGCCATGAGAGGGCGTACACGAGGCGGGGTACCTGGTTCCTCATAGTGTGATCAAGGACAGAGTTGGGCATTGTAGATCAGGACAGTGCCAGGCTGTTCATCTCCCCGTCCCTCGTCCTTCAAAGATAACCATCTGCCCTGGACGGACCCCAGCTGGGCCCAGCCTCCACACGGTCCATGCCAACCTCTCAGACGTTGACACAGTCAAATAATGTGGGTGCCAAGGACCCATTTATGTGAAATATCATTTACCATCATCCAGTTTCAGCGGAAACCAGTTTCGTGTACTGGGAGCTGACCCAGTGTTAGTATTGGAGAGGCTCAGAGCCTACCCAAAAGTGAAGTGCGGGGGTACTGGGGAAACCAGGTGTCTCAAGCAACCTCAGTTTGAAAAAAAAAAATCTACAATCGGTTTCCTCCAGACTTTGGAGGCTAAGAGAAAAGAACGGTTCTTGAGCACCTGCCGGGTGGTCTCAAGTGCGTTATTCTCTTTAATACAAAAAGTCTACAGGGAAGCGATCGGCTTTACCATGCATGTGAAGAGCGAGGTGGGTTCAAAGAAGTTAGATGACCGGTCCAGGTCACCCAGGTCTCACCCGCAGCTTTCACCGACTGAAAACAGAAGACTGGAATCTGCCATGGCGGCACTGAATACTGTGTGGAATCTGACACACGAAAGAGAGAAATGGGATAGATGAGTAGGAACAGGAGCAAAACCTTGAGCTGAAAACGGACGTTGGCACAGCTGGGGCCACGAACAGGTTTCCAAGAAAATAAACCCTCAGAGACCCCAGGGAGAGGTGGGTGCTCCTGAAACCCCGGGGAAAGCAGATACCTTCCAATTTGAAAGAGTGGATGTTGATCATTTTCTTGGAAGCCTCTACGCTGGTTTTTCTTCCCAAATTTTCAGATTGACCACTAAGCACTGAAATGCCAGAAGCTTGCTTGCTTTCCTTCCTGTCTTCCTTCCTGTCTCCCTTCCTGTTCCTCTCTGAGTCTGTTCCAAACAGGACTCAGGACAATTTTCACAGACATATGTCATATTTCATATAAAACTAATTTAAAAATGCAAATAAAATGGAGACACAATTAGAGGCAAGATTTGTTGCAGAAAACCCACACCAAGGAGTCCTCGCTGGAGGTGAGCTAAAAGTTTGCCTCTGTTCCTCGCTGTACTCACCTGGAAGAAGCAAAGACAATCGATTGCAGGAAAAGCAGCGCTCTTCGATCCTCATGAATTCTTCATTGGAATGGGACACAAAAGAGAGATTAGTAAGGCAAGAAACAAATAGGAGTATATTAATGTGTATTTCATATAGACCTGGGTGGCAACCAGGGAGCGAGAAATCCTCAAAACTGTGACTTTGAATGGCAGCATCGGCAAACAGCGGTGATGTCAACACAGACGAAGGGACTTTGAGCTCCAGGGGTGGCAGCCTGGGAGCAGGCTAAAGCCCGGCTGGTAAAGGCCACTTAGCAGATCTCATTGATAGCGATTCTCCTGGGACCACCCCCAGGCCCACGGGGGTCGAAGAGTGCAGACGGTGCTCAGTTAACCTTTGCTTTCCTGGGTGGAGGGGGTGGAATCTATGTCTTGTCTCTGCAAATCTGCATTCTGCGTTGAGCAGACAGGAAGGGCAGAGAGCTGTCCTGAACCTCCTGCTTCTTATTCACCTTCAGCTTGATCCTTCCTATTTTAGCATACTCTAGTCCTTCACACACTTAAAAATAACTTTTATTTTAATTTATTTTTATTTTTGAACAACCATACAAGTATTTAACAAAATAATATCAAATGTGTATAGATTCTGGATATTACAATTACCCCCAGGAGTGCCCCCCAATTACCCACCCTTATCCCTCCCTTCCCCTTCCCACAATATCTCTAAAAAAGGATTATGTTGTATAGCATTACATCTTATCTGGATTTAACACATGATAATTAAAAATAAATTTGAAGTTATGCATAAAAATCATCGACAGCAGCAACTACCATTTATTGAATGCAAACTGAATACTGGGCCTCTGCACTCATTATACCATGGAACCTTGCAAGCCAGGTGTTATCCTGCAGGGCTTGCAGAGGAAAGACAGGCCCAGGTGTGCAGAGCTGTGAAGCGCGAAGGCCTTAGCTCACGCCCAGGTCTGCGCCCGCAGGGCCTGCCCCGTTCCCGCTGCCCGGTTCCCACTTCCCCGTGCCTCCACCTCCAACTGCTCTGCAGATCTAGTGCTTTTTCTTATTGAAAACCAAAAAGAACTTCTCTAAGGGCTCCTCCGAGGCGTGTCCTGTGTTAGGTAATGATCACTCTGTCGGCAACAGCCTCAAAGCAGACACGGAAACGAGTGTCAGGGTTACAAGTGGGTGTCATCATGCCAAGGCCAAGTTTGGTAAGATGTGTGGGTGGGGGGAATATCCAAGACATCATGGGCCTTACTATTTTGTTCTTTTTAATATGCCAATGTGAAACTATTTGAACGGAGGAAGTACTAGTCCGTGGCACTGTGTCGGAGACCCCAGCAATCAGACTCCACCTTCCACCTCTGGCGTCCGGCTAATGAAGTCCTGAGAGGTCAGCTCGGCCTGAGTTAGCACCTGCAGAGAGGTAATGAGCTGCAGGTTAGAGGCAGAGGGAGGCTGAGCAGGGCCCAAGTCAGCCAGACACAGAGCTGTCGAGAGCAAGAGCAGGAAGGTTGGGGGACCAGGGAATGTGTGTGTGAGGCTGTCGACTTCAGTCAAGCACAGTCTTAATTAGGATCAAAATGGCCAAACAACAGCAAAACCCAAAAGACGGGTTTTAATGTGCTCCCACAAGCACCCAGAGTGTGCATTGGCTCCTGTCAGTCATGGCTTATGAAACCTATTGTGCGCAGGGTGAGGCTCTAGGAACTTACTGTGAGTGCAGGATGAGGCTCTAGGAACCTACTGTGTGTGCAGGGTGAGACTCTGGGAACCTACTGTGAGTGCAGGATGAGGCTCTGAGAACCTGCTGTGTGCTCTGGGAACCTACTGTGCTGTGTGCACAGGGTGAGGCTCTGGGAACCTACTGTGCACGCAAGGTGAGGCTCTGGGAACCTACTGTGCATGCAAGGTGAGACTCTGGGAACCTACTGTGTGTTCTGGGAACCTACTGTGTGCACAGGGTGAGGCTCTGGAAACCTACTGTGCATGCAAGGTGAGACTCTGGGAACCTACTGTGTGCGCAGAGTAGGCTCGGGTTGCAGCATGTGTCCCACCCCCATGGCCTCTTCCCTTCCTGGCTGTCTGGACTCTGCTCCTCCTCTGTGGAAACGCATTTGGGGAGAGGAGTGTGGGGATACACTTTGCCCTGTGGGTGGAGACTAAAGCATGGAGATTTCCCATGTTTCCTCACCACTCCAAATTCCTGGGAAGGTGGTAGTAGTAAAACTGTGGCTGAAACTCGAATCCAGCTTCTTCTGACTGCGAACCCACATTCCTTCCCTGGCATCTCATGTTTTTGACGAGGAAAATAAGAGGTGCACGCCGGTGATCCAGCAGGTGCATTGAAAGGCTTGAATTCCTTGCAACCTCCCCCTCTCTTGGGTGAATCGCAAATGAGATAAGTCTCCTTCCCTCTGTTGTACATGTATGACGGGTTGTCGCTATAAACGTGATTGTTTTTACAGCAACTTTGCCTATTCAAGTCCCCAGCAAGGAGGAGAGATTGAGCCAGCATCCTCAATGTCAAAATACAGTGCAGGATCCAAAGGCACTGAAGTCTGTGTTGGAGCCAAACAATCTCCCATTTTGTGCACAACTGAAAGAGGACAAGGAGATGCATGGGGGAAACAGGTAGGAAAGAGGCAGCTGGCAGAAAACACAAGAGCAGAGAGCCCAGGAAATTCATTATTCCTGCAAGACAGCCCACTCAGCCCTGGACATTTCAAAGCCTCACAGTACCGTTGAACTTGGTGGCGTTCCCAGAGGTGTTATATACTGAGGAATATTAATAAGTCAGGGTTACTAGGCATAGCATTAATCAGGGTCGGGTTCAATATTAGCTAAACAGGACTGGTATGGGGAACAACTCCAATATTTTCCCCCAATGTGCTCTCCCACCTCGACTCAACAGCATGCCGTTCGGTATTTGGCATTATCTCCAGGAAAATGACAGTGAGTGGCTGTGTGCTAACGATCGGTTTCACCTTCATTCCTCTGGGCATTTGTATTGCCCCAACTAATTGCTGTAAAATACCTGTTCTGTTTTCATTCATTCTCCAGGCAGGTGCTTAGGCTCACGGATATGAAATGATATGGGTTAATAAGGCATTTTCAAAGCAGAGTGCTGAAAATAAAGGTGATGTTTTAACTTTCAGAGTGTCAAAGGCGAGCTGCATCTGATTCTTTTTGTCACGCAGGTTGCCATAGCGATGAGAGGGCTTGGACGCCAAGGAGACTGGATAATAACAACGATACCATCTCAGGAGCACTTACCATGTGATAGACATCGTGTGCCCTCAGTTCTTGGAGAGACCCCATGTCTACTTTCTTACCAAGGGAACTGAGGTTCAGGAGGTTAAGCATCCTGTACAAAGTCTGAGTCTAGAGAAAGGCACAAACCAAGGTTCAAATTCAGGCAGTCTGACTCTGGAGCTGTCACTGATCCGTCAATGTTTGCTGAAATAAAGAGGTGGTAAATATGGAGATGCTTACAGCATCCACGCCTGCATTCCTTTTTGATTTCATGGCTGGATGAACATAGAGGGAGCCCATTCCTGCCTCTGGAAGCCGATAAGGTTTCTCATAAAGTTACCCCAGAACCACAATGAGGCTGCCATCACCCAGAGGATGCATACAGTATCCCAAGTCATGAAGAAAAGCTGGATTCTTCCTTCATCAGTATTTCTGATGGCAAGAGAGCAGCAGAGCAGAAGTCAGTGGGTCACAGCCGGGGACAGTTGATAGGATGAAGACAGGAGGAGACAGCATATTTTTTTCTTTTTGGTTCCATGATGAACAGTTGTAGGCATCTGATGGCTTTATAGAAGTTGGCTGTATTTCCCTTTTCCATAAGTCAATATGTTTTAAAGAGTCAATTTTATTTATTTTGTCATCTGATTTTGTTTTTCCAGCATTGACTTGTGTTTGTGGTGCTGGGGTTCAAACCTGGGTCCTCATGCATGCCAGGCAAGCGCTCTAACCGCTGAGCCACCGCTCCAGCCCCTCCACAACTCAACACTTAATCCTTTAGGGTCTGCTCAAGAGTGGCACTGAGCCATATCACGCAGCCATTCTGCTTCCAGCGCTTTACCCATAAGAAATGAAGACCTACACGAATGTCCACAACAGCTTTCCTCGTGACATGCCCCGAACTGAAAACCACCCAGGCATCCATCCGCCCTGGACCAGCAGATTGCGGGTCTGGCATCTGGGATGAATTCAGTGCCTAGTGAAAGGGAGTGAACTGTTAATATCTGCGCTGACGCGCACGGATCTCAAATGGGTATGCAGAGCGAAAAACAAACAAAAAGGGCACGTGCTCTACGCTGCGCGGATGTGAAATGTAGGAAATGCAAACAGATGAGCGCATGCAGCCAGCATCTGCCCAGGAGCCGGAGGGCCGGGGCCGGGGAAGGACCACAGAGTCAAGCGCGCTACCCAGGGGTGCCGAAATGTCGCAGATGCCTAAGAGCCCTTTCTCCAGTGTCATTTACAGCATCACAGTTACACCCCAACAGGCTGTTAAGAAAGAGCAAACTTTCTGTTTGAAGATTCTGCTTGTGCAGAGCATAAAGGGATGAGTCCCTGAGGTGCAATGAGAACTTTAATTCAGAGTGATTAGCCGTGGGGAGGGACAGCGCCCTAGTCACATGGGGCTCCTGTGCTCACCTAAGGCATGACAATTTATGCCAAAGCTCCGGAGTCCCGTTCTCAGATGTGTCCTTAGTGTGGGCCGAATTGTGTCCCTGCCCAAATCTGTATGTCAAAGCCCAGTCTTCAACCTACCACTGGATGTCACGGTATTTGGAGCTGGGGCCTTAAAAGAGGCAACCATGGTGAAACAGGGTCACATGGGTGGGATCTGACCCAACCGACTGGTGTCCTTACTAAAAGGGGAGATGAGGGCACAGCCATGTGCAGAGAGGCCAACCCATGAGTGGTGACGTCTACAAGCTGAGAGAGACTCAGTGAAACCCAGCCTTTGTGCTCTGTAATCAAAAGTCTTGGCAAGAGTGTTTTTGGCGCTCACAGTTGAAGAGGCCTCAGTCCACGGTTGGCGGACTGCATTCCTCTGAGCCAGAGATGAGGCAGGATGTCATGGTGGAAGGGTGTGGAGGAGGAGAGCAGCTCAGCACCTCCCACCAGGGGCAGAGAGAGAGAAATCCATGCCCCAAAGTCAAACCCCAGCCAGCCACCTCTTCCAGACATCCCACTGCCTATCAGGGGGTTAATGCGCTAATTGGGGTAAGGCTCTCATAACCCCGTCACTTCACCCCCAAATTTTCCTGCATTGACCCACACAGCAGCTTGTGGGGGACACCTCATATCTGAACCATGACACCTGTTGATGCCTTGATCTTGCATTCTAACTTCCAGAGTTGTAAGAAAATGAATTTCTGGTGTTTCATCCACCCAGTTTGTGCTAATTTAATACGGCAGCTGGTGGAAGCGGTGTCAGGACCCATAAATACAGTGACCTGGGAAGGTGGTGGTGGCCGGGGTGAGTGAATGGCAGAAGTGACTGGGCAAATCCAGGTGACACCCAGAGACCCAGAGTTCTTGCTCGCTAGAACTTCATGCACAGCTGAGAGCAAGGGAGGTATTGGGGGGCGACTCCCCGATTCTGGCTTGGTTGAATAAGAACTTCATGCCAGAATCAGGCACATGCGAGAAGGAGCAGGTTTGGAAGGAAATTCTCAGCCACATCATGGGGGTGGCCGTGGCGGTTCCTCGGAGATGCACAGTCAGTATTTGGAAGGGTGAACCTGGAGCCAGGAGTGTCGTCTGGCCTCGAGGAGAGATGCTAGGTCTCCCAGCTAGGGAGACTGCGGACTTCAGTCTACACACAGGAGGAAGCACACCTGGGAGGGGCCCGAGGTGCTTCTCTGTCCACGGAAGAGAGAAAAGAGAACAAAGCAAGGAGGCCAGGCAGAGGGCCAAGCGGTCATCTCTTGGAAGCACTTCTGGGGCCGAACAGAGCCAGTGGAACTGCGGAAGCAGGGCAGGGGATGAAAATTATTTGGGTTCCCAAAATGGTACCCCCAATGAAGGCCGCAGAGGTGGTGTTGCTCCCCGGCCTTCTCTCCTCCTGTCAATTGCTCCATGCCCCCCTGTGGCAGCCACAGAAGAAACCGGAACCCCTCTGCCCAAAGCCACAGAACCTAAAACTATTCATCCAATTCTGCTCCACCTTTCATGTAAGATCTGTCCACAAAGAAGTCCCCTGATGCCCTGCTTCAGTGGGTCACAAGACAGGAATAATTAAGGATCTCAAGACGGGAGCATACTGGACAGGTTGGACCCAAAATCCAATCACAAGTGTCTAATAGAGAAGAAAGCAGGGGAAGACACAGCGACGGTGGTGTGAGATGGAGGTAAAGAGAGAGGGCTAGGGAGCAAGGAGAGAAGGGTGGAATGGACTCTTCCTCAGAGGTTCCGGAAGGAACCAACCCTGGTCACCTTGATTTTGGACTTCTGATTTCCAGAACAGTAAGGAAATAAATTTCTGTGCTTTCGGTCACCAGGCTTGTGGTGGTTTGTTACAGCAGCTACAGGAATCCAGCATGGAAGTCATGACTCCAGGAGGCCCCGTTGTTCTGCTCTGAACTGCTGCTATGTGCAGATACCTCTTCCAGCTCCAGAGGAGCCAGGCTGGATTCTTACAAACTTATTCCCTCCCCAGGAATGCTTGCCTCTCCATTCTGAATGTTTTAGTAAATGTAGAAGAAACCATCATTTCATCGAAACTCAATTCACTTGAATTCACCGTGCTTGAGAAAATTACATCTGTATGTTTGAAAATTCAGCCCTATTGTTAAGCACATCCTGGCAGCCATCCCTGCACCAAGCTTAAATTATCTTTCCGGTATTATCAAGATTCGACAGCGGCATTAATTGTTCTGGGACCAACTCTAATAGCTGCAAATAATTATTAGCAATTGCTCATTATGTCTTTTTGAAAACCCTAAATATATATCTAGTTTTTAAGACATTGGCTCATTGAGTCTGGAAAGGATACAGACTTCCATTCATGGGGCTGATGTGACTCAGGGCATTGTTCAGGAAGATGAAAGTTTTTGGGTTGGTGGGTGCCAGTTTGAAATGCTGACTCTGCTGAGTGATTGATAGACTAAGCCTCATTGAGATATCAAACCTCAGCTTTCATATGTGCAGCACAAAAAAAAAACCCTGAGGAACAGGAGGAAACTATCTTACTTTATTCTCTAAGCCACCAAGGCCTCTGTCAGTTGCTTTCCCCTGTTGCAGAGACCCCCATCATCTGTACCTCAAAACATGTCTCCTAGATTGAGTGCAGAAAAAGTAGAAGTGTCTTCTGAAATGGGCTTCCCCTCTGCAGAGTAACTATATTATTTCCTGTGTCAGAAAAATTTTCAGCCACCCTCCATCTATCTGTGCATCCACGCACATATCCATACATCTACCAAGACAGTCAGCTATCTGCCCATCCATCTGTCCATCCATCCATCCACATATGCATACATCCACCAATCCGGTAATCCATCCACCAATCCAGTCATGAATCAAACCATCCATCCATCCATCTATCCATCCATCCACATATGCATATATCCACCAATCCAGTCATTCATCCACCCATCATCTATCCAACTATCCATCTATCCATATATATGCATATATCCCCCAATCCAGTCCTCCATCCACCCATCATCCATCCATCCATCCATCATCCATCCATCCATCCATCCACATATGCATACATCCACCAATCCAATCATTCATCCACCCATCATCTATCCAACTATCCATCTATCCATATATGCATATATCCACCAATCCAGTCCTCCATCCACCCATCATCCATCCATCCATGCACATATGCATGCATCCACCAATCCCGCCATCTATCCCCCACCCATCCATCACACATAAATGCTTCCATCTATACATTCTCCCACATATCCATGCATAAATCCATCTATTATTCTTCACTATCAGTCATTTACAAATATTCCTCCCTTCCTTTTCTATTTTCCCACCTAGAACTCTTAACCACTTCTATTTCCTACCTCTTTTTTTGAATGGGTGTTTGTCACTCCAAATTCCCGTCTTGGAAATACGGCATTCCATAAGTTTTGGAATGTTGTACTTTCACCTTCAATTACACTCGATTTTTTTAAATTGCAGCCTTATACATTCTAGTTTGTTGAATGAACCTGGTTTCTACCTCTTGACTGCCACCATTTCTATTTGTTATCCCAGATGTCTTCAGAGGAAGCTGCTGAAACCAATGTCCTAGGTATCCGTCCTTTCACTTTTAGCCATCATGATGCCCAACTCACACCCCAGAGTTTTTATTTTGGGGTTTGAAAAGTCAGGATTCTTGTTCTCTTGTAATTTTATTCCCCAGGCCTGCTTTTTGTTGGTGTGGCAGTAGCTGTGTTCTAGAGGCTTCTAGCCCCCAGGATGGACAGGGATGGGTGAGGCCAACCCACCAACACATCTTGCAATGCACTCTGTCCCCAGCTGAGTAGTTCTAACCTGACATGTGCCCACAGCCTGCAGATGACATTGTTGCTTTCTTGCTCTGCAGTAGCAAACAGAGTCACCAACCACCCCCAGAAAAACGCCAGCAAGAGTGAAGAGAGAAACTCGACTCTCTACTGTGCAGCTCAGGTGCATGAGCCCTGCTGCTCCTCCAGGCCACCCTTCTCCTCTAGCAGGATTTAAACACTGTTAGTCTTACCGTGGGTCTTTCGCAGATTTGGCCTTGGGGCTGAGATGAACCCTTACAGCTCTATCTTCCCCGTTTCTCCCCTGGAACGTCCAAAATTGGAGGCACCTGCAGTTGCTATTCCACCACTCACCCGTATGTACGCTTCTCTAATTACTGAGTGTCTTTCTTTAAATGTAAAGGAACTCATCTCAGAGTTGGAAGCTTCAACAGGTAACACTCCTTAGCTAGACTTTCAACAGCGTTGCTTCATTTTCCTTGTATTTTTCACAGGGAACGTCTTCTACCTATGATGTCTGCTGTCATAAAAACTGTCATATTTTTCCTTTTAGGGTAGGAACATCAAGTTTAATTTTTCAGTGAAAACATAAGAAGCCAATAAGTAATTGTGACCGAGGACTAGCATGCGAGTGTGACAGAGGACTAGCATGCGAGTGACTGAATTTAATCTGCACAACCCTCCCCAGGTCCCTTCACAAGAGGACCTGGAGTTTCAGCGAGGTTGAGTGACCCTTGTGCTGAGTCAGTGCTTAACGTCTGAATGGGCCCAAATCATGGGTCAGCCTCCCCTCCAGCCACCCGGATGCTCTGATTTGAAGTGGTGGGTCAGATATCTACATCTCTAAGTCAAAATGGTAGAATCTGTGTCTGGAGCTCTTACCGTGCACTGTGACCTCTCATCACACCTGCCATGGTCACGTTGGTGGCCCCATTTAGTCCTCTCAATGATCCTACAGAGACACCTGGGTGTTCCGTTATGCAGGTGAGTGAGCATGAGGTTCAGGGAGCGTCATTAACTTGTCCAAGACCACACAGGAAATGAGGGACCAGAACCGATCCCTCGCCAGGCTCCGAGCCGGAGGCAATCCAGCCCTACCACAGTGCTGCTAAAAAACATAACTGAGTCACCCGACACGTTGCATGTTATGTGCTCACCTTATGTTATAAGATGAACCGATTTCAACAATATTCTGGAAAAATGCTCCATCAAACCACGTTGAAACATTTACGAAGACCTTAGAGGTGTCCGTTACAGGGACCAGGAAGTGGGCTTCCAGCAGCTGTGACCAGAGGGAAGGGAGGGATGCTCAGGTTCCTTCCATGAAGGAAGGAACGGTGGTGAAACGGGCTGAACTGGGTGTCCTGGGGACTCATACGCTGACGCCCTGAACCCCAGAGTGGCTGTGTTCGCAGATGAGTTTCTAGCAGGTCGGTGAGGATAACAGATCATGAGAGTGGGACTCTGAGACTTCAGCAGTTGTGTCCTTGTAAGAAAAGACACTGGAGAGCTGTCCCCAACCGACCCCACTCATGCACACCACAAGGAAAGGCCTAGGAGGAAAAAGTGGCCTCTGTACGTGAGCCGGGAGGCGAGGCCCCACCAGGAGCCGAATCCTGCCAGACCTGGATCTTGGACTTTCCTGACTCCAAAACCATAAGAAAATAAATTTCTGTGTTTGTAAGTTACGGAGTCCATGATATTTTGTTATGGGAGCCCAAGAAGATGAAGACATGTGGTAATTAAAATTTATCTTAATTTATCTGCCATATAGGTTGGGTATGGCCAGATAAAATCTCCATTTAAATTCGCAGCAGAGTGAGCGTTGTTATTTCCCTGCGGAGCCTTAGTAGGGCCCAGGAGCAGCTCGGAGGATGGGATGTGCATCCCTGTAGACCATGAAGCATGGCGACCCTGTGGAACCCCAGGTGGGCTCCTAGCATCAGCCTCATTTCTAGACAAGGCTCCTGGCTGTCTCCTACTTTGCTTTTTCTTTTCCCAAAGTGGAAATTGCCTTATTTACTTTTTTTTCTGCATGTAAGAATAACACACACTCAATGCAAAACAAAACCAGCAATTTCAAGAAGTAAAAAGAAGGAAGTCGAAACAGAGGCACCCCTCCCCCGCTCAGAATCACCGCAGTGAAAACACCACCGCTCATTTCCCCAGACGGATTCCTTTAATCATCCCCACGCGCACACACACACCTGGAGATTGTACGTGTGCCTTAAAAACAAAAACTGGATCATATTATAACTGCAATTTCAAACCCGCGTTTGTTTCCTCACTTGGGAAAATCAGCAGTGATAAAATCATCTCTGAAGTCGACCCACCCAGTCCCAACTCCAGCTCTGCTGAACGCTAACTGGGAAGACCTGATTGCCCTATGGCTCGGATTCCTCATCGAGAAAGTGGATAAGAGGAGCCGTTCCTTCACCTTGGTTAAGGAATTAAGTGACTTGGTATTTGAAAAATCCTTAGGATTATGCCTAGGATGTGATGTCGTAGGAGAGTCCATATCACCCACAGGGGCTCATCCGCGGCTTCGAAGAGTAAATGCTCTCACAACTCTCACCTCTGCTGGTTGGCTGGGCTGTTCTGTTTGCACGGAATGGACTCGGCTGATCTCGACTGGCCTTGGACGTGCATCTGTGGCCAGCTGGCCTGGGGCTGGGACTGCTGGCCTAGGGTGAGCTCACTCACAAGTCTGGTGGACGACCGGCTGCTGGCTGGTGTGCTGCTATAATTGGGTCACATGTCACTCACCATTCACCAAGTTACCCTAGACTTGCCCAAGAGCACCATGGAAGCCCAGAAGGACTGGCCCTTGCTGTGAAGCTCCACTGCATGCCTTTGATGAAATAAAGCAAACTAAGGTAAGTCCACGTCCAGGCAGTGGGGAAACAGACCTCACCTTCTGATTCGAGAAGCTGAGAGGTTGCATCGAGAAACTGTGGCAACAGGGAGAAGTGAAGACTTGGGGCTCACATACTTTCCCCCATGTCTTTACTAGTGCATTATAATCGTATGTGTGGTGGGATTCATTGTTTCATGTTCACACATGCACATGGCGTAGCAATTAATTCAGCCAATGTTCCCCCGTTTTTCCCCTTTACCTCCATCCTCCCCTCCTGGTTCCCTTCCCCTACTGATTTCACTTTACTTTTCATGAGACTTGCCCCCAATATTTCTTTTCCTTTTTCCTCTATGGTTTTCACAAATTAAAGAAAAAACACACAACCCTTGACTTTCTGAGTTTGGCTTATTTCGCTTAACATAATGCTTTCAAATTCCATCCATTTACCTGCAAGTGCCATAATTTCTTTCTTCTTCAGAACTGAATAATATTCCACTGTGTGCATACACCACTTTTTCATTATCCCTTCATCTGTGGATGGACACCTACATTGGTTCCTTAGTTTGGCGATTATGAATTGTGCTGCTGTAAGCATGGTGGGCCTGTATTTCTGCTGGGTGTTGACTTTGACTCTTCAGATAAATCCCTAGGAGTGGTATAGCTGAATGAGGTGGTGCTTTCACTCTCAGGCTTTCAAGGAACCTTCATACTGATTTCCATAGTGGTTGTACTAATTTACAATCCCACCGACAGTGTAAAATTCTTTCCTTTTCTCTACATCCTCTGCAGCAATTATTATTGCTTGTGTTCTTGACAACTGCCATTCTGACTTTTGTTGCTATAGCTCTGTAGTATAATTTGAAGTCAGCGATTGTGACTTTAATTGCTTTTTGTTTTGGTTTAGAATTGCTTTGACTGTTCTGGGTCTTTTATTTTTCCAAATGATTTTCAGGACTGACTTTTCTAGTTTTGTGAAGAATGTTAATGGTAAACTGACGGGGACCACATCGAATCTGTTTATCTCTTTTGGTAGTGTGCTCATTCTAACAGTATTAATTCTGTCTATCCATGAACATGGGAGGTCTTTTCTCTTTCTTGGGTCTTCTTCAACTTTTTTCTTCAGTGTTCTATAGCTTTCATTGTAGAGTTCTTTCACTTTCTTGGTTAAACTTCTTCCTGGGTATTGTCTTTCTTTCTTTCTTTCTTTCCTTCTTTTTCTTGAGATACTGGGGTTTGAACCCAGAGGTGCTCTCCACTGTGCCACATCTCTAGTCCTTTATGTTTTTTATTTTGCTAACTTGATTAGGGCCTCTCTAATGTGCTAAGGATGTCTTTGAACTCACGGTCCTCCTGCCTCAGCCTCCTAAGCCACTGAGATTATAGATATGCACCACCACACTCAGTTTCTTAGGTATTTTTTTAAGGTTATTGTTAATGGAACTTTTTTTTCCTGATTTCTTTCTCAACAGATTCTTATAGGAAGGTGATTGGTTTCTGTAGATCGATTTTGTAATGTGCTACTTTGCTGAATTTGTTTATGGTTCTAGGAGTCTTCTGGGGAAGCTTTTTGAATCCTCTAAATATAAGATTATGTTATTTGCAAACAGAGATAATTTGATTTTTAATTTTTTTTCTTGTGATCACTTACTTTCCTTCACTTGTCTGATTGGTCTGGTTAGAGTTTGAAGAACTATATTGGATAGGAGTGGTAAGAGTGGGCATCCTCGTCTCATTCTAGATTTTAAATAAAATGCTTCAGTGTCTCCCCATCTGCTATGATGTTGGCTTTGGATTTGCCATTTATACCCCTTATGATGTTGAGGTTGGTCCATTCTCTCCCTAGTTTTTACCTTGGATGAGTACTGCATTTTATCAAAGACTTTCTCTGCATCTAATGAGATGACTATAGGATTTTTGTCCTTAATATTATTTACGTGGTAAATCACAACTATAGGATTTTTGTCCTTAATATTATTTACGTGGTAAATCACAACTATAGGATTTTTGTCCTTAATATTATTTACGTGGTAAATCACATTTATTGATTTGCATAGCAACAGGAAATGCAGCCTTTCCATATTCAACCATCTTGGATGTTTGCATGCGCACATCCTACCGATAAGGAAACCGAGGCTCAGAGAGCTAACGGCCCTGGAACTCTAGCCCAGAGCTCTTGCTGTAGACCACTACATCACATCAAGGAGCATTGCATGTCCCTCTCCTCTGCCGGTTCCCATAGCAAGGATCATCTTTAACTTATTGGTAGAAAGCACATAAAGAAAGCTAGCAACTTTTTCTACCTCTGAATTTGAGTCATAAAAAAAAATATCTGAGGATTTTTCCTCTTCCTCCCCAGATCCCATTAGCCACAGCCAGAGTTCCCAGAGAAGAGGTGCGGCAGCCTCCACGCCATCAGCCTCTGTCCATCTCTCCTCCCTCTCCGGGCAGTTTGGACACCAGGTCCTTTCTCCAATTCCAAGAAGCCAGGGGCCTGCTCTTGAGAGAGCTGAACTTCAGGTCACACTCAAAGTCAGTCCACAGGAGGGGCAGGGGATGGGGAGCTGGATGTGACAACCAAATCTCACTCCTTTCCGGTTGCTGCAGGGTGGGAGACCTTTCTTTTTGCTTCTGTGTGAAAGGGAGTCAGGAAAGAGGCTTAGGTTTGGGGAAAGATGGGTAGAATGCTTTCCAGATTTAACAAAAGGAACTGAACTCAATCTGAGGAAGTAGGGCAGATAAATACATTCAGAAAAGACAGCAGCTTTAGTAAATGGAGCTGGGGACACTGGCTATCCACACACAGAAGACTGAAACTAAAGTTCTTTCACCCCAGTAAAAATCAACTCAAGATGGGTCAATGACCGTAATTTCAGACCGAAAACATTGAAACTACTAGGAGAAAACATAGGGGAAACTCATCAAGATATTGGCACAAGCAATGATTTCCCGAACAGGACTTAAATAGCCCAGCAAGCAAAAGCAAGAATTGAGAATTGAGATCACCTTGAATTATAAAGCTGCCCAAAACATTCAGCAGAGTGGGGAGAGAATTTACAGCAAGGGAGAAAATCCTTGCCAGCCGCTCATGTGACAGAGGATTGATATCCAGAATAAAGAACTCAAGAAACTCAACTTCAAAAGAACAGGTACTCTCATAAAAAAATGGCAAATGATCTGAACAGACATTTTTCTTTTTTTAAAATCAATTTTATGTAGTTTTTCTTTTTTATTGAGAGATTTATTATAGAACAACCATACAAGTTTTTAACAAAATAATATAAAATGTGTATATATTCTGGATATTAGAATTACCCCCAGGAGTGCCTCCCCCAATTACCCACCCTTATCCCTCCCTTCCCCTTCCCACAACATCTCTAAAATGTTATTAGGCTGTATAACGTTACACCTTTTCTGGATTTAACACATGATACTAGACGACCTCTCTCAATGGCCAGGGTCTAGTTCCAGCCTCCACGGATGAGTGGAGACATTCGACCCTTGGTTCCCTGGGTTATGCTGATTTTACTCATCATGATCTCTTCCATAGCCATCCATTTACCTTCAAAGGCTGCAATATCATTGCTTCTAATTGCTGTGTAGAATTCCATGGTATAAATGTACCACAGTTTTTTGATCCATTCATCCAGTGAGGGCATCTGGGTTGTTTCCATGATTTAGCTATTGTAAATTGAGCTGCTGTGAACATAGATATTGCTGTTTCTTGTGCCTTTCGCTGCTCAGACATTTTGTTGTGTAAGTGGTGTTGGAATTGGAACCCGTGTCCTTGTGCATGCCAGGCAAGCGCTGTAACTGCTGAGCCACTGCTCCAGCCCAAGCAGACACTTTTCAGAAGAAGAACTGAAAATGGCTAAGAAGTGTATGAAAAAGAAGGTCAACATCTTCAGTCATCAGGAAAAGGTAAACAAATTGCACCAAGATTCCATCTTGCCCCAGTCAGATACGGCTGCTTAAAACAAAACAAGCTGAACCAACAAATGCTGGTGAGGATGTGGAGAAAAGGGAGCCCTTATACGCAGTTGGTGGGATTATTCATTAGTATAGCCACGATGGAAAATCCTGGGAGATTCCTCAAAAACCAAAAATAGACCTACCCTGTGATCCAGCCCGCCCACCCCTGGTGTATTCTCAGAGGAAATGAGGTTATCTGTATGCAAAAGAGATGCCCGCATACCTATGTTTAATGCAGCCCTATTCACAGTAGCTAAGATCTGAAATTAGCCCGGGTGCCCATTGGCAGGTGACCGGATGAAGAAAACTTGGCATATATACAAAATGGAGTACTATTCAGTCATGAAGATAAGACCAAAGCCTGTCATTTGCAGGAAAATGCAGGGGCTGCGTCATGGTAAGCAAAGTAAACCACACACAGAAAGGCAAGGATTAGGACAGCATGCTTTCTCTCAGATTCAAAAACAATTAAAAACAACAACAGCAATAGCAACCAAGGGGCTGGAGCAGTGGCTCAGTGACAGGGTGCATTCCTGGCATGTGCAAGGACCCAAGTTCAATCCCCAAGGAGAGAAAAACAAATGAAAAGACAGAATTGAGTCTCCTCTTTTTTTTTTTTTTTAAGGTAACTTGAAAGTCGAAGACAGAGGGAAAATCTATCAGGGAAAGCAAAGAGGACCCAGGGAAAGAGAAGAGAGGCAAGAGCAGAAGAGGGCAGAAAGGGAGATGGACACTACCCTGGTGTGATACAGGCATGCGTTCGAATTCACAGTTAAAAATTCACAATTAAAATGCATTGATAACTACAACAAAATAAAAGAAGGGCAGAATCCCACCCTGGGGCTTCTGCTTATCCAGCCTCGAATGCTGAGCTGAATTCCAGGGTCAACACTCCAACTTCCATTCAGGAATCAACTCTACCACACATTCTAGCTCTCGTCCACACTGGCGCAGTGCCTGGGTCCACCCATGCCTGAAGCCCCGCATTACTCTCTTAGCCACATGAACTAGTGAAATTCCTTTCTCTCCCTGCCTGTGCTGGTTTAAATTATATTTCCATTGGTTGAAACAAGCAGTCCTTCCTAATGCAGAAATTCAGTCATGGCTCCATTGGCCTTTTCCACTCATTTTCAAACAAAACTCTTCTCTCTTCCCCAAGTACTAAATAAAATTGTCATGCATAGCAGAGAACATGGGAAAGAGCTTGGCGTGAGGGAGTTGCAACCTGCATTGTGTGTGACACAGCCCACAGCATCCAACTGCTACTACACAAGCAAACACACACACACACACACACACACAAACACACAAACACACACACACACACACACACACACACAAACACACACACACACTTTCCCCCTTGAAATCAAGGTGGGATGGGCTTGGACGTGTATTCCAGGGAACTCTAGAGCCCTGCCCCGGTCTGCAACTCACTCTCTGGGAGCAGCAGGGGTGGCTGAGGTCTCAAAGTCTTCTCTGATTGCAAGATTTTCTCAGGCCCCTCTACTACAACCCACTCTGCAACGGTCTGCAATTCAGATCCTCTCCAAGTTCAAAGTCAGGTGTACATGCGTGCTCATGCACACGCACACACATATACAAAGCGTTTATGGATGGGATGACATTGAAATAATACAGAGACAGCAGCACCAGCAGCTTGCAGGTGAGTGACAGGCACACATTCTACCCCATGGAACTCTCTAGAAGGCCTCAGCCTTGCAGGATGTTGGCAACTCCCGGAGACCCCTCTTCATCTCTTCTCCTTTTCAGGAGCTCTGTGCACAATTTCTCAGTCTTTGACACCAGGAGAGATTTTCTCTCCTCTTCTCTCTCCTTCCCACCTCTGTGAATCATACCTTACCCCCAGACTCATCATCGGCACCAGATGCCTCTCCGATGCGTTGTCTGAAACACTACCAGAAATTCAAGTGCAGATCTCAGAGTGATATTCACCTGAGCATGTCCACACAGAGAATTACCAGATAAGAACACCTCAACGTACTGGCGGTGGCTGATTGTTTTATAGGTTATTCTTCTTTTTCCTTAAAAAAGAAGTCCACGTTATAGTTTTAATTAACCTTCAAGAAACTGTGTGTGGGGCTGGAGCGGTGGCTTGGTGGTTACGGTGCTTGCCTGGCATGCATAAGTACCCGGGTTCAAACCCCAGCAACCCACATACACAACTAAGTGTCAGAGCAACTAAAGCCATGTGAAAAACTCAATAAAAATTGATTCTCTCTGTCTCTCTCTATCTCTCTCTCACTGTCTTTCTTTAAAAAAAAAAAAAAAAGAAAGAAACTGTGTGTTACCTCCTTATATTAGTATCCTCAGAAAAAATAGAGAACGACAGCCCACACAACAGTTCCAATAGCAGTACACAGAGGTGCGGAAACTGGACTTGTCTGATGATGCATGAGCCCAGGGGCTCACGAAGCCGTCTTGTTCTAATCCTCTGAAAGGGCTTTGAGGCTTCTGCTTTTTATTTTTATTTTTAATTTATTTGTTTACTTTTGCTAAATGTTGATAGAGCTCAGAGTAGTGTGACAATTTCTCTGAAGTCACACAGCTGGAAAGAGGCAAAGCCAAGATTTAGATTTTGCCATGCTTTTGTTACTGTGTGTGTGCAGATGGACACCCGAAAGCTGGAGATTCAGCACTGCGGACTGCGGGGAGAAGACTTCCTGAAGACGCTGGAAAATGCGTGGCTTACTTATCATTTGGTGTTTTCACCTGGCTCCCGGACCTAATGGTGACCATCGAGGCCTTGGGACAAGTTGCCAGGGGTTAGCTGACCCTCACACTTCACTCCTTGGGCAGCAAGCATGCCTGAGAAGACACGCCTGGGTTCCTGACCACCTCCAGAGATTGCCTGAGCACAACGACGCTGGTAACATCCCCAGAGCGCTTCCTCCCCTGAAGTGACGTGACTGAAACATGGCCTTTCAGAGGCCGATGCGGTCAGGTTGGATTTGGTTAAAGTCATCCAAGGCACTGAATTCTCCCACTTTATTAGACCTAGGGTTCATTGTCCTGGAGTTTATAATTACCTAGGAGTTTGTGATCGAGTTATGCCCCAACTCTCCCCGCTTCTGAAGCAAAGAGAGCTCAGTCCTTAGATAATGCACTTCCTTCCACATGGCTATGTCTTAGAACCTGGCCAGGGAAACCGGCAATGCTCGGAGCAGACCCACAGTGGGGAAGGTGGCTCCCCTTCCTCAGTTTCTTCCTGTCAGCTTTGGCTCTTGGAAAGTGCTGTGAGGGAGACTAGGCCGGTGGGGGACAGTGGGCTGGGGTCTGTTGGAGGTGGCTCAGCAGGAGTGAGGGAGGTGGCTCAGCAGGGGTGAGGGAGGCTGCTCTCCGTGCAGGTGACTCAGAAGGAGGTGGATCTGCAGGATGAGAGCAGAGCAGTCGTGGAAACTTCTGGGGGATGAATTCCTGGCAGACACTCTGGTCTACTGGCTGTGACCTTGGGGGCATGTTTGCTGCCCCCAGGAGCCGGTGCTCGCGTATAGAATGCAGAGCGTGAAAGGCGGGTGCTGCTGTTGAACGTCACGGTCCACAGGAAGCCGCAGCACCCAGTTAGGCAGAGCCGCAGGGAATGTGGACAGTTGGTTTCGACCTGCGAAATGCCTGTACTGTATGAGTGACTAAATCTAATCAGGTCCTCTTCCATGAGTCACGATTGCTGCTTACGAGTCCTTGATTGGCAGGCATGTTTTTGTTTTCTTTTTTTAAAACATTGTTTTGAATCCCTGTCATTTAACAAAATGTGTGTAGTGAGCTCCATTTTCTATCAGAGGCTGGGGGAGCTGAGTGATTTCCCAGAGTCTCAGGGTCAGTTCCGGAGATGATCTGGCCCCAAATCATCGGTGCTGTTGCGCCAAGTCTCCCCCAGCCCCTGGGGCGTCCAACTGAAGCCTCAAATCCCAGAGATGCTGCCTGAGATTTGCCAGACTGCTCTGTCTGAGCTGGCCAAGGATGTCTCAGTGACCCCAAGGATATACACAATTGTCTACTCCATTATTCCCCACTTAGCATTTTTAAAAGGCTCAGGGGCTCCTGCAGAAGAGGCTGCCACATCTGAGCTGAGACTCCTTCTGGTGACCAAGGTAGAAAACTCCTCCCAGCCTGCATTAACCCTGAATGCACATCGTCACCCACCCGGGGAAGCTTTTAAAACAGGGCTGTGGGTCCAGATTGTGGGAATCACACTAGGTCAGGCCCAGGATGGGTAAGTTCTTTAAAATTTTAAATTCCTCAGAAAATGCTATTGCACAACCAGATGTGAAGCCAACGTCTTCAGCAATCTGTAGCTGGAAAGCAAGCAGCTGAGGCAGGCGGACCAGGGCACAGGCAGCAGCTCGGGAGACAGGGGTCATTCTCACCAGCACACAGGGACAACGCAGGACCGGACCCCATAACACCAGTGATGATTGTCCTCTCTGAGCTCCTCCGTAAGAGGTGGAAAAAGATGAACAGTCCGTTCCCCAGGTGAGAAGTCAAGGGCTAGGGGGAGCGCTAGACCCCTGCTCTGCCCGTCACATACGTGGAGACCGAGGGAAGGTGCCGGGCATCCTGGAGACCGTTCCCAGGTGTGTAAAATGCAGACAGCGAGGCTCGCCCCAGAGATGAGTGTCTCTGCTGCTCTCTCCTTCTTGGAGATGTATATTATAAATGTATACCCAGCATGTTTTAAAAAGACACATTGGAGAAATGATAGCCTTTTTTAAAAGGGGGGGTCAGTTTTATTTATTTTCCATCTGGCCTTTGTTTCTTCCACACTTCATTGTGTATGTGGTGCTGGGGTTTGAACCTGGATCCTATGCACGCCAGGCAAAAGCACTCTACCGCTGAGCCACCACCCAGCTCAAAGAGTTTGCTAACAAATGGTGCTGGAAAAACTGAATATCTGCATGCAGAAGAATGAAACCGAGCCCCTCTCTCTCTTACCCTGCACAAAAATCAACTCAAACCGTAGCAAAGACTTAGGCATTAGACCAGAAACTCTGCAGCTCCTGAAGAAAATGTAGGATCAATGCGTTGGCACAGGAACAATTTTCTTAATAAGACTCTAAAGCACAAGAAATAAAACCAAGAATCAATAGGTGGGATGCCGTAAAACCAAACAGCTTCTGCACAGCAAAGAAAACCGTTAAGAGTGGGAAGAAAAAGCCTAGATGATGGGAGAAGATCTTTGCCACCTGCTTCTCAGATTGGGCATTGATATCCGGAACAGAAAACGAACTCAAAAAACACCACCATAAAAGCAAATAACACAATTAACAAATGGGCAAAAGAATTCAACAGACACTTCTCAAAAGAAGAGATGCAAATGACCGGCAGATGTGTGAAAGAATGTTCCACCTCTCTAGCAGTCAGGAAAACGCAAAGCAAAACCACATGGAGATTTTATCTCACTCCAGTCAGAATGGCAACCAAGAACACAAATGATGATAAATGCTTGTGTGGATGTGGAGGAAAAGGTACACTGTGGGTGGGTCTGAAAATTAGTACAACCACGTTGGAAAGCCAACCACATCAGCATTTATAACAGCATAGCTCACAACAGCCAGACTACGGAACCTACCTAGGTGACCTGCAGTGGACGAACGGATAAAGAAAATGTGATACACACACACACACACACACACACACACACACACAGAAATAGTACCCAGCCATGAAGAGGAACGGAATGAAGTCATTTACTCATTCACTAGTAAACAGATGGAACTGAAGATTTTGTTGCTAAATGAAATAAGTCAGACTCACAAAGTCAAAGGTCAAATGCTTCCTCTGATATACAGAAGCTGAGCTAAAACAAGTGGGGAGAAAAGAAATGGGAGGGGCAGGAATTCTGTTAAAATAGAAGATCAGAAAAGTAGAAGGGGATTGGGTGGGGGGGGGAGAAAGGAGGGTGGGATACGGGGAAAGAGTGGAATGAAGCTGAGCTAACTTCCCAGGGTATAGCAAGAACATACCACGGTCACTCTCACCATCAGGCACACCCGCAAGACACTGCTTAAAAAGCATCAACAGATAGATGACTAGAGTAGAGAAAATGGAACAGGGGGAGGGAGGAGAAGAAGGGGAAGGGGAAGTACTGGGGACTGAATCGGAGCAACCTGTAACCCATACATTTATAATTAGGTCAAAACGAATCCTAGTTTTAGGCATAGCTAACACGAACCAATGAAAAATAATGAAAAAAAAGAAACTGTATGTGCTGTATATAAATATGCATTTATTATAATGTATTTAATTATATGTCAAAATATAAATAATAGATCATATTAATATATTTTTATTTTATTTATCATATATTAATTGTGATTTGTATTTACAGACTATATACATTCGTGTATATATCCAATACATGCACAAATATTGTTATACTTGTTATGTAAAATTACATAAAAATATGCACAGATACTATTATATTGGCTATATACAATTTTTAGATCTATTACGTAATCATTAATATGTTTATATCATACTAAGGTATTCTATGTGTTTTATTATATATACTACATATAATTATGTCGTAGTCATTCTACCTCTATCATCTGTCAATCACCTATCATCCGTCTATCATCCATCTCTATATCTACCTATCATCTCTCTATCTCTAGCACGGTGCCTGCCTGACACATCGAGGCACATGGTGGCTGATGCCACTTTTGGAATGACACAGCAGTCCCTGAAGAGCCTCTGCCCCTCCCGCACTGTCCTGGAGCTGACATCATTTGTGTTTTACAAAAGCGGAAAGGAGGCTCAGGGAGGCCAGGTGACTGCCAGGAGCACACAGCTAGTAAGCTAGGGGGCTGAAGTGGGGCTCAGGAGTGACCTCCTACTCCACCACCGAGCCGCCGAGGATTTAGCTTGAGGTAAATCAGGTGCAGCGCCTGGCAGGGCTGGCTAACTGCTCCTTCTGGCCTCTGAGAGAGAGAGAGACAGTAAGAGAGAGAGAAATAATTTTATTTAGTTTTTCACGTGGCTTTCGCTGTGTACACGGTGCTGGGGTTTGAACTCGTGTACTCGCGCATGCCAGGCAAGCACCCTAACCTTTGAGCCACTGCTCCAGCCCCTCCAATACCTTCTTTATTCTTCCCTTCATAGTCCTTAACATGAGATTCTGCCTCCATGATGGGGGATGAGGCCCAGAAGTCTGCACTGAGCGCTTTGGTGCCCACCTTGACCAATGCACCCTAAGAGAAATAGTGAGCCCCACTCTGAAGATAGCACACCCTGCGCTGTTTTCATAAACGTTCACTGAGCACCTACTATGTGCTGGGTTCTCAGTAAATGTCGATGGAGAGGACACAGAGTGTGATCAAATGCAACCGAAACCTGGGCCACTCCAGGCTTCTGCTCATGGTTGGTTTCCAGTGAGCGGCCACAAGGCACTCATTGGCCATGGGTAAGCTGCCCAGGCCCTTGAGAACTCCCATTGACTGCTCTCTGTGCTGGGCAGGAGGTCAGGTCCCAGAAGCTCAGTGCTGGTGGGAGACTTAGCTTCACCCTCAAGCAGCAGGTGTTGGCATGGAGAAGGGACAGGGACAACTGCCCACGAGTCCAGGTGGCGGCCTGAGGCAGTGGCAGTCACCATGCAGAAGGTGAGCTGGGGTGAGGGGTGCAGTGTGGCAGCTGGCGTCATGGCTCAAGGCTGAATCCAGCACTTGTCCCTTTTTTTTTTTTAAGAAATTTATTTGTTGAATGATCAAACAAGCTTCTAACGAAATAAGATAATATATATATATATATATATATATTATATATATATATATATATATAATACATATACATATATATATATATAAATACATATATATATATATATATATATACATATATATATATATATATAAATTCTGAGAACGAGATTTACCCCCAAGAGCCCACCCTTTTCCCTCCCCCACTCTCCTTCCCACTACATCTCTACGAATGCCTTAGGTTGTATGACATTACACCTTATCCAGATTTAAAACTTGAGCATGGACCTCCTTTCTCGGTGGCCAGGGTCTAGTTCCAGCCTCCACAGATGAGTGGAGACATTCGATCCTTGGTTCTCTGGGTTAAGCTGATTTTACTTGGCATAATTTCTTCCACTGCCATCCATTTACCTTCAAAAGCTGCAATATCATTGTTTCTAATTGCTGTGTAGAACTCCATGGTATATATGTACCATAGATTTTGGATCCATTCATCCAGTGAGGGCATCTGGGTTGTTTCCATAATCTAGCTATTGTAAATTGAGCTGCTATGAACATTGATTTCTCTGCATCACTGTAGTGTGCTGATTCTAAATCCCCTGGAAAAAAACCCAGGAGAGGAATGGCAGGCTCATCCCTAGGTTTTTGAGGATTCTCCACACTGCTTTCCAGAGGGGCTGCACCAGTCTGCAGCTCCACCAGCAGTAGTATGCTAGTGCCAGCACCTGTCCCTTAAGAGAAGAGTGGAGACAGCTAGTGCCCCAGTTCTGTCTGGACAGAGCTTACTTAAACAGTACTGTAGGTCCCCTTATCTGAAATTTCGTTTTCTGCAGTTTATGTGTCCCATGGCCAAGCTGGATCCAAAAACACAAAATAGGACATTCTCCAAATACACAATTTGGATGTGCTAAATTGCTGTGGCTCCGGGCAGCGTGACGAGCTCCCACGCCACCTCGCTCAGTGCTGCCCAGGACATGCAAAATACCCACGCAGTGTGCACTGCTCCCTCCGTAATCCCTCAGCAGACATCTCATCATTGGCCCGGCTGTCTCAGTATCACTGTGCTTGTGTCCAAGTAACCCTGACTTTACTCAACAATGCCTCTAAAGACAAGAACAGGGATGCAAAGGAGGTGCCAGGACATAAACATGGAGCAACAGATTAGCTCTGGTGCTGTGTGGCCATGCTGCAGGGCATGCTGGGAAAGCAGTTTGTATAGGGTGTGGCACTGCCTGGGGGTCTTGGAACACAGCCCCTGTGGAGAAGTCAGGGCTAGTGTACATGACAAGCTTGGGACCAAATGAAAGCTCTGTCCTGCCTGGGTGTCACCTGTTATCCATATTGTTGTGTCTTACGCAGAAGTAGAGACACGGTTCAAAACCCCCATCCTAGGTGACATGTATCAATATATTTCTTTTCCTTTCTTCATAGGAAAAGTGCGCCAGATGAGCAGAGGTAGACATCTCATATTATTCCCAGATTACTGACGTCCACAGGGCTGCTTATTCACTGGGCCCCCTTTGTATTCAAAGTGACAGTCATTGCCCCTGTTCCATAGTCACCGGGCCGGTCATTCTCCATCCCACTCAGGACACTTGCACGGCCCCTCCTGCCACCCATTGTAGGTGCTTTCTTAATCCTCCTGGTCCAGATCAGTTTCTTTGCTATTCTCTGTCTTTCAGAGATCTGAATTGTAAGCTATTTAGAGAAATCATTTGGGTCTTCTCCATTAGACTGAACGTCCCAGGGAGGCAGGGACACCAGATCAGGGCAGCGGCTGCTTTCATCTTCCATAAAGTTCCCACCCCAGACATGGTGCTTGTTTTGTTTTTATCCCATAAAAAATGTGTTTAATTTCAATGAAGAGAGGAGTGAAAGGCAGAAAGGAAGGAGGGAGGGAGGAGAGGAGCAGAGGGAAGAGGAGAGCAGGGAGGCAGGGGCAGCTCATGAACTCAAGATCCACGGGCATTTGAAGCAAGTTGGCTCTCTTGCTCTTGGGACAGGTGCCTGTGTGCTTCTCAGTACCCCTAGATAGATTTACGTACTCTGAGCAAAAAGGCCTTCATCCAGCTCGGCTGGTCTCCAAATTGCACATTTCTGCGCAGTAAAAATGGGCACTTGATGGCTCTGTCCAAGATCCTGTAAGGGAGTGCATTAGAATCTTCAGCGGTCTCCAAGAAAGAACTCTGGACCGAGTTCAAAAGTGTTCCACAAACACAGGAAAGGCCCTAGGCAGAAGCTCCAGTTGTCTCCTAGATGAGATTCCAAGAAGCCCAGCTCCTTTTACTAGCAAGGGAAGACAGACAGAGCAGAGAGCACCGGCGACAGGCATTCCCTCCAGCTGCAACCTAGCAAACTAGGGACAGGAGGAAAAGAGAGGACTGGGTTAGATGACCACCTACTGTGTGCCCAGCACTGTGCAGACAGCATGGGGTGGCCTGGTACGGTGAACAGAGGATCAGTTCTGGAATCCAGGGAACTTGGGTTGAGTGCTGCTTCTACAACCTCCGTGATCTGGAAAATTACTCAGTTGCTCTGTCTCTTCATTTTTCTCAGGAAAGAGAGGAAAATATACCTATTGCACTGGGTTGCTGTAAGAAAAAGCAGTTAGTGGGTATTCAGTGAGAACAAATGACTAATGATTAGAGCAGATGCATGGACAACGCCTTGCATTCTAGAGTGGGATGGTTTGGGAGAATCTCTTTGAGCAGGTGATGCTTACTCTGAGATCTACAAGATGAAGACTCAGTGGAGGAAACCAGGAAAGGGGATCTTAGAAGATTCGATGCAATTTGTGCAAAGGTGCAAGGCACAGATAAGGATTGTGTATTCAGAGAGCTGCAGGGTGGCCAGGGTGGCTCGTGTGCATGAAGAAGAGTTGGCATTAACTCAATCAGAGAAAGAATCATCCAGCGTCCTAAAAGTTGCATGTATGGTTGTGTCAAAAGGAATCCCTCTAACTAAAGTTGGGTTTCCTTCTAAGGACTAAGTAAGAAATAAAGAGGAAGACACGATTAGAAGCAGGAGAGGCCACAACGGTTGCAAAGGTGGGGTGGAAAGGGGTGCAGAGGGTAGAGATATCGCAGGTGGGACTCTGTGACAGGTGCATGGGGGTCAGGGGAGAGCGAAGTGCCCTTGTTCCTTCCTGAGCGAACAAGGGCACTTCTGCAACAGGGAGGCTTTGGGGTGGGTACCTGAGCTGCAGGATGGAATCAAGACTTTAGTTCTGGAAGCTTTCAGACCAAGAGGACTCTGAGATCGATGTCCAGGTGGTATTTAGTGAAATTTAGCTCTGAGTCTCACAAGGGAGCTTTAGACTAGAAATTTAAAACTTTAAGTTGTCAGCTTACAGGTTTCTTTGGATGCAAGAAGGCTGAGCAGGGATCCAGACAGAATGGAAGCAGAATCGTTTGAGAAAAGGAAACTGAACCCTATCAGTTCCGTGGTTAAAACTTGTGCACACACACACGCACACATGCACAATCCACAGACAGAGAACTGTAGGACAAGGCTATTTGAATTCTGGCTCTACCCTTTACAACTTTTGTAACTTCGGGCAGTTACCCCACCTTCCTGAGCCCATTTCCATTTTCATAAAACAGGGAGGTTTCTACAAGGATTAGAAATGCTGGGTCAGCACCCTGGTTATATCCTGGGAGCACCATGAACAATAGCAGGCGTGAGGGCTGTTTCCCTCCCTGATATCCTGTGTCTCCATCTCTTCAATTCCTTGATTTATACCACGCCCTTTCTTAATCTTGTCCCAAGCCCCCAGCAGCAAAAATAACTCTCTGTGGGGTTTCTTGACTTCAAATATGCCTCCCGTTTCCTGCCTCCAAGTAATATCTGGCTTGTCTAAGCAATCTCCAAACTTCTCATGTGGAAAAAAAAATAGACTATTTGGGATGAGCCACTTACTAAGCTGCATGCTAATAAGTGGTGTTCTTATTGTTATTAAATTCGCTTTCAAATCAGCAAGTATTCTGATGAGATCGTGTGGATGGGGGACAATATTAGCCAGTGGTGTGGAGAAAATAAAAGCTATTCTTAGAAAATCTTGCTCTTGATTAGTCCCTGGTGCGTTGTGGATGGTGGATGACGTCAGTGGATAATCGGGAGATGATGTCAGTGGGTGTTTTGGGGAGGCTGCAGGACAGGGAAGGAGAAGGGATGTGTCTGCGCTTTACAGAGTTTGCAGAGCAGTAGCTGCGCACCTCTGTGGCAGGCCTTCCTCCAGCTCAATGTCCCTCCGTCAGTACTTGCGGCACGTGACCTGCACTGAACACTTCTTAAGTACACAAGTAGGCAGAGTGGAAGAGCTGAGGCTTTGGGCTCTGGGGTCACACACGGGCTTCCATTTGCTGTGTGAAGACACTTAATTGCTCGAGGTTTCCCTGCCTCATCTATAGTGTGGGGGTGATGACGCTCCCTGCCTTGTGGCCTCACGTGAGAGTTGAATGGGATGGTCCATAAGCAAAAATTAAGGACTTCAGGGGAATGGGGAGGTGGCCCACGGTGTCAGTAATTGACATTTAATTTGTGCAAACTTTAACACTTGCTCCACTTTCCCAACACAGCCAAGCTGAAGCTCAGAGCGCTTCAAGGGCTGATCTAAAGATTCAAAGACTGCAAGTAGCTGACCTGGGATTTGAATCGGCATCTTTCCTACTTGAATCTGGTGTTCTTTCTTCCAAATCCATAGCCTTGAATGTGTGCAGAAAGCTGAGAACCAAACCACCAGGAAGACTTGGAACGGATTGATTGGTAGGACTCTAGGCTAGGGGTGGCAGGTGAATTCAAAGATGAAAGTCATGGTCAGCCTGAGGATATGCTTGCTGCCGCCAGCAACGCCTTCACATGCTCAGCGAGTATCAAGTTCCCAAAAGTTCCCCAGACTGGCTCAGATTCTGCCAAGTGTAAATATCCTAAGTAAAATACAACGCACATCACCGTCCTTACAGAGCTTGGGACACAGAGGAAGGGGCTGATGAAATAATCACCAAATGAATGTAAAAGAATAAATTTTTTCTTTACAATGAGAAAAGATGTCACATGTGACCAGTTGAATGATGGGTCATTCTATCAAGGAGCAGCTTGATCCTGGAAGGGCACTCAGCATCATACCTCACTCAATGCTGTCCTTCAGGGAAGCTAGCTTTTGTCACCATCATTATCGTTGATGTTGTTGTTTAAAGGGAATTGAAATAGCCTAGGTGAGTCCAGGAGACAAGACGAGAGAAACCGGCACAAGTTATAGAGAAGCAGGGTCTGTCCCAGTGGGACGGAGGAGCGTTTTTTACAGGCAGAGTGAGCCACGGTGGCAGGCACAGCCTGGGGCAGTGGCAGGCTTCCCAGGACAGGAGAGGGCCAATCTGGCCAAGATGACCAGTGGTGGAGATGACCCAAGGAGGACCTGCTCACCACGTTGAGTTATACAACCTCCAGGGCCCTTTGAGCTAGAAACTCGGTTCCACCCCCACCAGCTCTCCAGTGACGACACGTTTGTTTGCAATGGGGAGTGAATCTAGGGCACCTGTTCCAAAAATAGCCCCAGAGTAAGGCAGGCGGAGGAGTTGGGGCTTTGCATAGATCACCTTCTCCTTGACACATCTGACTTACGTCACGAGGCCGGACGGGACCTGAGGAGAGTCATTCTGATGTGCTCTTGACCTTCCTCAGCATCTCACTTGGAGCAGGGTCCTCTCATGCAGCCTGGCTCTGGGAGACCCCATTTTGTGGCTGCCCCCAAGGGGGTGCACCCGAATTCTGGCCAGGGCATTCCTCCCAGGAGTGCTTGGCACACCTCTTCAAGGTTCCAATGCAGAATTTCAAGGAGTCCTCACTATGAGAAGGAGGCTACTGATCAAGAACGGAAAGCACATTCACCGTGAGAGCTCCCTAAATATAGGAACTATTTGATTCACTTTTATATTTCTTACAGCCTAATATAGAACTTGGAAGATAATATATCCTTAATGAATATATCATTCACTGTAATGAATATACAGTGAATGAATGAATGAGTTGATGAGCAAATATTTGTAAGGTAGAATCAATTTATTCACTCAACAAACATGCATGTGCTGGGTTTCAATTCAGCTTCATTTTACAGGAGCGAGATTTGATTTAATCTACTTGTTAGTGTATGGCTACAAGTTTAATAAATATCTCCAGGCTGGAAAAAATTTTGAAATTTGTGGAGGGGCATAAAATTGATATTTATATATCTGAGGGCTCAGATGGATGCAATATCCTCTCATACACAGCGCAAGACAAAAATCTGAGAAGTAATTGAACAGCCTTGGATAAATCAGGTTGGAAATATTTGATCCTCTCCTGTAGTTGGATGTCTCTCTTTTTTTATATGGTGGTTTAAAAATATGGCCAAGGGTTCTTTAATGTTCCTTCCTTCCAAGAGATGAAATTTCTTTCTTTATCCTTGCATGTGAACTAGACTCAGCACCCACTTCCCACCTTGGGTAGAATATGGTGGAAGAGCAGGTGGTTCACTAGAGACAACAGTGAAAGGTATTTCAGCTGATTCCAACTCCTCCTCTGCCTTATTCCTTTTCTCTCCAATCGCTGGGCCTAGATAAGCCAGATCCTTTGTGGCGAACACTCTCAAGCAGTCCTCTGGAGAGGCCCAGGCCCATGTGGAAAGGGAGTAAGATCTCCCAGCCAACAGCCACATGAGTGATCATGGTGGCAGATTCTCCAGGCCCACCCACACCTTCAGATGATTGCTGTCCTAGTTAACATCCTGATGTAACCTCGCAAAGATCTTGAACCGGAACCACCCAGCAAATCTGCGTTCAAACTCCTGACCCACTTTGGGATAGTAAATGTTGTTTGAACCCAAGTTTGGGGATAATTTATTTTGTAACAATAGATAACTAATACAGATTTTGATCCTATTCTCAGTATCAAATTCTGTGTTAGTCAGGGTTCAATCAGAGAAGAGCCACCAGGAGAGAGATTGATAGTTACATAGATGTGACAAGCTAGATAGCTAAATGGTAGATTTGTTATAGCCACTTGGCCTCGTGCAATTATAGGAGGTGGTTAAATGGCATCTGTAAGCCTGTTATCCTTGTCTCCATTGCTGATGCTTGAAATTTGCAAGGCAAGTCCTCAGGAAGACCAGATTGATGTAAAGGGGAGTCAGAGATCCACAGCCCTGGAACCCTTCAGCAGGAGCTAGAACTCATTTGAAGGGACTGGGGCTCATGTCAGTTTCCCTGCCTCCAAGCTCAGTGAAGAGGGGGTCCTGCAGAAGCCAGCACCTTTCAACATAGAGTTGGAGAAGCTGAAAGAGGATCCAAGGAATGACGGAGCAGCTACAGGCCACCTTGCCACCCACTCCAGAGGTGCAGGAAGTGACCAACGTGAGAGATGCAGAAGTGCCCACCCTGAGCTTCCAAGCATAGAAACAAACAGCTGTGCTCTTTGTCCTAATCTCCCGTGGAAATAGTGCAAATGGTGCCCCTCATCCAGGACACCAGTCCAACATACTGTCGCCAGCAGCCCAACGGGCACACAAGCTTTTGACTGTGATCCATATCTTTGGGACTCCCAAATCATCTCTAGCTCACATAGGCCACTATCTTTAAGGGGAACCTCGCAGTGGGGCGAATAGACACAAAGACCCATACAACACGCCATGAGGGAGATGGCTTTCAAAAAGTCATGGGAGCTCAGGAGAGGCTCCCACAGACTCCGGGGGAAACAAGGAAGAAGTCACAGAGGTGACATGGGAACCAGGACGTAAAAAGAATTATGCATTTGTCAGATGGCTGAACAGTCTTTATGAAGAGGAGGAAACAGTAATTTGAGGAGACCCAATGGGGAGATGGCCATGGTTTGTCATTGATGGATTGGCATCTGTGTGAGAGAAGGATGGGAGGTGAGGTTAGAAAATTAGCATCAGTGATAACAGACCAGGAAGGTCCTTGCGAGGCACACCAAAGAGTTTTAATGTTCACCCAGCAGGCTTTCAGCTGGGAGTGACATGGTCAGAATTTTATTTTGGAACCATCAGTCTGTCAGGTGTATAGAGAAAGAATTAAAAGTGAGTCAACATTGGAGGTGGGGAGATCTGTTATTAGACTGTCACAATAATTCATGTAGGGGAAGATGAGAGATGGAAATCAGATGTGGGGATGGGGATTGGGGCATGTAGGAGGACCCAGGTGGGAAATCAACTAAAACTGGGGGTAGGAAGGAGAGGGAGGAGACAGTGTGACTGTCAGGACTTTGAGTTGGAAAAGGCTCTGCTCTGAGAAAGGAAATTCTAAGATAGAAGAAAGAGCTATTGGGAGATGGTGTGCTTTGCTGTATATGTGCTGGGTTTGAGGTCTCTTCAAGATATCCAGGCTGCAGGGGAGACTGTATCTGCTTTTTTATTTTTATTTTTTGCTTACCTGATGTCGATGAATAAATGTCAGTGTTGTGATACTGAGCTTTCTCCCTTCTGCCCAAGCATTCAAAATGCCCAAATCCAGAGCTGAAGGCAAGGACGACGCTCGCACTTCTTCCTCTAAATTAGTCTTCCCTGCAGCTGACGATGGAATGTGGATTGTCAAGGTGATGAGAGGGGATTGGGAAAGACAAAATCTGCTTAGTCATTCAGCCCTTACTAGTGCATTTGGAGTGCCCTGGATTATTAAAGACTCATGCTCATGGTGACTGCACTCCCATTGGCTCCTCACCACATTGCCGATTCGATGATGTTTGTGCATCTCAAAGTCAGAAAAATATGCTCTGGTTCTGCAAGCCAGGCAGGACCCTGACTTCTTGATATGGCTCCAAGTCTGCTAAGGAGACCACAGATCACCTCTCCTTGAATCACAGCATTTTTCTGGTATTTCAGGTGGGGGGTCCATGTGCTTGTCCTTCACTGGGCTGGGTGACCAGGGGACAGCCTGGGATCTGGATGCTCTGTGACGAGGGCTGATTCCCTCTTCATCCACCTTTTGCTGCTCAGTGCTCTTCTTGGACTCTTGTTTGCATTTGAGTCCCCCGTAAATCAAAGGAAGTGAGAACAGTGGGTCTATATGGCATCACCAGCATCCGGGACCCCAGCCTCTGAAATTTTTTTATGCACGTAGGAAGAAATGGAAGGGGAGAGGTCTTTCTTTGAGAAGGCAGGGAGGCCTGTGGTGCTGCTCAGTGAAGAAGAGCCAGACTGCTGTTTCTTCCTCAGGCAGGAGGAGAGACAGAGTAAAAACAAGGCAGGAGAAAGAAAGAGCAAACATCTGAGGTGCCCTGGCATGTCAGCGGGTAGGGGGAAGTGGGAGAGAGTTGGACAGTTCTTTAAGGGAAAGTGAAGAATTTCAAATGGAAAGCCCAGCATGGGCTGCTCCTGGCTTCTGCCAACACCTCTGCAAGCCATGTGGAAGGTTTTACGAACCCAGAATGCAGAAGGCTTTGTGATGCTCCCCAGGACTTTCAACATTTTGGAGATACCAGGAACAAAAATAAAATGTGCACCACTGTTCCATCTGCTGCCTGGGGGAAAAGGTATAGAAGACCTTGTTCACCGCTCACTGGAACTTTTAGCAACCTGGACAGAACAGACAACGTCTGCTTGGGGCGAAAGGTCTGTTCTTTGACCTCTAATTAATAGATCATCCTCACCTCTAAAGAAAAACGCTGCTCTCAGCAAAGCTGGGGTCACATGGTCAGGGCTTCCAGGCACTTTGTAAATAAGATATTTTTTTTCTTTGGACACCTTCTGATTACAGCTCCTAAGTTTTAGAATTTAATAGAGCACAAAATTAAAACCAGTAATATTCTTGGTATTATAGAGAAAACAAAGTCTCTACACAATCCCATGAGGCAGGCAGACCTGGGCTTACCACCACCCATTCCATAGAGATGCATGAGAAGACCAGGAGAAGACTCAGAAGGTGAGTGGCTGGCCAAGGGACGCTCACTAGTGTGGGAACAAGAACTCAGGATTCCCAACTCTTCTTTTTCCTACTTATTTTGAAATGCTTTGAGCATTGGCAATGAACGGGCATTAGGGACACAGAGGCAGTTTTGCCTGCACACAGCAGGGCTCTCAGCTACAGTGGGTGTGCACGACAGTGGAGATAAATGGTGGGGGCGTGGAGGTCAGCTGAGAAGTGCTCACTCCAACGTCACATCCACCATCTGGTTTTAGGGATCTGGGTCTCAGTCTTTTCATCTGCTCTGTAGGGGTAAATAAAAACAGTAACATAAACTGTCTCACAGCAACATGGAAGGGCACATGAGGGCCAGGGGCCATTGTGATGCTGACAATCACATGCTTTATGGACTCTGGGACTGAAGGAGTGTTTTCCTGTTTGTGATGATGTCACCCCGTGATCTAATTGGTCTTTTAGCCGCTTGGTGGACACCCATGTTGTAGTTTGGAGTGTGGGGTATCAGAAAAGGGATCTTAACTAATACACAGCTGGAAGGACTTAAGGACATAATGTTTGTATAAGTGACTCAGAGTCTGGGACATAGTATACAGTAAGTGATCAAAAAAGTTGATTTTCTTTATGCATCTCAGACACGCTGCTGAGAGCCATCCGAGCATGAATGACACTTTCCCTTCTTCCCAGGCTTACCTTACTCACCTATAAATAGAGGGGACAGAACCCAGTAACATGTGGGTTGTGGTTATTTCATAGCCTCCACAAATCCCTGCTTTTCCTTGATGGTCTGATGCTCCTGAATGTGATGAGGTTTTGAGACATTTGCCTGAGGCTCACCTTGCTTTCTGTAAGGACCAGGATACCTGACTCTTGCCCCCACCTGGACTGTCACCCACCTGAGCTGGGTCCTTCATGAGCTTCTTCACATCAGCATTCCTGGACGTGCCCACTCTGCCCCAGTCAGAGGGTCCTGGATCAAGCCTTCGCCTGGGTGAAAGCTACCTGCTACCCTGTGTCTGCTCCATTGTGTCCTTGTCAAGTCAAAAGGGAAGTGTCCCCTACCACTGTTCATGGTATAGTCACTCCATTAAGTCAGACTGAGAGAATGATGTGCTAGAGGCTCTCAGGGCAAGAGGGGAACTCCAACCTCTTTAGACCAGAGCAGCTGTGCTTCCTCCCAGAAGACCCCAGGGCCCAGCAGTTCCGCTGCAGCGCCTGGGAAGGAGGGTCCCAGCCTGCCCACTGCGGGAAGGCCACCTCTACTGGAAGCATCCATCGTCTTGAAGTATCTGGGGTGACTAGACCACCCTTTCCCAAGTGACACCTGGCTCAGAGCTGGCACATCATGCATGTATGTTCTAAGGGAGTGAGAAACTTGGTCGGGAGAGCCATACTGCCAGACTCTGGTGCGATGGCTTTGTGTATGACTTTCTGGGCTCCAGCATTACTTCAGCAGGATCCTGTGAACTCTTGTATATTCCCTGGGTCTACAGAGATTGGTATGTGGGTCTTCCTTCCTTAACTCCCTTTGCATATCACTGACTTGGAGAAGATTCAGAAAAGGCAAAGGGTATTTTAAACTCCTCATTGAGAATCTATCTTTAGATTCCACAATATGGGGCTATTCTGAGGGAAGATACGTACCTAGGATCAAGATGGGAAGAGCGAGAACCTAGGAACTGCTTATTCTGAGTACAGAAATCTTCCATTCATCCAGCATACTTTCACCTAGTTACCTATCCCTCTATGGATGTATTTTTCTATGCATCCATCCACACAACCAATCATTTGCCCAGTACCTGTTACTTCCATCCATCCATCCATCCATCCAACCATCCATCCATCCATCCATCCTCCCATCCATCTATCCTCATATCCATCCATCCATCCAACCATCCTCCCATCCATCCATCCATCCTCCCATCCTCCCATCCATCTATCCTCATATCCATCCATCCATCCATCCATCCACCATTTACCCATTCTGTACAACATTTATGATTTACAGGCATGTACCAGTCACTGCGCTGGGCCACATGCTGAGGCCTAAGCAGGGAATGTAACAAATCAATTTCCTGCTCTCATGCAGTAAGGAAGGAAGATGACACACAATGAGCAAGTGAACACAGGGCTATGATAGAATTTCAGGTTGTAGTAAGTGCTGTAAGGACGAGAGATGAGCAGCAAGGAAACAGAGAGTGACGGGAAGGTTCTATTTGAGACTGTGGCCAGAGAATGCCTCTCTGGTAAGATGTCATTTACACAGAGCCTGAAATGTGATAAAGGAGGAAGTTATGAAAAGACTTAGCAGGCGAGTCAGGTGGGGAGTGCAGAGCCCGGAGGCACTTTGTTCTGGCTGGGTGTTTGGGTGGCAGGAGGGGAGGCAGACAGCACTCTGGGGGCATAGGGAAGAATTTTGGTTTTATTCCAATGGTAACCAAAGGTACTGAAGACCAGAGAGCAGGGAAGTCAGATCATCTGATTCAGTTTGTGGAACTATTCTGCTGTCTTCTGATCAAGGGAAAGTCGTGGAGACAAGCAGCAAGTGGATAGGTTAGGAAGCCATTGCAGGAGGATAAAGGGCAGATGACAGACAGCACTTCTCATCATGAGATGGATCCAGAATGTATTAGATGGCGCTGGCAGATGGATTATGTGTGAGGGGGAAACGAGTGGAAGATGACCTGTAGAGAAAACAGGTCAGTGCAATGCCATTTCCTGAGAGGAGGGTCTCTGGGGAGGGGTGGGCTTCTTACCGGGCATTGTGTTCTGATTGGCAGTTCCATTGATCACATATGAGACAGAGAATGGGACTGTGGAGGGGCAGTGTCTGACCTTGGCGCAGGTGCACAAGGGAGGTGAGTCTGCCTAAGTCACAGAGGGAAGGGCAGATCTTGGTGAAGGTGAAGGTTTTCAGAGACAAGGCTGCACATATGGAGGTCGCACAGGAGGTGAGGGACAGAAGCTCATGGCTGAAATCCGGAAGCCAGGTCATGGGTGCTCTCCAATTTCTACTGCACAAAGTGGGGGAAATCAAGTTACTTTCCATTTGTGTGAATGCTAAGACTGTATAAATATCTAGGATCCTAACAACAGCAGTGACGATGACAACACGGACCACCACTCCATTTCTCATTTTCATATCAATTGGCAGAAATTATCTTTATTAGAAAAATGAAATTTTCCTGTATTTACATTTTTACACCGTATGATTGGGCACTTCTGTTGCCTCAGGATTTATGTACATATCAGCTTGCACACAGTTCAAATCCCATTCCTTAAAACAGTTAACACATTGAACAAAATTAAAAGACGTACTACAAGAAGACAACCATAGTATATGCTTCCTCTATCATAGAAAGGTGTTAAGCAAATGTGTAATTTTGTAGCTATGCTTGGAAATATTTAATACGGTTATTAGCACTTCCTCATGCAGTGGGTTAAAACATGACAGATATAAACCGTTGCGATTGGCAAGTGAAGATCTACTCCCGAATGAAGACCGCTGAGCAGAGCGCACAGCTTGCTTCGGGCTCCGCCGCACAGAGATCAAGCCAGTTCTGATATTGAGTTTGAGACAATGTTTGAAGGTAGCTATGGATGGAAAGCTTCTGCATATGAGTTCGATCCCAACCATTCTGGGTTAAAAATGGACTCAGACACAAACCCTTTAGTACGAGCTACTCAATGCAACAACTCTGTGGGAGATGACCAGCTTGTGCAATTATGCAACAGGTGTTATAACGGAGTGGAAAAGAAATGGTTCACCTTTTCCTGTCTTAGAAGACCATCATTTACGATGCAATCCACCTATTAACTCAGCCATTTCCGAATTTTCAGCTTGAAATATTGATACTCTACGCAAACACATATACACAAACATTCCAGTGTGATATAGACTGTGTCGAATTCTACTGATTGATTTGGCAAGTATATGCTTTAATTTATTTTAGCAGGGGAATGAGTAAGATTACTATTCCAAAATTTGAAACAATTGGTTAAAAAAAAATCTGTGGGGACCCTCAGGCTTGGAAAGCATCCAAGCCACATCTCACCATGTAATTAATTACTTGTACCGAGCAGTGATTTACTTTCTATGAAAATGTTATTTTTGACTTAATATTTTCTTTGAAAAATATCTAGGCAGTTGACATCCTTCCCCATGAAAACTTTAGGGAACATGAATGTTACAAGTGCCACTTTCATCTTCCCTGATCCATCAGAATTTTCAAAGAAGGCCACTCGGATTTGCCACAAAATAGTTGCCAGAATTTTCTATTTCTAAGCTCTATCATTTCCCTGGTGATCACAGCCCCAGAGTTGTGTCTACAAATCTAATAAACTTAAGATTTAAAAAAATAGTAAAATAGATTTAAAAAGTCAATACTGTTCATTCACTTGAATTAGCTTGACTGAGAATAGAAACGATTCAATGAGTCTTAGATGGCTAATGTAAAAACCTCCGTTGAATTCAAAAGGCTATGATTGCCTTTCATGGTAAAACTTAGGATGTTTTTAGATTTCTGGACCTTCACTATTTGCTCAGTTATCAATACTCTTTGATTCAAGCCCTTTAAAAGCTTGAAACGGCAAAATGTCAGATCAATGAGAAGCATTTAAAATGCCAAAGACAAACTTATGTTTGCTGGAGAACAATTAACCTTATTAATTTAAAAGGCAGCTGTGGCATTGGCTATGTGTTCTGTTAATATCCTTTGAGGGTTCATCCTAAACCCTTCCCAAAGGTGCAAAGCGGAGTGAACTGGAAGAGGTTAGGACCCAGGGCTACGGCTAATGAGGAATGTTCCAGAACTGAAAAATGTATGGTTCCGCTGACATGGCACAGAAGGGGGGCCTGTGAGTGATGGTCTGTTTTGTCTTGTTTGTTTCTGCACCCCTGCTGTCACCGTGTTTGAGGAAGTTAATTTGAGGAATGACTCCATTTTAAACAATTTGGTTCTGTTCCCTGGAGAGTTGTGGGCTCTGAAATATGGCTCCAAACTAATGCCGTTGGCTAGAATATTCTTTGGGGCACTCCACTTTCTGCATAGCTCAACATCCCTGGGAGAATGCTGTCTTGTACTTGCATATAACAACAGAATCACAAAACAGCTATTAAATAATCATGATCTCTCTGTCTTCCGGTTCTTCTTCTACCAGTTTGAGAGATGGAAATGGCTGGGGAAATCTTCTCAGGGACTAGGACAAGGACACTTACGTGGGATTCACTGACCTTTCAGAAGGATCAACCTGCAAAGCCTCCCAGAAAAACATCCTTTCAAATTCCTGCTCAGTTTCTTCATCTACAAAATGGGTCTACGGTGCCCCACCACACAGGAACTATAAATGCCAGAAAAGAAGTGTGGCTTAGAACATGGGAGGAGAAGGATGCCCCAGAAGACTCGTGGGTGTGTTAAGCACCGGGTCCATCAGGCTGCTTGGGGGGTGATGGAGGTACTCCAACCCGACGACTCTCCTTCCTGGGGCAAAGTCAACAAGCACTCAGAGGCCGAACAGTTTCCTGATGCTCATGACCAGGACAGTCTTTCTAAGGCAATTAGGAAAAACACAACAGACCAAGAAGGGGAACATCAACAACAGCACTTCCACCGCTGGCCCTTAGCCATTCCGACCACTGAAGTTCCTGGTCACTTATGTAAAAACTCGACTCTACCCTGTCCACCTCTGAACCTCATTCTATCTGCCTGGTAAAGATAAGCAAACACAGAAGAAATGAGAGGGACAGTCACTTTGCAAATAATACTACCTCTTTAAAAGATGGGTCATGATGTTTAGGAGAGCTTCAGTGGAGGGCCACAAGGCAGCGTGTGCATGTGTATGTGTATGTGTGTGTGTGTGTGTGCACGCACATGCGTCTACACACGTAAGAGCATACTATGTACATATATCTAATGCAGTTAGCCTTGGTGGCAACTGATAAAAGCAAGAGAGATTAGGAGAGGGATATTTAAGATTAGGCACATGCTAAGTAGAGAAAATAACTCTTCAGGAATCAAAAAATAAATGTGGGGTGCAAGCATATGGAGGAGAGACACAAGCAATATTCAAGTCTCGGGAGGGAAGGCAAACAAAGCTGAGACCCCCAGGAGTGGTGGATCCACTCCAACCCTGACTCTGAGCATAGAACCCTGGTGCAAACCCCACAACAGAGGCTAGCACTCCAGAGAAGGCCCAGGGACCTCAAAACAGCATCTCTCTCTTCCTGACTTCTGACCTCCTGGAGGAGATCGGGCACTTTGATCGTGTGTCCAACATTAGGGATTTATTAGCTAATTCTTTTTGCTGTTGAGGCTGAGAACCAGCTAAGCCTCAGATTCCTTATCTGCAAAATGGGAGCAGTGGTGTTTTTTCTATCCTATGGCTATTTTGAGAATCACATCCTAGAATGTGGCTAGAATACATTCTATATTCAGTGTGGATATATTTTGGAATTTCCAGATTTAGTTGCTGACACATGGTATGTACTTGTGATAAACAGAGACTCTAACATTTCAGTTCTGTAGAACACTGGGATGGACAGAGTGAAAGAAAAAAAAAAGAAGACAAAACCCCTCTCCACTCGCCCAGCTCTCCTGAAATGCGTCTAGATTCCCAGTGTCATCTCCTTGCCCCATTTTCTCTCTCACACACCTTCAGCTTCCGCTCTGAAGCCACAGCAGTAGGCACTTGCTTCTCGACAAAGAGTTCCCCCTATTCCCTTCCCTGATGCGTTTAAACCCTGAACTATCAAAAGTGTTCTTCACAAGTCACCTCCAAACCAAACGAAAAAAGTGTTGGGGGAAATGTTTCGTCTTTTTACATCAGGTCTATTTTATAATCCTTTGAGAGCTTTTTCCCAACCTTTTTATAAAGCAGTTCTGGGAAGAGGCGTGATTTGGCAAAAGTGGGATTGCTGGGTGAGACCAGCCCCAAGCCTGCCTGTGGAATGATGTGGGTGAATTTGTTCATGTGCTCTGCTGCTCCTGGGTGCCCAAACACCTTCTCTGAAGCTTCAGAGTGTCAAGGGCATTTCCAGGAGCACCGACTACACGGAAGAGTGTGTTATTTTTGAAGGTGGATCAAGGGATCGTATTAATTTTTATTTCTTGGCAACAACTTCAGTAATCATTTCCAACCTTTGCTGCTTTGCCTGTGATTGCCTTTTACGGGTCTTTAGTTATCTTCCATATTAGAGAACTGAATTTCGGAACCGCAAGCTACTTACAGGAAGAGAACATGTTTTCTATCCCCTTTGTAGCCCCCTAAAACTGGAATGAACTTCCAATGAGAGGGACAATCAGGCAAGTCCTATCAGCTGATCAAAGTACTTGGTTCAACTTCGGTGCATGAAAAATAGAGCTATGATTTCAATGATTGCTGCCAGCTTTCATCTTTGGTTTGTTTTAAGCTACATGCCTGGCTGATCCATCCCAGGGGAAACGTCCCTGAGAAAATGAGGGATTGTGGAGGAACTGGTAGGGAAATAGAGGTCAATCTGCACCTGAGTCTGGGTCTATCTGCACAAGGAAGCGAGGTCAGTTCTGCAGGGCTTTCTGATTCTGATCCCAGAGGTTCTCAGAAACTTCTCCTTGAAGAAATCTAGAAATTGGTCAACCTGGTAAAGGGAATTGAACCAGAAATCAGACCACGAGACGTGGGTTCCAGCCTCAGCTCAAAGCTCCTTGCTCAGTGGTCGTCCACAGATCGCTGCCCCTTTCACACTTCAATTGCTCATCTCCCTCCCTTCTCCCCCAGATCTTGGTGTCAGTCTACAAATTCTGCTTTTCTAAGACCCTCTTGGGCAGGCATCTTTGGGTCATTCTATACCAATAGCACTTCTAGGTGTAGAAAGTACGTGGGTTGGGGCAGGGGGCAAGGGATTTAAATAGGCATCTTTCGAAGGATTTACAGAAAGCACAAAGTCCACCCGAGCCTCGTCTTCAGAAGCTAACGGAAACAGCACGGATGCCACAATGGCTCAGCCCAGATTTTCACTTCCTAAGGGGCCAAGAAAACCAACACCCAAATCCCAGCTGGGCTCTGTCACCCTCCCTAGAACTGAGGTTAAAAAAGTAAGAGTGCCTTTTTAACACAACAGCCTCCCCTCAAGACAACCGGACTGGGTTTCCCATGCTGATTCCACTACCGCCGTTCACTTTTTAACACACACTTCACAGTATGTACGATTGCTTCGGGAGAATACGCTTGTGTGTGAGCTGTAGAAATCAAGCGTGTATATTATGTACACGTACACACGAGCATTGGTGTTCACAGGTAGTGCGTTTGCCCAGCTCTGATTGACCCCAGGTGGCAAACTGAATCCATCTAGAACAATCGGATTTGGACACAGTGCAGCATGGGGTGGGGGGTGGTAAAGGGAAGCTGTGCATTAGGTGGGCTTTTCAAGTATAGACCCCGCATCATCTTTCCATAAGCACTTCCAACCCTGTTTACCAAAAGAAGATGGGGTGTCTGGAAAGGCCTGATTTTGACCCAAGTGAACATGAATACTATTGGAAGGAAAATCACCTTTACATAGAACTCTTAACTCATATTAAATACCAGCCAATGAATTTAGCTCCTAGATTTTTTTTTTTAAAGTTCAATTCTGCCTACCGTAGCCATGGTTAACACAAACAGGTTCCCTTTCCAAATCAACCCATGCTCCCCCCTCTAGAACTCACAAAAACAGCTCTGCACAAAGAAACAGTCCAGGGACGTGCAGAATGTTAACAGACACATTCAGCTGCCTTTGAAGGATATTTAGGTTTCTCAAATTGGTATTTATTTAGGTCTTAAACCACAAGGGATTTCAGTGCAAGGTATTTATTTATATGACAACCGATTATTAAAGCTGCACTTTTTAGGTTTAAAGGAGATAAATTTTTAATCACCATTTAATTAACACCAACTTTCTTTTCTCTTTTTCATCAGCAATTCTATTTGCAAAGAATTTAGGGCGTTTGTCATTTCCTGAGAAGGATGCAGAATATTAAATACACATCCATAGTAGACATATCAAATAGAATAAACAATGTATGCCGGAAGACTGCTGTGGATCTGTTGACTAATTAACCACCTTGGCTAAAATCCCATTTAAATGAAACTACTTCATTTGTACACAGGTGGAATTGTCTTTTTCTCTCCCTAGAAAATACTTATGAATCGATGTGACAGATTTTGCTGCAATGGGTGAATTTTAATGTTTTCATGAGAAAAGGTTAAGGATGAACTCTTTTCAGGCACCCTTTCATTTGCGGGGCTGGGTGAAATAATTCAGAGAGAACAGCAGCGGACAGAACAGTGAGTGGGGGTGTGATTTTAATCCCTCAAGTTTACGGGAGGCCTCACAGGCTAAGATGGACCCAGGGGACACTTGCCTGCTGGCAGCACTGAAACATCAAATGTGCCCAAAGCCTGCAGGTATAAGGATGATGGAAACTGCTTTCCTGAACACCAAGGTTCTCCAGAGTAGAGCTTATGCCCTGCAAGACGCCCTTACACAGAGTATTTTAAATGAGGTGAAAGTGTGTGCTATTACCCATGGACAGGAACCTGACCACCTGCATCCAGGTGTACCTATCTAAGGACTGGATGGGTCCTTGTCAGGAGCAGGGAGTCCTTGGCAGTTGGTGAAATATCATTATAGACGGTAGCTCAGACTCGATCCAAGTACAACTTGGGCATTTGAGTTCAGGGATTCTGGCTTGATAACATCAACAAATGCAAGATCTCAGAGCTGGGACATGTCCCAAGAATCTGCTGTAATGGATTCACAGTGTAGGGCTTCCTGCTTAGTTCTTAACCTTCCCCTTTGTGGGTCCCATTAACCACTGACTGCTACATCCCTGGTTTTACTTTCCAAAAGCCCTGAACTGACTTGGGGTACCTTTGCACAGTTTCACTTCATTATCTCTCACTTGGAAACTGGCCATCTGATAGGTGGCTGATTTTCCTGTTTGAAATCATCACATTTAAGTATTAGTGAATTAGTGGAGAGGAGAAATATGTGTTTATAGTGTAGATTCTAATTTCCCATTGCTTTATTATGATTATTCTTCAAAACACCTTGGATATTAAAAGAAGTTCCTTTTCCCCACTACATGATTTTTCCAAATGCCACACTTTTCGTTTCTGCATCCAGAGACGTATGGGGTCAACAGGGGAAGTGATGCTATCGTTAGGGGAAGGCTTTGGAGTCAGCCCAAGTGTCATTTGCACTCTCCCTGAAGATTGTGTGGCATTTGACGGCCCCCTGGGCTGTGAGGACACCACAGAAAGCCTCTTTGGATTGATGACATGTCCTTGTCCTGTGTTCTGGGGAGGCATCTGGAGCCAGGCACATAAGGACCTGGAGATGCCCTCAGCTGGGAGAGCACAGGGCTGGGATGCAGTGGGAGGGTTGGGCAGAAAGTGCTGAAGACTGCAGGGCCACAGGAACTTAACAAGATCAGAAATCGGGGTGAGTTCCCAGGGTCCCTTATTCCAGTCTTTTCCACCTCTGGGTCTTGGGGCAACACAGCAGCAGCATCCAAGAAATAAAATGTAATTTTTCAAGCCCGTGGGTCACCTGCATGAATTCAGCATGTTCTGCCTTCCAGAGATAATGGGAAGATGTCCACTCCCACGGCCTCCTTCTGCTGTCTCTGCAGCTGACACTCAAATTCATCTCAACCACTTTTCATCGATACAGGAGCACTGAGGGTCAGGTGTGCTTTTCCAAAGATAAAACCATTCAATATATTCTCGAGCTCTGAGCGAATCAGCCCTGGCACCTGCCCACTTACAGGAAAGCAAGACCCATAAAACAGAACATGCCATGAGGAAAGGAAACGGGGTAATTTTTTTTCCAACCTGCCTCTCTGTTCCCTTCTCCAAGAACCCAAAGCAAACTTCAGTAAGAAACCAGGAAATAGTCAGGCCAGTTACACGAGCTCAGGGTTTCTGCAGGAAGTCACCAAGCGGACCAAAGTTCTCTGCAAAAACTCACAGCTAATTAGCCCAACTATTTCAAGGATATTAGTGTATTTAAAATGCACTAATTAAGTAGAACCATACAAAATGTTTATGTAAGATTGTTTGCTGGTTTGTGGTATTTAACATTTAAACTAGAAAATCTTGGTCTGAAAAAGTGTCATAAAATAACAACTACTTGTTTTCTGTTTGCTTTTGTACGTGGCAGGTGCTAAGAAGTTCCCAAGTGTAAGCACCCCGCTCTGACACCAACTGTGTTTGCTAATGAGCATCACCAGGGCCACACACACAGGTTCGTGTGGGATAAGAATGGGAAGGGACAAATACATCTGGGGGTTTTTCATACATCTTGAGTGGTGCTGGTGAAGCAGTTTGCCTTGGAGAGAGAGAGGAGAGAGAGAGAGAGAATTTCAGCAGAGAGAAATTGCTTTTCTCGTTAAGTTTATCCACAGTTTAGGGGGTGCTTGGGGCGGAGGCATGAGTGTCTCATGTTTTGGAGACTTTGGATTTGAGGAGGTTGGGGTGGAAATGAGCGTCCAAGAGAGTTTTGTGACATTAAGGAAGATAAACCTAAAACCGTGCTAGGCTCGGGCAGACAGATGGCATGGTGCTCCGTACAGATCACAGTACACATATGGCTGCTGGCACGTGTCACCACATTAACAACTCGGGGAACAGAAACACACAGCTAATTAGACACCACCAGGGCTGTTTGGGGATGGGTCGAGGTAACAGATACTATACAACCCTGAGTCATCACCAGAAGGGAGGAAATGCGAACTTACGTACACAGGAGTCTCCGGGGTCAACTACAACGGCCACTGTGTCACGGACAGGAGATCCACACTTAGGTATCGAAGACATACATGTGTTAGTTTATGCGGCTCTGAACAAGACCATGGAAGCCGAGAGTGTGAGAAAAACACACACCAACTTTCAAAGAGGCTGTGTAGCTCCCCGCCTGGGAGTCCCTCCGGCCTTTTGTTCCAGATGTGTCTTGGGGATGGACTACAATGAGCAGCACAGGAACCACGAACACACGGATTTGCTATTCTTTGGGGAGCCTGGAGCTCTCGGGGTTGGGCCTCGGCAGCGAGGCACGGCATAACAAGCAAGCTGGGGACGGTTACAAGCCAGACTTCCTAACCTCTTGCACATGTCACTCTCGCTACAGGGCGGATGCATTCTTGGCTGCTCTACTGTCTGCGTCAGGTTTGCATGCTTACCATATTGCTTATTCTGTATTAGAGAAACCATCAGGCATTTCTGATGAGGAAATTACACGGTGGACGATGGCGATGGCATTTGGAATATAGGAGATCATAACATCATCATCAGCATCCAAGGGGTCATTATTGCCAACATACCTAGTGGGCGTGTCTGGAGACCTGCCCTTTTTTGTTTTTGGTTAAGGACTCGACTCTCTGGTATCTGCCGTGCGTGGCACACACCTCGCAAGATTCCGTGAGTGGAAGATTACGGCGTGAAGCCATGTGCAGAAGAGACAACAAAAATGACCTCCCTAAGCCTTCCTCCTCCTCGCAGGGCACTGTTGGACAACCAACATCTACCCTCCAGAACGTTGGCCAGCACATATGTTCCCTATAGATAAAACGTTAATGGGAGATTTTAAACGTCGGATTCGATACTAGGCATTTTCTTGTACACACGTCTATTGCTGCAGGAATTTAACACCCTGGGGGTAGAGTACATATTATTCTTATTTGCAGCATAAGGCATAGCATGCTCCGAAATATACACATCACTGTGGCCCCGACTGTCCCTGGAACAGTACGATGCCGTGGACCTCAAGGACGACCGAAGGTAGCTGTCGTTCACCGCCTGCGACGGCAACGAGTGTTTATAGGGGTCCGAGGGGCATCTCCCAATAACCAGGCGCTGGTCATCCCCATACGAGTGGAGGAATGGGTTGTCAGAGGTGTGGTCCGGCAGGAGAGACTTGCTTCTCTTGCTGTCCTCCAGACCCTGGGGGAAGAGGGAGCTTTTGTTCCCCGAGAGTTTGCTGGACGGGACACTGAACAGGCTCCCGTACAAGTTGCCCTCCAGAAGCCGCTCCCTGTCCTTGAGGCTTATGCTCCGGGAGGGCCTGCTGAGGTCTAGCTCCCTGGGCTTGTCCAAGATGTTGTCGTAGGAATGCTGGCGGTTAATCCTCAGTTTGCCCTTCTGGAGCGTGTTATTCTGAGCCCAGTCCTGCTGGTAGACCTCCTCCCGGGGCGCGGGGTTCCCTGTCTCCTGAAGCATCTGGTCTTCGTCGATGTCGTAGAGGTTGCCTATCCTCAGGCAGGCGTCACACTTGAAGGGGGACCTCACGGTGAAGTGGCCTGAGTAGGTGGGCAGGTTGGAGAGGCAGCTCCTGCAGTGGGTGGAGCTCTGGCGGTAGCGGTCGCTGCCCTCGCTGAGGGGGGACCCCTTGTCTTTCAAGGTAAAGTGCTTGGCATAGAGCTTGTACTGGTGGTCGTTGTTGGGAAGCCCATCCTCATTCTGCAGGGGACTCCTGTTCATGGGCAGCGTGGTGTTCCCCTTGAGGAGGTTTTCATTGTGATCCTGGTAGGTGTCTGGGAAGCCCACGTTCTCAGGGAGGGCTATGTTTTCCGTGAACTGGGGAGGGTCCAAGTGGAAGCTGGGCTCCTTCTCCCCGTCGATGGTGTAGATCTTGTCCCGGGGAGAGCTCGCTTTGCTCTTCAGGTAGGTGCGCTCCACCTCGCTGCAGTCCTTGGGGTACTTCGAGGCCATGGACCTTTTGAAGTTGTCCTTGGTTTTATGGTTCTTGTTGTTGTCCAGCTCCCTGTGGCATGTGGCCCGACTCGAGGCTTCTGAGATGTCAGAGTGGGCCACCTCTTCTGGAAGGTACCTGGGACTCTTTAGGGAGTGGGTCCTATTCTCTACTGTGGTCCCCTCGTCCCTGTGGGAGACTGGGTTCTGGTTCAGGGAGTCCTGGCGCAGGGACTCCATTGATTTCTTCCAAAGCTGTCGGGGTCTGGAGTTTGCTTTGGATTCTGTGCTCACAGCCACCTCCACTGTGTTGGGGTTGGATTCATTGAGAGTAAGAGGATGCTGTCCTTGGAACACGTAGTTATTCAGGTTGTCCTTATGCCTATTGGCTACAAATGTTTGTAGTTCATTCATGTTGTCCCCAAAAATGCTGTCCTTGCCCTGAAAGGACCTGTTGTCTGAGTAGATCAAATTTCCCTTGTCTGAAACCATATCCACGATGAGGGATCCTCTTTGGATGAAGTCAGCCGCTCTTTTGGGTGAGTCCATTCTGGAAGAGTTCACATTGGATGTGTTGGAGATGTTTTTGGCTGACCGAAGGAGCTTCAGCATGTTGCTCTGGGACCCGGTCAGATTGAAGTCAGGAGATTTCTTCTTCTCTTCAATATGCACTCCATGAATGCAGCTGTATATGCCCTGCAAGGGAGCAGCAGAAAACCCCTATCAACATCAGCAAAACCATTCCCCACCTGAACTTCACCCACGGTGAGGGAGACATGATGTCTGCACTAGGGAGCGAGACAAGTTATAACACACCAGGTTGTCCTAAGGTTCCGGCTCAGGATTAGCTTCCATCTTGGCAAAGAGTCACACACCGAGTTTGATAGCCAGTATCAGCTGATCTTCAGACCACTATAAACAGCTCTGTGCCTCCAGACTGGCACATAAGGGTATAGAATGAGCCCTCCCAACACATCATGGAACCAGACTTTTATTAAAGTTACCTAGCATCTCCTTGGGAGTTTGGATGCTAGAGTTAACTACTGACACAGAATTGAAGTCAGCACACAAGGATTACTTACAATTAATTCTATTTGGGAATCACCCCTCCTGTGGGCTGAAGATATAGATGAAGGCATGGGAGCCCCAAGGGCCCACCAGAAATTCTTTGCTCCTGGGTACATTGCTGAGTCTAAGGGAAGGCATGAGGTCCACATGCAGGCCTCCAGGCATTTTGTGGAGGGACAGATGTGGATGTTGGAAGAGGAGGAGGAGTGACAGGTGCCTTGCCAGTCTGTGGGAAAATTGGCCCAAAAGTGAAGCCATTGCAGTGCCATGGTTTGCTGCTCTGGGGCCACCCTCTGCGACTTCCTTCTGAATCTGTTCAATACAGTTTTGTGCATCTGTTTGAGAGTCTGTTCAATGCAGTCAGAATTGGGCTGTCATCACGAGTGACTGTGATAAGCTCTCACGATACAGGGATGCCACCACTAAATCTATCCAGAGAACTGAAGGACTTAGGGACTCCTGGGCAGCCAAAATATGACCGCCATTGCTTCTAAATCTCATTTTCTACTCCTTTCTTTGAGATAACCTTATTTTTTGTTTTTACTTAAAAGTTTCTGCTTAAGGGCTTTCAGTGTGGTTTAGTGGTAGAGTGGTTACCCAGCATGTTGAACCCCCACAGTGCTACCAAAAAAAAAAAAAGTAACTGTTTAATTGTTATCATGAAACAAGCTCTTGGGTTGGATGGAGCAGTGGCTCAGCAGTTACAGTGCTAGCCTGGCATGTGCGAGGACGTGGGTTCAAACCCCAGCACGGTGTGCACAAGGAAGTGCTAGAGCAACAAAAGCCACATGAAAAACTAAATAGCATTCTTTCTCATTGTCCCTCTCGAACAAAAAAACTAAGTTCTTGATTTGCTACAGTAATGGGCAAAGGGGCATTATTTGGTATCATTTTGATTTTCCCCACCCTTTCCCAGATTCTGTAGCTCTATCTAAAGGATACGATCGGCTCAAGGATTTAGGGTCTGATCTGGTCCTCCCGAGACTCACGGGAAGCCAGCCCGGGAAGGGATTTGTGAAGCTGACTCAGCAGCTGCTGGTGGCTTGGGTGTGAACTACAGGAATCGAAGCGTGTGTGATTAACTGGACTCCACCCCACGGTGGAGACAAGCTTACCCACAGGGACGCGCAGGGAACTGTGACAGACTCAACTCGATTGAACACTGCATTTTTTCTTGTAGTTTCTGAAGCGTCTCCACCCAGCCTTCTTGGAATGGTAAATGGAGAAGCTAACAGCTGGGGTTTTGTGCTTCCATTTCTCTGGTCCTCTCCACCCCGGGCTTCATGATTAAGGCCCCCTGAGGCCCAGGCACTGGCACTGTGTCCTCGGCTTCCTTCCTGCGGTCATGGGTCGCCCTGTGTCATAAACCCATGACTCCTCCCCGTTGCTTCCAGGGCTGCTAGAGCATCCGTACTGTGGGTGTAAAGTCACGCAAATGTCCCCAGTGTCACTTAACCTGGCATGCTCACCTGTGCCTTCCTCATCCGGCTTAGTAATATAATCATCTCATGCTCTGTCCTAAAAGGGTTTTGCTCCCATGGGCGACCATCAGTGTGCTTCCTGAATGGCAAATCGGCCAAGGATTGTACTTTTCCTTCTTCTCAGTATTATGAAAATGGTAGTTTAATCCCTCCCGCCCCTGCCCCTCCCCGCTAAATTGGCAGTCTGTTCTAACTGGCGCCCCTTGCCCTGGAAATTCAAGAACTTTCCTCCATTCCTGGCAATCTGCTCCCGCCTGCTAGGATGAACTGGCCACTGTGGTCCTTGGAGGAGGCCCACATGTCAGGGAGCTGAGCCAGCTTACAGGAGGTGGGGTGGTGGCTGCTTTGGGCTTTCTGTTGGCTCTGATTTCCCAGGACTAACATGACACAGCTAAGGCAGGTCCCAGGCATCGATCTGCCTGGTGAAAACACCAGGAGATGGCAGCCTGTCGCTCAGGTCTGATGACACCAATTGAGTTGACCTGTCTTCCAGATGGACTGCCAGGGAGGACAAGTGCATATCACAGAAAAAACAGAAGAGTCAGAGGCCCAGGGTCCCCTTGGATGTGAGTACCAGCTCTGCCATTCCTTACCCCTGTGGCCTGGGACAAGTCACAACACCTACATGAGCCTCAGTTTCCACGTCTGTGAAATGGGAATCGTGTCTTTAGAACGAAGCAAAGCGTCCGGCGTGTATGTGCTCACTAAATGCACGTGCTGCTCTGTCACTCTGGATGCCCTTCCCTCTCCCCTCACGCTGGCTTGAGCAGGCAGTGCCTTTTTGCGGAAGCTGCAGGGAACATGTGCTGCTCTTTCACACTGAGGGTTTGCCCTGGGACATCGCCTCAGCCTCCTGATCTGATGAGCAGGCCAAACCCTACCTGGAGAGCCAAATAAATCCCTACACTGGAGTTTCCTTCTTTCCTGATCAGTTCTTGCTTTTCTCGATCATTCGTAGGTTCTGACTACATTTTAGGGGCTGTGGAAATGAGATGCCCTCTCATTGCCTCAGTGGGCTCAGAGTCAGAGGCAGCTGGCAGCGAGTGCCAATTGGCTCTGCTCCTCCACAGGGCGCCTGCCCTCAGAACCTTCTCCATGGGCGAAGGCTGTCAGCCCTCCTCCCAGCTTCGGCCCCAGCCCTTAAGTGTCTGCTTCGGCTCCCCTGGGGGCATGTCCCTTGGTCGCTGGGCAGGTGGCCACGATTCTCACACCCTGGCCTTTGGCTTTGCTGTGCATCCCCTCCTCACCCTCCAGGTAAGGTTCTTCTTGCTAGTGTCAGTGAGCACTGTTTTCCAAGCAGAAGGGAAAAGCATTTTGCAGAGAAGACCAAAGTGAAGAGCAGCCTCCACACAAGAGGGCGCACTTCTTGGACAGAGAGAGAGGAGCCATAACTGGGAGAGCCCTGGCCCTCTCCCTTGGCGGTCCAGGGGTGCATGTATGGGATCTCAGTTTGCATTTGTGTGCATCCTCTGGAGTTTCTCAGGGTGGTGGAGCCCAGGAAGAGGGGTGTGCCTGCCTGCTGTGTGCAGGTGGCTTCCGTCTATGGGCAGGATGTTCAATTGCTGAAAGGAGAATTGACGATGAAGAGATCTAGGCTCTGTGCAGAAAAAAAATCCACCTTGGGGGAGATGTAAATTTCACAGCACCACAGATCAGCACCCTTAGAGGCTCCAACTCTGAAGTAACAGAAAACTCCTCTTTTGTGCCTTTTTCTAGACCGATGGGTGAAGCATAAAGAGTGCTGTCGTTTTAAGAAAACAGAAAAGGCAAAAAAAGGTCCCGCTGTAAACTTTGGAGCCTGTTTCCCCTTTGTAGGAAGGTGTGACCAGATCAACCTCATAGGCTGTTGCAGGGATTGGAGATGACGGAGAAGACACACCTGACCCCGGCCTTTAGTGAACATGCTGAGCGCGTTCACCGTTGCTGCAGTTTCTGTGCTGCGGATTTTGTTAAAGCAAATGATTACCTGCACTTAGCGAACGGGCTTTTGTTTGGGTGCGTGCTCAGCGTGCTGTGAGTTGGCATAGGAGTAAGATGGTAAATTCGTGGATGTGCCCAGGAGATGAGCTTTGCAGGTGGACGAAGTCCTTTACCAGAAAGGAAGGACAGTATTTTATTCTCAGCAACTGAGAACCCTGCTGTATAAAGCATCAGCTTATTCTGAGGTCCCCTAATAACCAAGAAGCAGGGAAGTCCTATTAAGAATGAGACTTTGTGTGCCTGTAATCCTAGTTCCTCAGGAGGCTGAGGCAGGAAGATCTCCAGTTCAAAGCCAGACTCAGCAACTTAGTGAGGCCCTGAGCAAATTAACAAGACCTTGTCTCAAAATAAAAAAATAAAAACTTGGTTAGGGAATGTGGTTAATGGGTAAGCAGCCCTAGGTTCTATCTTTACTTAGAAAAAAAAATCTTCCTCTTCATATGGATCAGGACATATATACAGTGATGGAGGGTGGGAGCTCCCACAGGGACACAGAAGTCCCTGCACTGCTCTCACAGCACAGGGGCCTCTCTCCGTGGGAGGGATAGGCTGAAGCTGACATTCTACCTGTCCTGCAGCAACACCAACAATGCCTACTCTTGAACTGCCTGACTCCCGGGCCAGTCCCATTCCTCAAGATGCTTGGAATGGGGAGCGAGGGATTTAGCTCATTTCTTGTAATGATGATCCCATCAACTTGGCTTCCTTCATGGGTTCTCAGATAGAGAAAATGCTCTTCCAAAAACAAGCAGGATTTACAATCAAATGCACCAGTCTGCATTTTCTGAAGATAATCCCGGAATCATTTGGATATGAAAAGCCTTTAGTAATTGGCTGGGAGAATTAAAGCTGGCATAATACCTTGCTATATGTATGCGCGTTGTTATTTTAAGCAATCTGTGTGTTTAGTTACCATCAAGCTAATTAGGAAATATGTATTTGCACAGAACTCAAGTTTGGAGAGTAATTGAATGGAGAAAATAACTCTTCCCTACGAAGCTAATGTGTACCTTTCGAATCTCTAAAGTTCTTAAAATCACTGAATGCTAAGAATACGCAAATTTATTTTAAAGTGATTAGTTTTCCCAATAAACCTTAGCATGTAAAATTAGATATCTTTAAAACAATGATTTTTTTAAACCATATTTCAAATCCTAATTAAACTCTTCCAGGGTGAAAACAAAACAGAACCAGGGTGGGTAAATAGAATAAACAGGATCAATGGATGGCGAGGTGGGTAGGCAGACCAATAACAAGATCCATGAAAATGTGCAGATCCATACTTCTCGAATAGAACAGGTAGGCTTCCAGGAGGTGTCCCATGTGTGATATGTCATGCGAGCTACTGCCCATGTGTGTTCATGGTGGAATTGTACCAAATCCTGTTCTGCTCGTATTTGACGCTGCTGCTTGTGGAACAGTGAGGGCTTTTGCTAGCACCTCCCAATCTGGATTCCAATCCCGTCTCCACCTTACGGGCTGCGGGATCTGGGGTCATTCTCTCCACCTCTACTTTGAACTTTGCCATTTGCAAATCTGGGACTAGCAACACCATCTACCTCTTCTTTGGGTTGCAGATTAAATGGAGGGACATGAAGTCCTTGCACAGCATGTAGAAGTGCTCTGTAAACACAAGTGTCCCCACCGCTGATGCATGGTGTCACGTGCACAATGGCAGTGCACACCTGCCATCCTGAGCCGCACGTGAGCTGACTGCCGCTCCTGCATTCTGGGCTGTTGTTTGTGTTGGGTAAAGTGTTTCTGTTTTCTGTTAGAGGTGTGTGTTACATTTTGGGCTCTGTCCCGATTGCACATATTTTTTTGGGGGCTTTGTTAGAGGTGTATATGCATCGCACGGCACTTGGTGAGGATTTTGCTCTGTTGTGCGAGTCACGTTACAATGCACATATGAACTGCAACATCCTGAACAGCAGCGTGGGAAGTGCTGGATGGTGCTTTTGAGTGCTAAGGATGGAGGCCACAGATGGACAGGATTGGTTAGGCCCCCATGCTTTTAATGGAATTAGTTACTATTATTTAAAAATGAAATGGCCTCACATAAAATCAAGAGGACAGCTTCTTGAAAGCTAGAATACCTGATGATACTGGCCCTATCTTCCTGTAGGACAGTAGTAATGACAATTAAGAATGGCAGCCTCCTTTGTAAACGGGCAGTTTGCCACAGCCTCCAGCATTCCCTTTTGTTCTCTCACTTGGAAACCCAAATTCAGCTGTTTCTTCTCATTTGTGCTATTTTTCTCGTGTCCAGCCAGCTACACCCTTTCCCATTCCCCTTTCTGCCTTCTATAGTCTGAGTTTGCAACCTCTGGCTTCCGAATGCACAAAGTCTGGATGTCTTTGCAACAAACCCAGGCATGGTGGGCAACCGAGGGGAGGGTGTGCAGACACCAGCAAGTGTCTGGAACCCTGGACCTGCCTGCTGCACTGGTACTGACCCTGCTGATGGAGAAGAGCAGCCCTGGCCGGTCCGAGCACACGCCCGTGAAGCAGAAGCGCAGCTTCCAGTAGAAGAGGTGCTCCCAGACGAAGGTGATGAGGCTGAGGGCCATGGCCGCCGCCAGCATGTAGAACACGCCGGCCATGTTGTCCACGTCCAGCTGGCTGCTCATCACCTCGTTCTTCTCGTTGTGGCAGATCCCCGTGAGCCACAGCGTCTCCAGCTCCTCCATCTCACCTGAATGGAACACAAAACCCACAGCTGGTAAGGACCCAAGCGTCAGACACCTCTAGGTTGGGGACAGACATGTGTCACTGTGACTTACGGCTGTGTGACCTTAAGGCAAGTCACTGAGTGTGACTTCGGTTGCTCATTTGCTGAGTGAGGAAATGATGATAAGAACACCCGTTAGCAAGGATGACATTCGACATCACGGGCAGGACAGAGAACTGGGCACAGTTCCTGCGTGGGTTAGTGTGGGTCATAACTGGGCTCTGCCCAGCTTGCTTCTCCCTGCCCCTGTCCCCAGACCCCACCCAAGCTCAGAACGGGATGTGGGGATATGCCAGCAGCACGCTGCGTGGAAGACGCCGTTTCAATCCCACTTCGTTGTTCACTAGCTCTGTGAACTTGCAGCCACTCTGATCCTGTCTGGGAAATGTACAGAACCTTCCCAGAGCTGCAGTGAGGACCCAGTGAGATCAATGAAAGCCCCCAGGGCCTGCGCACAGTCAGTTGTCGTCACAGCTTTGCCTGCCGTTTGCTGTCAGGAAGAAAACGCCGAGCCCAGCACCTGGACTATGGGAGCTCTCGAATGTATTAATCTCTTCTTTCCGGTCTCTTTAGAACATCCAGAGCCTTTCCAAAAGGCCACTCAGCAGCATTGTACTGGGGACACAAAACTTCAATTGAAAAGAAGCCATCTTTGGCTCTGAATGGCCCCTTGCAAACTCAACACCTCCTCGCTGCGGAGCCAGTTTCAGCAGCAGGTGGGGTTTCGATGGGAAGAAAGCGGCAGGCGCGCTTGGCATTACTCTCTCCTATGCGCATTCGTCCAGGCACCACGTAGGAGGAGATTCTCTGATCTAAGCATCTGGTAATTACACTGACGGTCTAGCAGTTCACTAAACTATGGCACTTAGACGATGATTCAGTCTTTAAAAATGATCTTTCAAGGATACGGATAATCAAAGAAGATGCGTATAATGTTAAACTCAAATCATGACTATATGCACAGATACGTACTTGCAGTTTCTAAGATGTAATAAGAGACGTATGGAGTAAAACAAGCACTTTGTTTTTATTGATTCTCCTTTGAAGAGATTGATCATGGCTATTGGTTTCGTATGGGTCTCCTTTGGGAAATCGGTGGTTGCTTTTGCTATTGTCCTCACTCATGGATTACTTGAACACAGAAATCTAAGGTGAGGACGATTTTCTTTTGGTCTTTCCAAGTGTTATTAAATTTCCTTCTGATCTGGACTGCAGTTGGGAGAAGGTGGCTGATCTCACTGTCGCAACTTTCGATGCAATCCACAATTTCTCTTGAATTGTTTCTGAAGGTTTGGTTTTGTCTTTGATGTGGAATCCTGATACGGGTTTATTCCCTTGGGGCTTTGGTCTCAGTGTGAACCTTCAGCTCGGTGACTCAGAACAATCTCATCTATGGCTGCTTTGAATATTGACTCTCCTGCCCCATCTCCTCCGCCCCCTGGTTTCTTTCTCCTTCTTCCAGACCCTGGCAACCACTGATCTTCCACTGTTTCCCTAGCCTGTGCTTTCCAGGCCTGTGGTTGATCATACAGCATATGCATAATCACACCTGGTATGTGTTTCCAGCTCCTCCATGGCTTTTCCTGGCTTGACAACTCATCTGTTCATCAGTGAACAATATTCCGTGGTCTGGGTGTACGATGAATTCATCCATCCACCTATGGTAGGACATCTTGACTGCTACCAAGTTTGAGCAGATATGAATAAAATTGGGGCAAGCACTTACGTGTAGGTTTTTGTGTGGACATAGTCTCATTTGGGCAAACCCTTAGGGGCATTATTGCTGGATTGTGAGATGAGACTCTGTCTAGCTTTAGGAATCTGATATCCGTTTTCCAAAGTGGCTGTACCATTTCCCACTCCTGCCAGCAATGAACAAAATTTTCTGTTGCTCCACATTCGCACCAGCAGTCATCAGTGCCGTGGGTGTTTCATTTGTTTTTCATTTTTTTGTTTGTTTTGCCATTTTAACGGGGGTGTGATGCTGTCCGATTGGTTTAAATAGCAATTCCCTGATGATCTAATTTTTTTCTCCTAGAAAATTTTAAAATATTCTGAAATTTTGTATTCTATCTTCTAGGTTATTAGCCCTGTTTTAATATTTTGCTTTCCTTTCTCTCTTCACTGCGGTTGAACGACTCCCTTAGATCTGTTTTCTGGTTCATTGTTCTTTCATTAGTAAACTTTAGCTTTATGTTTTAATTGTGATCTATTTATTTTCATAGGGAACTTCATTTTGGGGGGTCTTTTATGGTTCTGCCCTGCTCTTTTTATCATGACATCCCACTCTTTCATCATGATTTTTTTAAAGAGAGAGGGACAGTGAGGAGAGAGAAAGAGAATCAATTTTACTTAGCTTTTCATGCATCGTTGCTTTAACACTTTATTGTGTACGCGGTGCTGGGGTTCAAACCTGCGTCTTGTGCATGCCAGGCAAGCCACCGCTGCAGCCCTCTCATTATGATTTTTAAAGCTTGTAGGTATTTAACAGTCTCGAGCCTGTAATCTTGAAACTGCATTCTTGGGATTCTCCTCCTTCTTGTGGATTACTTGTGATGTCTGTAGCTTCTGATCTTGAGTTGATCCTGCAGACTTGTCCTCCCTTTAAACACCACGTGTCCCCCAAGGACATTGGTTATAGAAATGTTTCTGCAGAGGGTTTCTGGGTTTGGTTCCTCCAAGGGCTTCCAATGTACGAACTTTAGTATGAAAAACTTTTAATGTGATTATTGCGCCATTTAAACAGCACACCCATCGAGTTTCAATCCCTCATTCAAGCGTCAAACAGATGGCAAACCTTGCATTCTCTTCACTTTGATGGACAGAGATTTTCCTAGTTTCCTTTTCATACAACAAGTGACTCATTGAAGGTCTCGGATTTGTTGATCAGAGAGGAAAGAATACATATGCATGAGAGAAAAAATAAGAAATCTATCCCTTTACAAGTTCTTCACCCACAGACTAGGCTGCTCGTTCCTCAGGGGTGCAGGGAAACCCAGGGGAAGTGGGTATCTTGATTCAACTCCTATCTGTCCAGCCCTCAGCACTTTTACAGAGTCGTCAAAGTCATGGGAAATTCCGTAGTATCACCTCACTGTCCCAACACCACCACAAACAATCCAAATCCCCCTGTCACCAGGTTCCCTGAGATTATATAACTGCTTCCTCTCTTCCCCAAACCACCAACACCCCTCTTTTCCAACATTGACTTCCCTCTCCCTTTGGAGTTTGTGAGAGCACAGGAATAGGTCTTTTCCCCCATGACCCTGACACATCTTTCCTTTAGGGTTGTCCCCCAAAGAGCCAGGACCGTAAGCCTGAAACAGCAGCAGCCAGGATACTAGAAACATCACCTCGATGCAAACACAGAGATGTTTCTTTTGCTGTTAGCCCGAACACCTCCTCTCTTTAGAATAAGTCAACTTGGCCAACCAGACCCGGATTCTAAATGGAGAGCAAATTCACATTTCTCAATACCAGTTACAGCCTGGTTCCCTCATTTTCCAGTTAATCATTTCTTGCCTTGTGGCCCTCTTCGACTAGTGTGCTGCACTGTAGTTCAAATACTTTCTTATTTCGTTTTTAATTTACTCAAGTATATTGTAATCTCCTTGAGGGAGAGCAGGGACCATGTTCCATGATTTTGCTATTTCTCGTGGCTTGCAGCACACAGGAAGCACTGAATCCATATTTTCTGTTTCTTTCTTTATATCCTCAGGCTGAAAATGGGCAGGACTGCAGAAAAAGGAAAAGCTCAGATCTCTTTGGTGAGTTGTCCTGCCGCATAAATAGAGAAAACACGGAGCTTTGCAGAGGGCTTGAGTGTCAGTATGGGAAGCGTACACGCCCCTGGCCAGGGTGAGCAATGGATGTCATTTTTCCAAAGAACAGTTACTGTTAGTTTTTCCAATACAAAGAGGTCACAATATTTGTCAAAGCTACCTTGTGAACCAGAGCTGACAAATGGGACCATTGAATCTCTTTCCTGAAGAGGACACCTTCCTGTGGAGGAGACACAAGCTAAATGCTCTCCTGGGAGCAGAGGTTAGCAGCTTGAGGTCTGCACCCAGACCGCAGTATCTTCCTCTCCCTTCTTAGAAGATGGGTCCACACATGAGGCTCAGAACTGCCTCCTTTTCTGTTTACCCCTCTAGTGACAGGGAGCTTGGGAGTATCTGCAGAACTCCTCTGCAGTAAGGGGAAGTTCCACCTGCTTTAAAGTTCTTCTGCGTCTGTCCGCAAGGGAGACAGAGCCCTCCGCAGGTAGCTGTGCCGCTCTGAGTTTGACTCTAGGTCCAGCACCTAGAGCAGGTGTCATAGCCCTCTCCTCTCCTGATGTTGGTGACATCAGAAGCCAGAGTGGGAAGCTTTTAAGAATCAAAAGATGCAAAGCCTAAGAAGGAGCTCGTGCAGGGAGCTGAGGCACTGCTGTGTGTCTCAGACACTTCCACCATCTGCTGGGGTGATACTGCAAGAGTCAGCATGAAACGAACAGGTTTGGTTAGGGGGAAAAAATGGTACAGGCAGGACTCAGACTGTGCAGGCTTCATGGGGCCACGGCGTTTCTGACTTTACCCACCCACTCACTGACAAGGTGCAAGACATGGGTTTTGTATTTGCAGACAGGAATGATTGAAAATTCAACTAGATACGACCCAGCAAATCACAAGAGTGCCTTAGGTAGAGAATATCAGAATAAACTAGCAAAGAAAGCACCCTTCCCTGGAGGTTTTGGAAGCAGGTCAAGTCACGCAGTGAGGCTCATGGTCAGGAGGAAGTGAGACTGTCCACGCCTGAGTCAGCCCACGCACTCCCCTCCCGCTGTCCACTTGACCTTGGCACAGGCTACACATCCCTCCGTCCACTCGGCCATGCACGTGTCTAGTTTTTTTCAATTTAATAAAATTATACTTTGCTAAATTATATAAAATCTACTGAGCTCAGGTCCTGCAGTAGTTTTTAAAAGCTAACAAAAAATGCAACCCTCATGACGACTTTGCATGGCTAGAGACCTTATCACTGCCCTTGTGCAGGTGTGGACACTAGACGGAGAGGACAAGGACCAAGTCCACTCCCTCTGATCTCTGGTTTTGAAATTACCACACAGGAGGACCACAGAGGTCACCTGGTAGGAGATGCATTGGGACCAAGTGGCACTGCATACATAGGTGCCCACCACACGCTAATTACGCAGGGGCATTTCTGAGGGTTATTACTGCCTAAGGTCAGGGGACTTGGGGTGCAGGGTGGGCCACATAACCCTTCCTGTCTCCTTCTAGCTCCTGCAGTCCGTGAGCCCAAAGAGGCCTGACCAAGGAAGAGGCCTGGCTCTCCGAGACGCCTCCATTATATCTGAAGTAAGAAAAATCAGTTCTTGCTTGGCCCTAAGACTCATTCTCAGCCCTTCCAGAGGGAGTGCAGTCGCTCTTCAGATTAGATCTCATTCTACTCTGCATGACTGTCCAGCAGCTAAAGGGATCACTCCAGGGAAGGATTTTACAGCTAGCAATGTGACAAGCCTCCAGACTTTCCCCGTACTGCTCCCCTGAGCTTGGCTGGGAAAAATCCATTTTGAACCTGTACCACTTTAGGCTTTGTCCAGGGCCTGAGAATTTGTTCAAACTTTTTTTTTTTAAATCACCTTCTACATATAACCTTGCAAGAAGGCATCTAGATTTTTTTTTCCTGGTTTCTGGCTAGGGCACTTGACACCAGGCAGTGATGCTATGGAAAGAGACCATGTATGATTGAGAAACTGGGTTTGATGTTCTGCCTCGAATTTGATCAAGAAAGCTAATACTTTTTGCTCCTTGGAGGATTGTGGTTTTTCTTTACTCATTCATCCATTCACTCACTCCTTCCTTCCTTGGGAAAGGAGCATTTCTGAGGTGCATACATCTTCCGGTAGAGATGCATAAGGGAGCTTTTGGCCTCTGACAGTCATGAAACCCAGCATGGTGAGGTGGTTGACTCTGCACGGGGCTGGAGGGATGTTTTGAGATCAGAGAGTAGTTCAGAATTTGTAAGAAGGAAGAAGGGATGAAAAGAGTGGCCTGAAGAGCAGGGGCTAGAATGCAAAGGGTGCAGCTTTGTGCTAAGGAGTTTGGGGCTTCCTGGGAACAACGTGGACACCCTCGTGTAAGAGCTGCTTTCTTGGTGGACCCAATGTTCTGCTGCCCATGTTTCTTCAATCACGGCCCCTTGAAAAGAAACCCAGCGTCTCTTCACATGTCACATGGCTCTTCCAGATACATGATCAATAGTTCATTCGGATTGTAAATTTGAACAGCAGTGCTATAGTGCAGAGGAAGGTCTCTAGCTAATTCTATTGCAGGACACAGTCATTGTTACAGTCCTGTCCTTACCTTGGAGGCAACAGGAGCACTACGATTAAGCCCTCCTGCTCCCAAGATAGCAGTAACTGGGAGAAACCCATTTGCAAAAAAACTGCTACTGAAAAGCATCCTCTGTAAGCTGTCACTAACATGCATTGCCCATGGAGATTTACCCTGGATACACCAGGCGTGTGGTATTGTGTTGGAATGTGGCGATAGCTACTGAGGGGTACAGCTCAGAGGTGTGCACCTGCAGGGAATCTCTGCTGAATACACAGGATGGTGGGTATGACCCTGTGCTCCCACAGCAGCCTGGACATTCTTCAACACCATCACTTGCTAGGTCTTCATGGATGGAAGTTCAGTTTATTAGGGGCTGGGACTTTATGCCTCCTGCACCCCCTACCCCTGATGCAAGTCATGGCATGCACTGTGTGGTTTATAAAACTGCACTGATGGTAGATAACACAAGGCCCTTCTCTAGCCATGATCTACAGATCCAAGGATCAGCAAGAGCCAGGAGAGGAAGTCCCAGGCAAAACGGTCGGGAATTTCTGGGTCGGGACCCAGAAATCAAGGCTGACTCTCAGGGAACTGTGTTGCAATCACAGATCCTGGCAGTGGGGTCTGGTGGTTCCCACAGGGCGCAGACTCCATCTGCAGCTAAGACGTCAGGATGCTGCTGCTGCTGCTGATCCCGGTAGGACTTGCAAAGCACCAAGAGGGGAAGCGACCCTGCTGCTATTCTGTTTCACATCTTGCACAAGAGTTGGGCACTTTGGCTTCTCAGAAAGCCGACTGGAATTGGAAATGACAAAGCAACGACTTTCTTGGTGGAAATTCTGGGGCATTTATGCCAGTCTGCTGCTCTCACAGATGAACTCAGAGATGAAACTGCAATCCTGAGACTGGGATGGCATGGAACCTGAGTGACATGGGCCAAGTCCTCTCTTGCCGTTGCCCTGCATACAGAAGGACACTGCTGGTCAAATTTGGGAATATAGTCTGCAGCCTTAGAGAGGGTAAGGTCAGCCATATCTGAATCGACCTTGGGCTCAGCTGCATTTATTGCACACTCCAGACTCAAGGTCAGAGTCAAGTCCACTCTCCAGGATGTAGAGCAAGAGACTCCACCATTTCATCCTTGTGGGGACTCCACACCCTAAGTTTGCTTTACCTAGAAAAATAAACTCTCTCAAACCAAAAACCAAAACCAACACATCTGACAAATAGGAGAAAAATAAAGCTCAGGTGACCTTGGATCTGGAAACAATATTCTGGAGTCTGTGATCTCCATGCCCATGATGTCAGAGGGTCATAGCAGTTTGCCAAAGAGAAAAAATACCTATGATGTTAGTGGTGACGGGGAATAGAACAAGATTCCAGACACAAGTAGACTGAATTTGGAAGATAAATATTCCTTATTTAAATGTCAGAATATTCCATTCCTGTATAATGCTGAGAAGCCACAAAACTAAAATAGAAATAGGGCTCAGCTTAAATGTATCCAGTTAGATGCAGAGACAAGCTGTCTTAGGCATAAATGCTCATCGCCACCTTCCAACTGAGGTTTCTACTCCATGGGCGGAATTGAGCATTGCAGAGCGCATGGCTGGGTGCTGCCTGCCACCTGGCTGGGTCTCACTGGCCATTTGACCAACCACACAAGTTCAAGTTGAGGCACGTATGTCCACACACCCCCAACTTGTGACTCTTGGAGAAGATAAGTCAAAAAGAAGAGAGAGAATTGGAAGAACCTGTCACCTAGTGCACAAGGTCACAATTTCCCATTAGAGAGTGGAGTTGGAGAGAAATAAATCTGAGGCAAGTCGGAAGAAAAGTTGCAGGAAGTCTACGAAATTCCATGTGTACCAAGCACTTCTGGGGTCTAATTAACCAATTTGCCTCACACAGCTATAGATGGTCAGGCTGATATGACTTAAAAGCCCTGTGAATCTGAGAGCATGGATGAGTTCTCAATAACTTTTTGACATTGCATATATTTTTCAATCAATTGTCCTCAAAATCTTGTGACTCATCCTGTAAAGGCGTGAGGACTTTTTAATATCACGAAGGAGTTCTTGTGTTGAAAGGACTGTAGACATAAGAAGAAAAAGGAGAGCAATAATCCCATATCCCATGCCAAGAAATACCTCTTTTCTTTCAGCAAATAAAATGACCTCACTGCTTCTCAATTCCTTTTTTATTAAAGTGTTGACAGGCTCCCTGAGATGGTAAAATCCATAAGCAAATTGGATCACTTCCATTGTATCTGGATTGCCTGCTGCCTAGGATGGTGCAGAGTGCTTACCCGCTCCCAAGTCCTGGTTGTGGATGAAGAAGGGGAGAGAGGGGAGAGGACAGAGGAAGAGGGGAAGGGGCAGGAAGGGAGAAAAAGACCCCTGTGGACAGGCCCCTATCCCTGCTGTCAACCCCACCCTCAGTCAGGCAGAAGGAAGCCTCTGCTTTCCAAAGGAGCATGGTGGGGTACGGTGGTGGGGCTCAGGACTTCGAGGGCTCTCAGCTCCACATTGGACAGAGGTGTTCCTCTGCGGGTCCCTTACCCAGATCTGAAGCGCCAGATGAGGGGAGACCATGGCCAGGGACGAGTGCATGGGAGAGGGGAGCAGCTCAGCCCAGGGAGCAGCAGACACGACATCCCATCCTGGCTCCACTCTACAAATGACACATCTGAGGCCAAGGTCACAAACCAAGTCAGTGTGGACCCTGGCAAACGAACGTGGATCTCTCAACTATTGTTGGCTGTGTACAGCAGCCAGCTACACAGCACTGGTGAGCGCCCCTGGACCTCAGTCACACAAAGCCTGCACTACAGCTCTCAGGGGAAGGCATGGGCGCTCCGTGATTGGAGGAGCCACACGCACGGCTGGCCAGTGATTGGAGGAGCCACATGCATGGCCATTCCATGATTGGAGGAGCCACATCCTCGGCCGGTCCAAGTCAACTGGTTGCTTCTCCACTGAATTGAGCGTGTGCACACTCTGACCCATCTGTTTCCTTCCTAGGCATATTCCCAAATGAATAAGTGACTATGTTGATAAAAAAAAAATCACATGAGAACATTCGAAACTCACAAAACTAGACATGATTGAAATGTCCATCAACAGCAAAGTGGATAAATAAATTGCAGCATATTTCTCCAATGGGACACTACACAAGGATAAAAAAGCGAGCTATGGAGATAGGCCACAATATGCATCAGCGTCGTGAGATGCGCTAGTGAAAGCATCTCGAACGATTCCATCATTGATGTGAGGTTCCAAAGGCAGAATGTGCCCGTGATCCCAGAGGGTGGGGTGGTGGCTACCTCGGAGGGCGAACTGGCTGGAGGGGGCCGCGAGGGAGCTTTCTGAAGCCATGTTCCGCATCTTTACCTGGGTCGGGGGTTGCAGTTGGACAAAAATTAACCGGGCATTGGGGTTTGAGTAATATGATGAATGAATGCTGTGGTTCACAGAAGCCAAATTAAAAAAAGAAAAATGCAAAAGGAAGAAATGGTGGGCATAGTAGAGGAATAAGTTATCCTTTTGGGGGGAGTAGAGTCGATAATAAGGAAAACAGAAGGGAACATACTTTCTAAATTAGAAAGAATAAAACATTTAAAAAAAAACGTGAGATTTTCATACAAAGAGGGACAGGAAAAAAAAAAAAAAAGCCTGGGTCTGGAGCCGTGGCTCAGTGGTGGGAGTGCTTGCCTGGCATATGGGAGGACCTGGGTTCAAATCCCAGCACCACATATTCAATTAGGTGTCAGAAAAACAGAACCCAGATGAAAAAATAAAGTTGAGTCTTTCTCTGTCTCTTAAAAAAAAAAAGAAAAAAGAAAAAAGAAAAAAACCTGGAAGGATAAAGGGGAACGAATTATGTTTAAAGTCTTCCCTGAAGAACAGTTTTACTTTTACCATTTAAACCAGAGGTCAGAAATCCTTTTCTGTAAAAGGCCAATTAGTAAATATGTTCTGCTCTGCAGCCACACGGGCTCTGGCACCACCAACTCACTTCTGCCCTGTAGCTCAGACACTGCCGGTGATTGGCAGGGCCAATCCACCAGAACCCTATCTTCACCAATAGCAGCAGGGACAGTGGGCCAGAGTTTGCAGAACCCTGAATAAGCAGTCTAAAAAAGAAAACAACTTAAACAAAAGCATGTGCATAAATGAAAATAAATCCAAATTTAAGGAGATCTCAACCTTGTTATCTGCAGATATTTTAAGTACTTAACTGTTTGGTGAGTATTATGCCAAGTTATTCTCAAACATCATATCATTCAGTTTTGTACAATTATAATCTACGACTTAAAGAGGAAGGGATCCTTAAAAAGGGTTGGTAACTTTCCCAAGGTCCCAACCACTGAGCCACATACCCAGCCCTTTTTATTATTTTGAGACAGGGTCTTTCTAAGTTGCTTAGGACCTCACAAAGTTGCTGAGGCTGGCTTTGAACTTGTAATCCTCCTCCCTCAGCCTCCCGAGTTGCTGGGATTATAGGCATGCGCCACTGAGCCCAGTGCAACCAAAGTTTTAATAAAGAACTAAGCTATGTAACCTGTTCATTAAAATTGAGGCATGCAAATTGAAGTCACCTTGGAGGAGACATTGCCCATTCTGAAACAGGAAAGAGGACCACATTGCTCAGTGGTGCCAGATAATTGTAAAGCTGTGCAGGGTTCATTATCAGTAGTCCTTTAGATGGGAACAAATGCTTCGGAGATTAACAACGCTCTGTATGAAGACTGCTAGAGATGCTTGTAAGCCACTGGCCCTTTCAATTCTGCATCCAAGAGTTTATTGCAAATACACAATTCAAACGCAAAACAAAAAAACAAATGAAAACCAATTGACAAGAAATTGTAATTCCATCAGAACCACACTAACACCATCAAAATATTTAACCTTAGAAAAACCACATGATGGCTTCTGGATTAATGATGATGTCAATGTTTTCGCAAAAATTGAAATGATTGTGAGCAGTAGGTAATATAGCAAAATAAAATGTTTGAAATATAACAAGTGAAAAACGAAAGATACACAAGCAAATCTACCTAAAAATTATAATTACTGAAAGAAGTATATCTTGGACTAACAGGGACCAGGAGGTGATGTGGAAATTGCAAACAATTACTTTAAGGTAATCAACTTTTTTAAAGAGAGAGGAGAAGGAGAGAATGAATCAATTCTGTTCATTTTTCCATCTGATTTCTCTGAGACTTAGCTGTGTACGATGTTGGAATTTTGCCTCTCGTTTTGGTCGTGTTGTTTACCTCGGGGCTCCTCGCTGGATTATGCAGAGACCTTGACGATCATGAACCCCAGCCCATGTCAGCAAGTGTGCCAACTGCTGAGCCACCGCTCCAGCCCCTGGAGTAATTTTTAATGAATTTTTTCACATATTTAATAGCTCCTTTCCAAATGGGAGTGTTTACACACTGTGGAGTGAGAGGGACAGGGGCCACTATCTGTCCTACCCCAGAATCTTGCTTGTGACGTTGCTGACTTCCCAGCAAACCCTGCACTCTGCCCTATCTCCTCTTTGAAGGGTCCCCTGACATTTGACTTTCCCTGGCTGACGTGGCTGCTCGCCAGTCTCAGGGTTGGTACTGCTGACCTTGCGGGAACCCTGGGGTCCGACGGGTAATACGCACTGCGCTCGCAGCTCAAGGGGCTTGTTGGGAAATAGGCCAGGCACTTCCGCAGACAAAAACCCATGCCCCCTCAACGCTGATGGGGGTCAACAGCTCTCCAGGATATTTATGGATTTGATCTGTTTCTTAAGTAAGCACTGTTCTTTTATTATTCCAAATGCATCTCTATTAAAATTAGGAGGGAAATAAACAAGTCTCATTCCTATGTACCATCTGGTCACAGGCCAATAAAGAGACAGTTAAATTCTTTATTGCTAATCTATGCTCAGGACTGACACATTTCCTTTTTGGAAACATCGCTTTTGTGAATGAATAGTTTGCCCCAGACATAGTCTTTAGGTTGGAGGAAGGTGACTTAATGGATGGGGGACTAAAGCAGCCATTAATCACCACCCCCTTTGAGCATATATCATGGAAGCTGCTGTTTTGGGGGTAGAGACGAGGTCAATGGGCATGGGAAAACCACCCACCCAGAGCAGGGGCAGTAAAGAAATCCACACGAAGAAATCACGCAGGCCACTGTCCGTACTGATCCTGAGCCTCGCTCCTCAGGCTGCTTCTGATGGGGCCACATCCATCCCTGCAAGGAATCAGGAGAGCCCTGGTATCCAAATCCAACTCCAGGTCAAATTTACTCAATAGAAGGATTGGCTCAGTCCCTGCCCAGATATGGGGCTTTCAATCTGCCTGCATTACTTTTAGCAGTCTTATGGTCAACACATGAAAGTGAAATTCTGGGAAGCAGTAAAGGATTTTGTGTCTGTTTTGATCCTTGCCAATGAGGAAGCCGAACAGTGGAGCCTGCTGACCACTCCCAGCCATGCTCTCCCCTGATAGCACCTGCTGCTCATTGCAGCTGCTGCTCAGGCGACCACTGAGAAGTTCAAGACCATATATAGGGCAGAGTTTCATGATCACCAAGGTCTCTGTGTAAATCCAGTGAGGACCCCGAAAGATGATGAAAGAAACAAGAGGCAAAATTCCAACATCCTAGACCCCAACCGAGTGATTTGCTGGCCACCAGCATTTGTATCCAGTATTTGGCAATCAGAGAATAAGATGCTTCTAAATGCTAAATGCCACCATTCTAAAGACTGGTTTTTAAGTTTTTTTGTGTATTAAAATCACCCAGAGAGAATGCAAGAAATTCCCCGGGACAGGCGGTAACAATAAGGTGTGTTTTCAAACAGGGTCCCCAAGTAATTCTATTGGACATAAAAAGCTCAACGCATCTTAGGAAGGAGGCGCAACAGAGCAGGAGTGTTTAATCATGTTTATACCCCAGCACCAGGACCTCAATGCTGCCATTACTCTTTGTTGAATGAATGACTGGGAGGGAGAAAGGATGGATGAACCAGAGGAACAATAAATCTGGGGGCTTTGTTGACGGCACCCAGTCCTTGCTAGCTAGATTAGAAAGTTTGAGATTTACAGAGCAGTTTCGTTCAGCCCAAATGATGATTTCTGCCTTTGAAGTCTCAATTTGGTTAAGATATGTTTAGCAAGGAACAATAGCTGTGTGAAATGCTGGGGATTACGCAGTGACAAAGGAGCTCTGTGGGAAGCAAGCAGTTCTAGAACCAAGGCGGGTCCTTGTGAACCTAGTGGGGCAGCTCTGCAAACCTGTATCGGGGCCAAGCATCTGACTTTCCTTAATCACATTCTGCCCTTGTTTCATTCCTTCTCATCTCTTGCTTCTGGGTCCTGAGTTTTCCCCAAACTGCCAGGGTTGAATGATCTCAAAAATTAGGCTGGGTCTATTCCCGTGATGCTGGGGCCTGAGGCGTGGACAAGTCTCCTTCACATGGACACGGAAAAAATAGTGTAGGTCACTTTCTCTCCCACCCTCAACCTCTGTCTCTAAGTTGTCATCTGCAACCAATATTGCTCCATCAGTAAAACAGGAAGGAGCATTGGATCTGGGGTCTGGAGGATTGGCATTTAAATCACAGCATTGCCCTTATCCAGAGGAGAAAGCCTGCCTTAGCAGCTGCCAATGTGCAAGCAGCAGCTAACAGAGATGCAATTCTGCAAGATGATTAAAGCAGAGATCCAGGGACCCTTTGGCACATGCACCAATTTCAGACCTGCCGTTAGTAGCCTGGTGATCTTGGGCACCTCACTTAACCTACCTATGACTCAGTTTCCTCATCTGTAAGTAGGGACAAACAATTTTGTCACTCTAAACAAACAATACAGATAAAGACTCAGAGGATTTTGTAACACACAGCTAACCCCCCATAAGCATCACTTGTTATTATAAATAGCTCTAAAAAATTAAGATAATGGTAACTGGTGAGCTATTTCCATTTAGAGACATGGAGAGTCCCTCAAAAAAGGTTCTGATGCTCTGTCCCTCCTCTCCCCCCAAATCCCACCTCCATCTTTATTTTGCATTTATCTTTTTAAATGGGCTGAGGTTGCTGGTTGCAATAGGATGTTGCTGAGTCATCTGAGGACACAGGGACCTATGTCAGGAAGAACTGCTGGCAGGGGACTCAGCAGGGGAAAGATTAGACATCTCCTAGGCAGGGCTGAGTCAGCCAGGGGTCTGTGCCTTGCACCACCACCCTGGAGCTGGGATGGGGCAGTGGCCCGTGAAATTGCTCAGCTTCATCTCCAACGTGGCTACCTGCTCAGCTGAGTAAACCCAGCCTGCTCTGTGGATACCAGGCTAACTACTGCCCAAGCCAGTCACTCAGCGCGTCTCTAATCTCTCCTCTCCCACGCCTTCCTTTCTTTGCCCCACTTCCCTGTTTCTTTCTCTTTTTTCCTACTTCTTCCTCTTCCCTTCCTTTTTGACTCTGCTCTTTGTCCTCTATCAATCATTTTCTCCCTCCTTTTCTTTCATTTTCTCTTTTTCCCCTGATATATCTCTTCCTTTCCCTTCTCTCCGTGGTTTTTCTTTTCTTGAACTAAGGATTGAACTCAGAGGCAATTAACCACTGACACACATCCCCAGTGCATTTTTAAGCTGCTCAGTCTGGTTTTGAACTTGCAATCCTCCTGCCTCAGCCTCCTGAGTCGCTGGAATTGCAGGTGTGTGTGATGTGTCCAGCTCTTTCTGTGGCTTCTTATCTTAATCTTCCCCCTTCCCTTTGGGGAACTGGGAGACCTACAGTGTTCATTCTTTTCTGCCCCTCTTATCTTTTTCCAGGGAGCCTAGACCAAGCGTCATGAAATCTCTCTGTAAAGGACCAGAGAGTAAACATTGGGGCCAACCCTTTCCGTTATAACTGTTCACCATTGATCGCTGCTGCAGTGTGAAAACTGACCTACCTGAGGGGCCTGGGCTTCAGTAAAACTTTATTTTCAAAAGCAGACAGTGGCTGAACTTGGCCACAGGTGTTTCCTAACCCTGAGAAAAACATCTCCTCCTGCTTACCCCTTGATTACAATCCAACAGGAAGAAGCATACAGTTCAACTACCGCATCCCTCACTGTTGACCCCACAGGTACGATCCCTGGCCTCTCTGCCAGGCTCATGACTGAAGAGACTGAATCCTATAACCTACAGCTTTGAACTTGTGGAAATGGAATAACCAGGAGTTTCAACTTATGGGATTGACACTTAAGTGGGATTCCTGTTTAAAGCTGCAGAAATGGGAAAACAAGTGTTGGTTGATAGGATATATGAAATACTTTCACGCACGCATGCACAAGCAGAGACAGTGAGAGGGAGAAGCAGGAGGAAATATTCCAGTGTTTAAATTCTTAGGGACAGCAGGAGTAAATCCAGCCTTGCACACAGCGGGAGTTCAAACTCGTTTGACAGAAGATCCCACTGAAATGAACTGCAGACATCGCTCCTAGCTGTCAGAGTTTCCGAGTCTTCTGTTCACGCTAATGACACTGCAGCAAGCAAAACCACATCACTGAAGTGTGAGAGAAATCAAAGGGAAGCCACTCAGCTCCATTTCACAAGCTCCTCCTTGGGGACAGGATCCAGGCTGGAGCCTGGGGGAGGTTTGCAGGGTAGCTGGAGAGGAAGATGTCGTCTAAGCTACATGTGCATGCCTGAGGACATGTTGAACGTGGAGCTTGCTTGCTGCCCCGACAGTGAGGGTGTGCCTGTGCTGAGCAAGGAGGTGTCCTCACTGTCCTTTCTGTCCTCCTCTGCTGTGGTCTGGGGAAGGAGAGCTGCTGGGACAACAGTGGAGCTCGTTCTACTGGAGGCTCCGTGGTTCCGATAGGGTTGTGCTCCTGTGTCTGTGGATGCCCCCACTGTCCTCGCCGCCCCTTGCTCCTCCCACGGTGGCCAAGCCAGAGGAACAGGTCATGGGATCACTGAGTATCTGATGCATACTTGGTCCAGGAGGCAGGAAGTCTGGGTTTTAGCCCCCAACTCAGCCTCTCTTTCACTGTTTGACCTTGGTGAAGTCCTATCTACCGTTTTGGGCTTCAGTTTCCCTATTACTGGACTTGGTGGCAATTTACGATCCATCCCAGTTCTAAAAGTCAAGGAGACAGCGCTGCTTCTCGCCATCCCAGAAGACCATGTTAGAAAGATTAAGTAAAATGTGGTGTTTGACTATGATAGAACACAAATCAGACAGGGGAGGAATTTGCCTCTGTCTCATGGTGATAATTGAGAGACTGGACAGAAGGGTAGTGATTACCTCCTTGCACGGCTCTCCCTATGAGCACCTAATGTCATTCCTCAAGAAAACAGTACCCTGTACATCAGAGAAGATAGACAGCTGATGGAAAAAACCCTGAAACACATGACTGCAGTACTGCCAAATCAGGCACTCAGGTATTCAGCCACAGAATGAATCGAGCATCTGCCATGTGCCGAGGAGGTTAAGTCTTGGGGGAAGGAAAGGTCATGGACAGGGTACATCTGCAGGGGATCTGGAGTGCAGTGCACTTTGGCAGCCAGGAGATACAGGGAGACCATCAAAGAACAGATATGTAAAGCAAGCAAGGCACTGTGCTAGTGTCTTCGAGAACTTTCTACTTTCTGGATGTAGGCGTTCACTGCTGCAAGCTTCCCTCTAAGAACTGCTTTTGCTATTTCCCAAAGGTGTGGAGCATGGTGTGCTTCCATGTTCAATGGCCTCAAGGGATTTTTAAATTTCCTAATTACTCATTGACCCACTGATCAGGCACATTTGTTTTTATGCTTAATCTTTTTTTTTTTTTAAAGAGAGAGGGACAGCGAGAGACAGAGAAAGAGAGAAACAACTTTATTTAGTTTTTCACATGGCCTTAGCTGCTCCAACACTTAGTTGTGTATGTGGTGCTGGGGTCTGAACCCAGGTCCTCGTGCTTGCCAGGCAAGCGCCGAAACCGCTGAGCCACCGCTCCAGCCCTATGCTTAATCTTTAAGTGACTCTAATTTAATGATGAGAAAACTGATATTAAGAGAAACTGATCTGCCCAAGGTTGCAGTGCTGAGAAAGCGGAGAACCCTCATCTTACGCCCTTTCCTTCTCTTGCTTTGCTAGATGCCACAGGATGCCATAAGCTCGGGGCTCAGGGAGATTAGAGGAAGGGCGTCTAGCTCAGCTGTCTTCAGGGAGTCTTCATGCAGAAGCACAAGGACTGAAGGAAGGGTTGGGCTCAAGTCAGAAAATGGAGTTAGGAGAAGAGGGTGGGAGGAAGACCATCTTTCCCCTCTTTACTACGGCACCGCAATGGCTCATAACATTGAGACTCGTTGAATGTAAGTTGGTTAGTCTCATTCCCCAAGACCTTCTCTCCTCCTCCTCTCCATCCCTGTCATCTTCTTGCTCTACTCTATTGCCCTCCCATCTTTTAGTATTTTTATCTTTATTAGTGCAAATTCCACTTTTAAAGATTGCATCCAAGATTCCATGCTTGCCAAAAAGAATTCAAAACTAGAATTTCAGGTGCAACAGTTGAATGGAAAAAACATTTAGAGGTGGGTGGGGGCATTCAAGAGTTCAGCCCTCACTGCCATTACCATTTCTAAGCCAACCCCAAGAAGACACAGAGGTGTGCATAGTTGTCACCCAGCTGTGGCATTGCCCAGCTCTCCCCAAGACTAGGACATCAGCCCAAAAATATTAAGCTTGGAAGTTGGACAAGGATAGTGCTGAGGATAATGGCAACTCATCCAGCAGCCCAGAGCAACTGATGAAAATCCTAATTAGATACACCAAGGACTTCTGCAAGCACACACTCTCAACTCCAGCTGGCAGCACGGAGTCCCTCACTGTCATAAGCTATCGTGCATGCCTCAGTGGAAAAAGAGTCAACAGAAAAGGAGTGTGAGCACTGATCTGCAGGGAGGCAGGAAGTGGGCTTCTCCACTGCTCCCTGTTCCAGGATCTGTAAGCATCGTCTCCCCTGGGGCCAGGGTTCTCCAAGGCTCTAGAGGCAACTACAGCAAGGCTCCTTGTTAATACAGAGCAGAGCCTGCAGCCAAAACTGATGCATTAACAATCTGGACGAATCTAGAATAATTGCTGGTCAAGTTACAGTACTAACACAGCAGAAAGAACCCATGTGCCTGTTCAACTAAAATGACAGGTACAGTGACTGTTAAATAGTTCACATGTGACAGCCATCGTACATGCCCAAATACAACATAACTGAGCTCACTAACTAGCTTTAAAGCTGGAAGAGTCCTAGAAAAGTTGGTTGAATTGGCCACCCTATTAACACCAGGGTCATGTGTCATGTCTTTAAAATATTTCATATAATATTTATTGTGTATAACTGAATGTGACCTATGTTCAATGGAATGTACTATAATTTAAAATATAACACAATCACAATCAAATAATGAATTTGTCTAGTTTTATCTGATCAAAGAACTCAAGAGTAGTAAATGCATTTCTGAGTTTAAAACTCAATCCACACACACCATTAAACTTGAGCCAACTAAAAAGAGGGATAAAAGCAGCAAAACGCTTCTCAATGCTAAAAGCAATTATGTTGAGCCACCTGAAACCCACATGGTTTAATTGGAAATAATCATAATTGGGAGCAGATAAACTTGTTCAATTTTCTATGGATATAAATCTGTCCGTAGTATTGACCAGCAACGTCCCAGGGAGCTGGCTGGAAATGCACCCTTACAGACTCTCCTTCAGACCAACTGAAACAAAATATTTAAGATCTTCAAGGGGCTGGAGCGGTGGCTCAGCAGTTTTGGTGCTTGCCTGGCAAGCACGAGGACCCGGGTTCAAACCCCAGCACCACATACACAACTAAGTGTTGGAGCAACTAAGGCCATGTGAAAAACTAAATAAAGTTGTTTCTCTCTCTGTCTCTCCCACTGTCCCTCTCTCTTTAAAAAAAAAAAAAAAAAAAAGATCTTCAAGTGGTTCCTATTCATGGTTAGTTGAGATTCCACTGTGGCTCCGCCACATTCAATCTCATTTTTCCACTCTGCAAAATGGAGACAAAGAGGTTGTCATAGGAGGATGTTACAGGAAGAGTGAGGCTTTCCTAACACCAAGTGTGATACTCTTGGCATGGGATGGATCAAAAATACAGTACAGCAGGGACTCAAAAATAACTCAGCACTGCTTGCCTCTGCACAACTGGGCCACCTCCCTCCCCTTGACATCCACCCGCTGGCCCCTACACAACCGGAGGGCTTCCACCTTCATGATCTTCTGTCTCTTCAATCCCTGAGTCACATTAACCATCTCAAAACTCATGAGACTGAAGCACCCTTCAAGACCCTTGTTGACCTTCACTTTGAAGCCATAAATGCTGCTCTTTAAGTCCCCAGCAGCCTGAGCCTGTGAAGGCTCGCCTGTCTCATCTTTCATGTGCCAGGGAGATGTCAGTAGAAAAGTGCCGATTGCTGGATGAGACTTCATGAACTCTGGTCCATTCTGCTTTCCCCTAAATCTCACCGCATGTGTTTCTTTGACTCAACATGTTTGTTCATTTCCTATTTTTTAAAAAAGCCCTAGTGTATCTTATACATCTGCTTGATGACCCTCTTATCTATCCAAGCCACCCAAGAGGAAAAGGTATATGCGCAGCTACATACGTTTCTGTACCTGGCTCTGTGCATGAATTCATACGCATGCGTTACTGTAAGTGTGCTTCCATTTTAAGGTTTTGTATTTCAAGTCTATGTACATGGCTATGTCCCTTCTAGGGACAGCAGTGCCCAGGAAGGTATCTGTTAAATGTTGGGAACCATGCCGATGGATGTCAGAAAGTACCCATGAGATCATTTTTGAACTCCTGAGAGCCAAAGATCCTGTGAGGCTCTCCTACATTTCAGAAAGGAGAAGGCAGGCAAGGGCTTCCAGGGATTCTGGTTAGGCAGGTGACCAGTAGCCCCTTCTCCCAGGGAAATGCCTGGCAGGCTTCATGCAAGAAGTTCCCCCAGTAAGCAAATACTCCGCACAAAGGTTATATTTACACAGTTCATTAGGAACATTTTTCATACTTTTTGACACTCATTAGACTCATAATCGTCCACTGAAGCTACTCTATAACAAGAGATAAACACTCCATTCTAAAGGATGAATGATAATTAGGTCCTTCTTGGCACCGTGCTCTTTACAGGTCTAATTTTAGAGCCTAATTAATCCTGCTGAAGTTGCATAAGATAAGTGAAATATTTATGCAGCTGTGTTAATTCATGTATTTACTCCTAGAGAGACATTCAGAATTGGACATGGCTTTCCGGGAAAATTATCATAAGACGCCCCCTGGAGCAAAACGTCATTTTCTCTGCCCCGGCTTTGCCTCCAGATGGCCTCTGAAGATGAAGCTTTGGAAAAAGGAACATTTCCCGACTCTGGTGGGATGACCCGGAAAGCAATGAAGCAGGACATAAAATATCTACAGCAGCCGAGATGTTCTGTAAATACGCATCTGTAAGGGGCTGCACAGAAGCATTTCCTGCCTGGAACCACAAAGGCTGTTCCCGGGGTGCTGTTTGACTCTCATTGCCAGGGCAACACTAAATAAGCTGTGTTGAATACAAGAGTGGGGCATGGGCAACGATGGTGCTGAGGGGCAGGAGGCGTGTGGGAGTGAGGAGCAGGAGATGGTGGTGATGGCCATGATGGTGCTGGTGTTTGTGATGATGGTGATGATATTGTGACGATGATGGTGGTGATGATGGTGTTGATACTGATACTGTAACACTGATGGTGGTGACGGTAGTGATGATCATGGTACTAGTGGTGATGAAGGTGCCAGCTTTCAGCTATTCGACTGTTTCTGCATTGTAGAGCTGTACTAAGCTACACTCTTTACAGAATGCTCCCATTTCATCTTCACACCATTCACATCAGGGACATGTGTCTTTACCCATTCAAAAATGGGTAAACTGAGACTAAAGCAGATCGCCTCTTTTACAGAAGTTTTTATAAATGTGACAAATGCAGATTGGGTTCAAATATGCACTAAATTACCCCTTCCTAAAGGGTCTATTAATCTCAGGGATATAATTAATCAACTTTGACATACATCTTAGAAAACTAAATGACACAAGAGTTTTGCCTAAATGGCCCCTTTCAGAATACGGCTTCTGAAGAAAGACAACGCCACCTACCACCCATGGGACTCATAACCCTCTCCACCCGCACTGTGGTGTCCTCCTCTGTACAGAGGGAGGAGCACTATTTGACCTTACAAGGTTCTCATGAAGAGTGAACTAAAGAATACATGCACTGTGCCAAGTGTGATGATGGACACACGGTCCTCCCTGAATGGCTTGGCTGTTTATCATAGATGCCACAAGAGTGTCAGCCACAGTGGATGGAGCTGGAGGTAGAGGACTGGTCTGACAGGCACCCGGCACATTTACAAGCTTCCTGTCAAACGAAATGCGTCCCGACACCAGCCAGCACCGGGACGTGTACGCTCAAGCCTCCACTCGCCACTCTCCGGTTCTGTTCAGGGTTCCAGGTGCTTCCCGCTGGGGCTCGGGGGACACCTGCTTGATGAACACACCGCTCCATGCAGGGGTGCTTAGGCACCTGCAGTCGACGGAACAACTGGCCCCAACTCCTCAGCGTCCACGCTTCTTGCCACAAAACACTATACTTGCAATCTCTTGACCTAGGGCGTGGCCATCTGACTTGCTTTGGAAAGGAAGCATTTGGCAGACATGAAAGTGACAAAGCAGAGAGTGTAAATCTGCAGGTTGATTAAATGTTCTTTCCCAGCCGCTGACTTGGCCAGGAAAAAGTTACCACCAGGTAACTACCTCCACGGCGGCCTGCAACCCAGAGTAAACATGCTTGGAGAAGAGGTTGCACGGTTGACTTATGGGCTGGTGGCCAGGATCAGAGCTGCCAAACCCAGCCCGGCTTGAGGCAGGACTTGTCCACTCAACCTGCACACCCATGAGCCAAATAAACACTTATCATCTGCCTCTGAGACTTCACAGCGATAGCTGACCAACACAGCTACAGAGCGCTATTGCACAGCAGAGAACATGACCAGTGAGCTGAGAAAGGTACAAAAGCCCTACAGGGAATGCCACGAAGCAGGCATCCTTATTCCAGAGAGTTAAACACATTTCCAATGCTGGGCAGCGGCAGGAGAATCCAGGGTTTAATTCTGAGAGTACAGAGAAGAGAAAAAGCTGCAAAGGATTCCACACTCCATTCAAATCCACGCCGACCCTACGCCCTAACCTCTGTCAAGTTCAACACTGCAACTGACTGTACAGGTTGCTAGACTTTCCTGTCTCAACCGTAGACAGGCATAGCACATTCTGTACCAAGTACAGCCTCCACCAGTCCTGGATGGGGCTTCTGTGCTCTGTGCTGGGCCTTTGCATCCTCCTTCTCCTGGGCAAACTGGCGCCAGCTCCTCTCCGTGTTGACTTTGCTTTCCCATCTCAGTGTTAACAATTCAGGAAGCCACGTCCCCAGCAGTGGTGAGGTCACCAGCTAGGAAGTAGGAAAGGGCAGGTAGAAGGCAATGCTTCTGCTGCCAGCCCACCCACTGGGGCACAGGGTCCCCAAGTGTCATACTCCTGCTACACTGTAAACCTGGTGAGGGTGGAGCTGCAGCTCTTTTTGCAGATTAGACAGTGAAGGGGCAAAGTGTAGCGAAGACCCCTGGGGTTACCACTCAGCACCCTTTTTCTAGAGCTTTCCTTTCCTTCGTTCCTCCACGGGACAACATTGAGAGCCGCCACGTCAGTTCAATGTGACCCCAGCCTTGGTCATTCTTAAAGGGTTCTGAAAAGAGTTTTTCACCCAAACATCGTGCAGAACTGCTGCCTCTGGAACTTGAAGTTCGGAATTCAGAGATTCGAGATGGGACTTAGCAGACTGGCTATGTCATATTTGAGCGCAGCATCCAGTCCCAAAGCTACCAACATTTGGGGTCACCCAAGTCTGTTTTGAGGTGCGAGGAGCTGGCCTGGGTGTTGCAAGATGCTGGCAGACATTCTTTATCCCTGGCCTCAGTCCGCTAGAAGAGAATGGCAAACAACCTCTGAAAACGTCTTTGGACATTGCCAAATGTCCCCCAGGGGGACGAAATTGTCCCTCTAGCTCTGAGAGCCAACTCCCTAGAAAAAGGACCTCAGGATTCCCGCTGGGAAGGTCCTCAGAGGTCCTGATTCTAGCTTTTCCCTAAGGCTATTTGTTCTCAGTTCACCGAGAGACCCTTTTACATCCTTAAAGTATTTTACTTTTTTAAACTTAGTTATCTAGAATTTTCCATTTCAAGCAACCTCCGGATCCAGGCACCATGTGACTGGCACTGCACAGATACTTTTGGTGAGCCAACTCATTGTCCCAAGACCTGCTGCAAGGTCAACTAGAAGACAGAGCGTGAGGGACTCCAGATCCCCCAACGTGGGGGGACCTGCGGGGTCTTACCGTCACCCACAAACTGCAGCAGAGCCAGGTCAATCTGTCTCTTCCACGGGGAGCCCTTCTGGAGGGCAATTCCATAGCCGGTGGTGGCAAAGATGTACCCGCTCCCGATGGTCACCAGCTTGCAGCCTTCATCCCTCCCAGCCTTGTAATTCAAGACCGCAGCGTCGTAGATGAAAGCGTCCAACTTCCTGAAATGACAAGAAACCGAGGAGTCATGGGGTGGCCGGCACCATCTCAGGGCCTGAGCCAGCACACAGGCTGGAGCCGATGAGTCACGGCTGCTCCCCCTCATCATAAAGGAATCTATTTTTAATGAAGAAATAAAAGCCAGAACCTTCTCTCGCAACTTACAAGAGGCAGCTACAAAAGACACAAAGGCTCCGTGTACCCAAGGGAGTAAACAGGCCAGTTTGCAGGGCTTTTAAGTGTCTGTCCTTTACACCTCCCAACGGGGTGGGGGGAGGGGGACTGTGGCCTGTTTAGAAAGGTTGGCAGGGACAGGGCAACCCGGCAGCTCTGTGCAGGAAGGAGCTGGGGACTAAACAGGAGTGGAGTATTTTCCTCCCAAAATAAATACTTACTGAGGTCACAAAAAATTATTACATAAGAACTTTAAAATCCCAAGTGATATAGAAAAGTATTAATATTACAATTAAAATTCAAATTCTAGAATAGAGTAAATGGCTGTAAAATTCTGTAGTTCGTAATTCTATAACTCACAACCTCTGCTGACACATTTTTGATGAGTCTGCCACAGATTCCGTGTATAAGCGTGCGCACACACGTAAGGCTTGGCAAACTTTGACCGTAAAGGCAAACTACTAAATAGCCTAGGTTTTGCGCATCTGCCTTTGTTGCAATGACTCAACTATGATGTTGCAGGGTGTCATGGGCTGAGCTGTCCCCTTCTGAAGAAATAGTCTTGTGCTGGAAGCCCTACTCTCCAGAATGTGACCTTATTTGGAGATAAGACCATTGGAGAAATAAGTAGTTACTAGGAGGTGGTGGGAGTGGGGGCACAGCAGTAACGTCGCTTGCCTGGCATATGGGAGGACTCAGGTTTGAACCCCAGAACCACGAACACAACAAAGTGCTGGAGCAATGAAAGCCACATGAAAAACTAAACAGAATTCATTCTCCTTTTCTCTCTCATTATTCCTTGGTGGTACAGGAGTAGAAGGGTGCCTAACCATATGAGCAGTGTCATTATTAAATTAAGTTGGCCATGACCTGCACACAGGGAGAAGGGTCTAGGGGGACTGGAGCTCTACGGCCAAGAGCCCAGGAACCTCTAGGAGCCAGGGGAGAAGCGAGAGCGGCTCCTTCCTTCCCACCTGCAGGGGGTGCAGCCCTTTGACACCTTAATCTTGGACTTGCAGCCTCCCAAACTAAGACAAAGTAAACTTTGCTCTTGTGGAAGCTGCGCAGGTTGAGCTCCTTCGTTACAGCAGCCAAAGCAAACTGAGCCTCAACATCACTGCAGACAGAGAAGAGACAGAAGCAAACTGACTTCTGTCTCGATACAGAGCTGCGTCCAAAAACAGATTGGTCCACGGGCTGCAGTTTGCCAACACCGGCTTTAACCCCTAACATAGGATAAGTCCATACGAACTATTCCCTAAATTGTGTTCTTTCCCATTTCATAATAAAAGGATTTCCTTGTCAATAAATAGCACTTTTTTGACATATTTATCTCCATTGCCCATACGCAATGATGTGCTCAATAATTGTTACAAACGTGCGCATCTTTAAAGTCCCTGTAGAGCTCAAACCGGGGAGCACTCTCGTCACTTCAGAAGTGCTGCATGCCCCCCGCGCAGCCTCTCCCAAGAGCAAGCGTCACACAGTCTCGTCAAAGGCGTGGCTGTGCCTCACGGCCCGGAACCCCACGGGTGAGCATGCGCACTGTTCCCAAATTTTACAGCTACTTAACGCAGCTGGAATGATGCCCTGGAACCCAGAGATGAATGCCTCGACCCCAAAACATGCACGGAAACTGAATCAGAGGTTGCTTGGCTTCCTGATCTCGACTCTACTGCCTTTTTTCTTCAACAAGGAAACATAAAACAGTGAAGTACAGAAGAATCAAAGCGGCCAGAACGGGCGAGAGAGGCTGGAAGCTTTCAAGGGTGCCCTGTGGGAACCCACTGGTCTGGAAAGTTGACAGCCTTGTTCATTTTCACTCCTCCTGTTTCGGTTTTGTAATGGTCAGAGGTGGGGCAAAACCACAGGGCTTGCCTTGTCCCCAGAGTCTCTAAAACACTTCAGAAGCTTTTATCCCAAGGTGGGAGGAACAGAGACTTGGCTTTAAGTTCTGGTAGCGTCTAAAGGAGATCAGTTCATCCAAGCAACAGAACAGCCAGGCATGGTCAATGGTGACGGCAGCCCAGAGTTGACAAGCAGAGGTGACCAGCTTTTCCCTGCACCCGGCAATACTGCAACTGTGAAAATGTGGGACGGAGAGCAACACAGTATGGGAACCAATCCATGCATGATAGTGCCAGGGTCGGGACAGGAGCACTGGAGGAGGAGATAGAAAAGACCTGAGTTCCAGCCCAGGCTTGCATGACAGCTTGACCTCAAGAAAGCCACTTCTTTCATCCGGATGGCTGGTTCCTCATTGATAAGACAAGGTGGCCGTGGCGGTCCTGTTGGGATCCCCCAATGAAGGCAGTCTTTGATTCTGTAAGCCAAGAGTCACCTTTGGGGACTATCAGTAGGGAGATGAGGACTCTGGGAAGCACAGGCATCCTGAGGACTTCAGGTCATGGATGGAACCTGTCCTCTTGACGAGGCTGAGATGCTAGCAACGTCAAGACCTCCCATACCCAAGCCACCATGGAGACACGCAGCACCTTGGTTGTAGGAAAACTTCCAAGTCTCAGCAAACTCTATCTCAGTTCCTCTAAAAATCAACACTGACCCGCACACGTGTATGCAGGAGCACCTAACACGAAGGCCACCTGCAGTATCCATGGGACGAAAGTCTCCCCCAGATTGCTAACCACCCCACCCTGAGGCGCTGCCAGGACGGACATCTAAGACTTACCTGGCAACCGCATGGGGCTAATTGCAGTCGAAATTGGTATTTTCGGGGACAGAAACACATTTCTGCAAATCAGTACCATATTTCACGACAATCCTTATTCTGCTCAGCAATAAACACCCAGATGAGCAAAAAAGATTTTTTACAGGAAAATTTTCATAAGCATGACACGCAGTGTCAACTCAGAGACAGGACAAATAACTGTCACGTTGATTTTAACCAAGGCCCCTGCATGTCCGGTGCCTGGGCAGGGCTGGAGGACATCCTGTCAGGGCTGTAGACTCAGAGGCCCACGGATGGGCCTGCCCATTCTGGCCTGAGTCTCTAGGCCATGTCAGAGCTAAAGGGACATTAGCTCATGCAACTGCAGGGTCACGGGAACCAGGTTTCTCTTGCTCAGCAATGATTCCAGAGAGCTGGGGTCAAGACGCGGTGGCCTCAGATACTTGTATGTTTAAAGCAGCCCTGGTAGAGATGGCCATAGCTGGCATGGCACTTTACAAAGGGGTACACCCCCCATCCCATGGGGCCTCACAACCGCCCAGTGGGGAGATGGCACTGTTTCCGAAATTCTCCTATAATAAGCAAAGCTCTCAGGGGTCAAGACAGTAATATTTCCAAACTGCACTACAAAACCCTCATTGCAGCTTGAGCCACCGATGGACATGGTCTGTATATCCACTGGCCAGTGTGAGGACCACGCCTTTGAAGTGCGGTTAGTGCAGCTGAGGAACTGAGTCTCTCATTTTATTGAATTCACCAGTTTGGATTGATACAAATGGTCATAACCGGGGCAGGCTGGGGGGGGCAAGCTAGAACTCTAGGCTCCTCTCCTTGTTTTGACCCTAAAAGGTTTACTTTTGATCTGCTTTCAGTTGAAAAAAAGATGTTCCCGTTGTTAAAAAGGAAAAAATGAAAAACTGCTGATGCACAAGCAAGCTTCCTGAGTCAGGGCTTCGGGCGAGGCAGCTGCGTTTCTGAGCCTCAGTCTTCTCTCTGCAAAACGGAGCTGACAACATGAGCCCTCAGAGGGCCGCTGGGAATAAAGGGGCATTATGTAAGCAAGCGTGCATGTGGAGCTGGCGCAGAGCAAATGCCCAAAGTACATAAATACGTTCAATCTCACGCAGAGGTCTCAGCAAAGGGGCTCAGACTATAGACACCCAACGTCATAGATCCAATCCTGAACACTTCACAGGCGCGACCTTAATGTTTTACTAGAGTTTGGATCTTTTATTATTGGTTCAACATAGTTCTATACGCAACTTCATTTTATTTAATTCCTCGAAGTGCATAGGCTGAGATGTGTGCTCATCTCATTGACTGCTGTCATGATGGGGAAACTGAGGCATATAGCATTAGGAGGACTCAACAGCCTCCAAGCATCTAAAGCAAAATTAGGAGCTATTCAGGCTCATGTCAAAAAGTGACAGATGTACCCAACATGACCAAGTCATGTTATCCACAAGACTTGTGGAATGAATGGAGGCAGGAAATTCAGATTGCAGATGACAGCTATCAATCAAGTCACCGTTGTGAAAGAGCTATCAATCAAGTCACCTGTTGTCAAAGACAGGGCAGAGGTGAGGTCAGAGCAGCCGAATGTAAGGAGATTGGCAACTTGTTCAGCTTCGTCTCTCCCAACAGATACACTGTGCTATGAGGGTCTGGAGCCACCTCTGTCCCCAGCACATCTGGCTCCAGGCTTTCGGGAGACGTCCAGGTATAACGGTCACAGGATCTTGTTGAAGGCAGAGGGTAAGAAGCGGGGCCAAGGCCACTTGAAACTGAAGCCCAATTTGGACCTAAAGCATTTGGGGATTTGAGCTGCGGCTGCCGGAGACCAAGCGATGGATTAGGCCGCAGTGTGGTAAGTGACAGCTCAGGGCTGGGAAAAGCATGAGCCAAGGGCCAGCACTGGAGGGACCGGTCCCCCAGAATTAAGCAGCCAGGTAAAAGCCAGGGCTCGCAGGTCGGGGAGCCTTCTTACCGTTCTCTGATGGGCGCTTCCTTCTGCTTTTTCAAGAGTAAATCATCTCTCACCTTCCGAGGAAAGTGCTTCTCCCCTGGGGCGGGAGGAGGCTCAAAGATCAGGGTCGGCCTGAGATGGGGATAGGGCCCCTGCCCGGCACCTCTTTGTCTCCACTCCTGAAGCCGCTCGACCCCTCTTGCCAACTTCTGTGACTCGGAAGACAACACCCCTGCCTCCCAACCCAGGGGCTGGGGCAGCACTGCAGCCCACAAGGAATGCCACACCGTGCCCAGGGCGTGACGCTGTGTAGGTGCCATCTCCCTGTCACCAGCAGCCCTCCAGGAAGCCCCGTGATTAGAAATGACCGTGATTCAGAGTGAGAGGGGGAAATGAGGCCTCGTCTCTGTAAATCTGCAAAGGAGCGAAGCGAGGAGCTCTGTCACATGGGCCTCCGGCTACTTGAATCTGGGGGTTTCCTGCTGGATGTCTCGACAGCTCTGAAGAGCTTCCCAAGTCTGCGCACCTGCCCTCGTTACTTAACTGGCCCAAGTGGCTTCGAACCCGCACCACACCCTTGGAAGTCCACTCCTAGCCCCAAGAGCGCTTGTCAGCAAACTTGATTCCCCCCACACAAGGCAAGGCCAGGCCATAGCACCAAGGTGTGGCCTCTTTGGGGACAGGGACTTGGATTGTCAAGAGGCCTGACATTTCCTAATCAAAAGTTTCCGGTTTTAGCTCATCTCCTTCAGCATGTTTTCAGATGCTCCCTGGGGGGGGGGGTTGCTCAGCACATTTAAAGGCTAATTATATAAAGTTAATTATTCATTAGCATTCAAGAAGCCTTTAACAAGACACTGACTTGTTCCGGTGAATTAATGAAACCAGAACGCACGTTTGTGTACTGGGGGGTGCAAGTGTTTTGGAGATCTAGTCTCAAGTGTTGTTAAGAACGAAGCATCTCTTTGATAACTGAATGTATTTTTTTTTTTAGGTCATGTTAAAGGCTTGCTAAGAGAAGAAATAGATCAGCCAGGCCAGTCAGGCTGTTTGGGCAACTGTGCAGCAGCCAGGGCGTTGAGAGACGCCTGCCCCAGCTACCTGAACAAGGCCCAGTCCGTAGTAGGACCTCTCTGACCTTCAGTTTTCTCATCTGTACTATGGGCAAATGATGTCTCTCCTACAGAGCTGGCTGCTGGAGAGATTGAAATGAAAGTGAGGGTGCTCTGAAGTTGTGGATCGTGGAGAAACTCAGGAGATCATTTGGCAGTGACACAGGGCTGTAGGTGGCAGAAGGGCATTCACCGTCCCTGGAAGGTATCACGGAGGCATAACCACCTTGCATAGTGGCTGCTTGAGGAGATCCTCACTGCAGACACTATCCATCATCACACACATCACACAATTGCCACTAAGAAAGTGGCCTGCAATCACATCTGGACTCAGTTTGAGAAACGAAAACTTTAAAATCAGAATTACACCAACACCAACTTTCACTAAGGAAGCATTTTCCAGAGCTAACTCCATTAAGCCAATTTAAATCTGAGACCAATGTCTTGCACAGCATAATTTCCAATTTCTTGAATCTGTTTTCCTTGGAGTTGATCATTTTTGTGTTTAAATTCTGTAAAGATTTGATTCATTGATCAGCATTTGGATCACAACAAGTTTTACTACTGTGTAACTTCTGCCATCTTGAGTTTTCTCTTGTAGCTATTACTTCCATCAGGTCCAATCCTCCTGGGTCAAAATAGTGCAGGATATAAAATTAGCCAAGAAGATGCAAGTCATTTATAGATTTTAATAACAAATTTTACCCTGTGTGCTTTTAGCTGGTGCTGGTTTGCGTTGCTTATTTTTACAGTAATGTTCACTGTGAATTGGGCAAAAAGACTGATGGTTACTATTTATTTTGTAACTAAAAATTCTGAGCCATTTTGTAGGACAGAGACAGGTAAGAAGTGGGGAGGAAATAAGGGAGGAAGAACAGGCACAGATGGATACAGGTACCAAGGGAAATAGGAAGAAGGGGGAAGAAAGATATGGAAGGAAAGAACAAGGAGGAAAAAAGAGAAAGACAGCAAGGCAGAGAGAGGGAGAGGGTGGCTGGAGATACAGCAAGAAGCTGGGTGTGGTGGCGCACCTGTAATCCAGCTGCTTGGGAGGCTGAGGGAGGAGAATCTCAAGTTCAAGGCCAGCCTCAGCAGTTTAGTGAGGCCCTAGCAACTCAGCGAGACCCTATCTCTGAATCAAAATAAAATAAAATAAAATAAAATAAAAAGGTTTGAGGATATGACTCAGAAGTTAAGCACCCCTGGTTCAATCCCTGGTACCAAAAGAGTGTGAAGGGTGTGGAGGGAGAGAAAAGAGTCAGAGGATCAGGGGAGCAAGACAGATAGCAAGCGTGGGAGATGGGTGCAGATGTTGCACCTCATCCGCTAGCCTCAGAATGGGGAAGGATTGAAGCAATACTTCAGATCTCTGCTTCCGTTAAACATTGAACCCCAACTATGTCCAAAGAGCAGAGAGATTATATAACCCTGCTCAGGAAACTGAAGCCCAGAAATCTCTGCCCAAGGTGTACCACCAAATGATTCCAGACCAGTCGACCACACGCCAAGGCAACATGCCCCAAAGACGCAGCCGCAGGGCTCCCCGGCGCACATCCAAAGGTGGGGTGCCAGGTGGGAGGAGCAGCCTTGGCCACATACGGAGGGCAGTCGGGCAAACCTGGACGCTTCACGAAGCCTCCATTCCCCAGGATTGGAAGGAAAACCATCCCTGTGGTTGTCCATGTGCTGGCCAGAGGGAGCAACCGCTATGAATTTCAGGGTGGATAATAAGGCCCTATGCAAATCTATTCTTTCTTCACATCACAGCTCTGGTTCTGACAGAGTAAGGATTTCTTTTTATGGATCCTTAGATAACACTTGTCAAGCATTGGAGACGAGATCCATCCGTCCTGCTACGAGTCCCATGACAACTGCTGCTCCTAAGTGCCGTTTGTTCAGACTTTTCTTGAGCCAGCCAGACACTGTGCTCTTGGGCTGAATGTTCCACTTAGCCCTGACAGTACCCTTGTGAGTGCAGGCGGCGTAGTCAAAAGCGTTACAAAGGGGAAAAGCGGAATCGGAACGGTCAACCTGTCCAGGGCCCTGCAGAGGAACACTTGAGGAGAGGAAGCTCTAATCCAGGATGCTAAGCTTTTAAGCAGCACCTCATGCTGCCTGTAGAGATGTGATTTGCAAAACTCGTCATGTACCAGGATAGAGACCGGGAATTCTGAAGACCAGCAAGCATCAGAGGGAAAGAGAATGAGAGATGAATCAACATTTGTCAAAACCCTGATATTGGTCCTAACCCTATTATGTAACAGAATGCCAGGTACTTTTCCTAAGCCAGCTTATCTAATTCTCAAAGACGACGAGGTTTAAGAGATGTGGGAAACAGACTCAGAGAGGTTGTTCAATTTGCTAAAGGCCACACAGCTGGCAAACACCACAGCCAGGATTAGAAACGAGGCATTGCTCATTCCAAAGTCCACGCTATCCACCAAGAAACCACTCTGAAAACAACTTAGTAAATCCATCCATAAGTTGACTATAAGACTAAAGTATGAAGAAAATATGAACATTTTGACCTAGAAAGCCTACTTCTTGCTCATTCCTAGAGAACTATGAGCAGAAGGACAGAAGATTCATTAAAGACTTCTTTAACATAGCCGTGTGACTAATAATCCTCCTTGACCAAAATTAAAACTCCAGCAAGAGGAAAATGTTTGAACAAATTGTGAAGTGGGCAACCCAGGGGTTCTTCCCCTGGCCCTAGAGAAGGCAAAAGACCTGCAGCTATGGAAGGCTCTTCTGAACGCATTAAAAACCAGCCTTTAACACCCAGCAGAGCACTCCACAGCATCCCAAACTCCACAAGCATGGGTGGGACACATGCATCTATGCAAATGAGGGGAGCAAAGGTTTCCTAGAAAGGGAAGGCTTAGCTGGCCGGGGGCAGTTTGGCGATGGGACATTGCCAAATACTTCTATTTTTAAATTCTTGCAGTGGGAACATATTCTACACTGAGAACCCATGCAGCATGTGTTCTGGGCAGACACCCCTGAACCAGCTCAGGTCCCCGCTCTGCAGCTCATGGGCACCATACCTGGGCAGGTGACTGAACCTCTCTGAACTGGAGTTGCTCTGCGTGTAGGACGGAGCTGAGGAACAGAACCATCTCAGGGGGTGTCTGGGAAGATGAAGCAGGGAATCATGGGTAAAAGGCCTATGATAGATCCTAGCATGGAGAGCTCCCCAAAGACAGGGAGGCAGGGAATGGGGCCACAGCCCGCTCAACCATGATCAAGGGCGGAGGCCACCCACAGGAAGCCACACTGTGCACACGGCACCATCCTGCCACATGTGCCCAGGAGGAGCACCAAGCAGCATGGACACTGGCCAGGAGGTGGTGTTGGGAAACCGGTGGCCTAGGTGAGCGCAGAGGGCTGAACAGTTTCTCCGCAAGCCCACATCTACCGAATGTGCTCTCATTTGAACAGTGGGTCTCTGGAGATGTAATTGGTTGAGGATGTTGAGATGAAATTATCCTGGGTTTAGGGTACACCCTGAAGCCATGACTGTGTCCTCGTAAGAGGCAGCGGCACACAGAGGGAGGAAGACTGTGTGGATAGGGAGAGGATGACCATAGGGCAGAAGTGAATCAGGACAAGATGAGATCAAGAGGTGAAGCCACATCGCTATAATACGCTGATTATAGCTCATTTGGGAAAATACCCCGGAGTGGGACAGCTGGGTCATAAGGTGGTTCCAGCCCTAATTTTTTGAGGAGTCTCCACACTGCTTTCCAGAGTGGCTGAACCAGTTTGCAGTCCCACCAGCAATGTGACAGTGTTCCTCTTTTCCCACAGCCCCTCCAGCATGTTATTGTTCGAATTTTTCATTTTTGACACTCTAACAGGAGTGAGGTGGTACCTCATTGAAGTTTTGATTTGCATTTCCCTTATAGCTAATGATGTAGCATTTATAGCAGCTCAATTTATTATAGCTAGACAATGGAACCAACCCAGATGGCCCTCACTCGACGAGTGGATACAAAAACTTTGGTACTTATATACAATGGAATTCTACTCGGCTGTTAGAGAAGACAATATTATGGCTTTTGCAGCCAAATGGATGGAGATGGAAAGGAATTATGCTCAGTGAAGTATGCCAATCTCAGACTCAAGGGCCGAATGGTTTCTCTCATCTGTGGAAGCTAGAATACATGGGGAAGCAGTAAGTTAGACGGCTAAGCTAACAATAACTTCAAATTGTATGATTCTCAACGCAATAGGGAGATGGCTCCCTAGGTTACTTGGAGGTGTAGGGAGGGGGATGGGGAGGGGAGAGGGTGTATGAAGAACTCCTAGGAGACTGGAGAGTGGGAATATGGGGGAACCATCCCAGAAGTCGATGTTATTCCTCCACAAGATACCTATTTAATGCAGGAGTTCTTCTGTGGGAAACTGCAACAGGGGGAACCCAAGCTGGGCATCCATGATTTGGCATTAGCCCTGGATAACTAAGTATATATACATTGACTATTGATGGTTTGATAATGTGTCCCCCTCAATTGTATCTCTATACACATCCAAAAAAAAAAAAAGTGAAGTTCCGGTGCATTCAGCAGTCAGGATCAAGAGGTGCTCCCCAAGGACCAGGGGTCCTACCTCATCCTTCTTCCCAGGGGACTCTTCTATTCACGTGCTGTCCGTGGTTTGGCTCTCAATATAAGAAATGCATTTCCCCACCCTGTGTTCATTCATTTTTCTCTTCTCAACAAAAGGAGCAATATTGCCCCCTTTTTAAACAGTACAGAGGCTTTCAAAGTAAAAAGAGATATTTTGAAGTTAAAATACAAAAATTCGCACCATGTTTTGTATGATAGTGGGTAATTAGATACAGCCTAATTACAATCTTACAGGAATGGATGGCCATATTTATTATTCAAATTCTGATTTAATAGCACAAGACAGACCCAAGTCACCCTATTTAACCTCTCAATCTTATTTCCTTCACTGGATATAAACTATGATAGCCATAGTCTCTAGGGGTTATCAGATTTGAGATAAGGCACAGTTTTCTGAACAGCTCCTGCACATAGGTAAACTTCCAATAAATGTTACCTGTGAGTTAGAAATACCTCAATAGTTCCCCTCGTAACTCAGGTAGCTTATATAAGACGTAATGAAATGAGGCTTAAACATGTGGATAAAGCAATTCAAGTTAAACAAATTCAGAGGTGGAACAGTGTCTCAAGCTTTAGGGAATGTCAGTAAACATATTCAGGCTGTGTGCTCCCACAATCACTAGAGAATCACAAATGAAGCTCTGAATTATGTAGCAACCCAAGCAGGAAGCAAACTATGAGCAATTAAAAGAATTGTGTGGTCCACAGATAAAAGCATGCCTTAAACTGAAGCAAACTACATTGTTCCGAAGCCTGAGCTGTTACACGTCATTCTCAACAAACTGTTTTGCAAGAACTCGATCAGAAAGCTCTGGAAGAACAGCTACTTTGTGTAGTGCCCTTCCATGCTTGTCAAGGTACAATAAAAGTTAAATTGATATTCCTATGGCTCGATGAAATACCACCTAGCTGGTAATTGTGGAAACCAGCCAACAGAGTTGTATAGACTTAACAGAGAGGAGCAAACGACAGATTTGCACAAATGCCAATTCAACTTATATAAACAGTATATAAATGTCAACAAATACAGGAAGGAGATGCAGAAAAAAATGATTATGCCCAGAAGATACTTTTTGTTAGTATAAGGGATACCTGTGTATCTGAAGAACTGTTAAATATAAAAGGATATAAAGAAAACCAGAAAACTATAATCCCAGTCAGCCAGCACAATCATTCTTTTGATGCATCTCCTTCTAGTCTTTCTTCCTCTCTTTCCTTCTCTTTCCGTCTTCAAGTTTGCAGAACTGTGATCACAATTTATTCAACTTCTCCTCTCCTCCAGTTTTTCTATTTTTAACATTTTTTGTGGGTAGCCTTGAAAATCCTTTACTATTGTTTTGCTGGAATTTAACAACAAATAACTCCAAGGACAAAAATAATGTCTTTGCTTTCCTGTGTTTTTTTTTTCCTTTTTTGATTAAGGAAAAAATTTCCTGCCTCTATGATGTGGTAGCAATTATCTTTGAGCTTTATTTGCAGTGTGGGGGTGGATCTCAGAAACCAGGTCACTGTCGATCTGATTTCCTCTGGAGATGACGCTATCCCATTTAGATCCGCTCGCCGAGCCCTAATGTCTGTGCCTTCTTTCGAATTCGGCAGCTGAAAATGAACCATCCAGGCTCAATTCTGTTTGACTGATCAAATACAGCAAATAAACCCTGCCCGGATGGCATCCTTGGAAGAACTCACTCCGCACGGCAAGAGCACAGGGCATCCTGATGTACTCCAGGTCTACCTTAGTCTTCACAGTTCCAGGATCTCTGGACCACCTTCTTTTGAGGATGGAAATGAGGATGCTGTCCATCATATCAACTGAGATCAGCAAATACAATGCATGTCATATATGAATATTTATATCATATACAACACACGCTACATCACTCCAGTTTGGAATTATTCCTGCAACTCTAACCCTATAAATCCAACCTCCCAGCTGGCATTTCCAAGTGGGCAGTGAGCCCAGCTTCTACACTTAATTCTACCATGTAATGATTTAGCTAAGTAGTTGAGGAATCAGTTAGTCTTGGAGAGCTTCAGGTTCTTCATCTCTTAGATGATTGTTTAATTCAAATCTGTCGTAGTGCCGCGCTTGCTATTTTGCCCCCTTGCCCACGCTGCTGGAGAGCACCAGCTCCCCTCAGTTCAGCTTTGCCTCCCTCTTCCAGAGTAGAAGTTCTCAGAAGGTGATTAGGTGGGTTCAGAACCCCCCGAGAATGTTAGAGCACGCAGATTTTGAGGCCCTTCCCTCGGGGCTCAGGAAACCACCTTTTTATTAGCATCCTGATGATTTGGACCTAGGCTACACTTTGAGAAACATTATTCTAGAAACCCGGGGTTACTAACAGCTTCTCCAGTCATGGTTGACAAAAGCCTACATCTTATCAAACCCATTCCTGAAAATCCTATTCTGCCCATCTTGGCACATCAAGTCTAGCTTCTTCTTGCTCTACCATCATTCCAGCAGGTAATGAAACTTAACTTTCCAGTTTCTCTGCACCTATGCCTTTCTCCATGGATTGCAAAGTATTGGATTAGTCTACCCTTCACACACCTATCTCAAAGGAGGCCGGTCTCAAAGTATATCTTGTCTTGAAATCACCTGGAGCAGGGTAGGTGGGGAGCGCTTGTTCAAATGCACAGAGCAGGTTCCGTGTCTAGAAAGGAAGTCCTTTGCCAAACCCAGGACTCTGCAGTTAACCAGTTGGTGTGACTCGAATAACAGTTGGTCCACTGGTGGGGCTTGCAGACACTCAAAATGTTTTATCTGCAGAACTGTCATTTATATATAGAATTTGTCTAGATTTTGACCAAATAAGTGTTTGACACAAATAAAAGAATCTCAGAACTATTTCAAAGATAAAAGAATCTAGCCCTTTTGCTTTTGAGATGGGCAAACAGAAGCTCAGAGAGGTGATATTTGTTCAAGGTCATGGCTAGCTAATGATGGAGCCAGGGCTCAGTACCAGTTGGGATTTCCTTTAGCCATAAGTCAAAGACCCTCAGTGTTCGAGGCTCTCCCATGAAGTTATAACCCACAGTTCACTGGTTCTGGGGTATAAGCACATGGATTCCTAATTAGCTGATGATCCTGAGAAGGACAGAACCCAGCAGCTGAGCTACTTGTGCTGGGTATTCTAAGGTAAGCCCTGCTGGGTATATCCTGAAGGGGAAGCATGGAACTTGTAGAGAGATGGAAGATTCTAGACATGCTGTATGTGCCAAAGACTACTGTTATTAAAGGAGTTCATTTCATTGCTGTTATTCCTTAAGCAGTCATATATTCCATAAAAAATTCAAAAAGGAAAGAAGAGATGCGAGAGGGAGGCAGAAGTGTGAGTGGACGCTGAGAACATGGCGGTCCTGTAGGAGGCTGATCGAGGACAGACATCGGCACCAAAGGTGGCAAGATCTTGGTGTAGTTCTACACTGGTGGTTCCCGTATTTCAGTTCCTGTAATCATCTGAGGAGTTGCAGTCAGATTGCAAATCATAACACTGAGAAAAATTCCAGATGTTAAAAATGCAACCCAAATTGAAAGAAAGCACAGGAGAATTATTCTGTAACCTCAGAGCGGAGAAAGGCTTTTGAATTATGACTGAAAGTCCAGAATACATCAAAATGATTGACAGATTTGACTATAAACCTGGATGGAAAAAAGTATCAGTAGACTCAAAAGACAAAACAAAAAAACTGGACCATTTGTAATTGCACCAATTAAAGATCAACTCATTTAATGTGTAAATTAGTAAGAAAGACCATCAAAAGAAAAATGAGAGCCTTCAAAAATGGAATTACAGACAACTCTTAATTATGTAAATATGGAAAAAGTACTAATAACAAAAGGCAAAATTAAAATATATGCCAGCACATTTTTAAACTATTTTCTCAGCAAAGTTTTAGAAAGTTCATGATATGCTGTATTGGCAAAGACTTTTGGGAAATATTCTCTCTCATACATTGATGGGGTAATTATGAGTTTCCTTTGAAGAGAAAGCTGTCAAGATCTGTCAAAAATCACAGTTATGTATTGTCTTTGACCCTAGTTTTGAGAAATCTATTTTACATTGCACAAGGCACATATGCAGGGCTATTCATTATTGTTTGCAGTAGCTAAAGTTTAGAAACTACCTAAATGTCCATTAGTAGGGGACTGACTAAATATAGTGCACCACATTCACAGTGAAGAATTGTGCATTGATGGAGAAGATCTGGAAGGATAGGCAGAGCAAATGTGGTCAGTATAGGGGAGAGTTTAAAGAGATGAGGAACAGGGAAGCAAGACTTCCCTGTTCCTCTTTGCACACACTTTTTCATTTTGAAATCATATAAATGTGTTATGTATTCAACTTTTGATTTAAATAATCAGCCAGGAGCCTGTTAAACACATCTGTGGTTTTCCCCAACATTAGCCCCACTGAGACTGAATTTCCTGGATCAAGTACTGTACTGCTCTTTCCCCTAAGGGTATGTTCAGTTTTTCTACAAGAAAGACTCAGACCCCTTTAGCTCCAGTTTGAGTCACAAGGAACCGTGCAAACCAAAGCCTCCCTCACATGGGAGATTGAGTGTGGAGCAAACCACCATCTGCCCAAGTTTGCCAAGATGGATGTCATTATTATGATATGGCTTCCAGAAAACAATCTGTACAATTTATAGCCAGGGATGGCTTCCAGTTCTCCAATCTTTTTTTTTTTTTTGTATTATACAGAAAAAAATTGAAAAAGAAAGTAAATAACCCATTTTGTGTTCTGAGTGATAAATGAATGAAGAGCGAGCCAGCCAGCCTTCCAACCACCGTTTCCAACCACTGTCATCCACATTGTGTTCATGATCTGTCCAGAGCAACAATATAGATGGTGATGAAAGAGCCCAGCGGAAATAAACAAAAAATCCCATATCTACGGCGGAGCCAGAGAGTCATGAAAAAATCTGTCTGTTCTTGTATCTACTCGAGTTGAATATACACACTCTACAGTCCGGCAATGACTGCCTTAGATGTCGTTGTAGTCCTATTTTTCACTGCTGTGGCTAAAAGACCTGATAAGAACATTGTAGAGGAGGAAAAGTTTATTTGGGTGCTTGGGATTTCAGAGGTCTCAGTCCACAGACAGTAGGATCCAGTCCTTGGGACTCAAGGTGAGGCTGAACATCATGGTGGAAGAGTGTGGTGGAGGACAGTGGCTCGGGCATTGCAGACTCCACTCACCAGAAACAAGTATGTAACCCAAAGGCACGAACCCAGTGACCCACCTCCTCCCACCATATCCTAGCTGCCTTCGGTTACCACCCAGTTAATCCCTATCAGAGGATTAATTCACTGATCCGGTTAAGGCTCTTATAACCCTAGCACATCATCTCTAAACCTTCTTGCATTGTATCACACAAGCTTTTAGGGGACACCTAACATCTAAAGCATAACAGATATGTACCAAGAGAACAGGACTTGCTTGTGTAACAAATGATAGGGCTGAGAATGTCCTCAGAAGGATTATTCACACCAGTACTGAACCCAAGGTTTCATTAAGATTGGAAGCCACAGGTAAACCTGTGGAATGTTCCAACACTGGAATTCTACACAGTGATGGAATGAGGTGACAAACTCACACGGAATGTCGAGCCAAGACGACAGACAAAACAAAGTGCACGGTTTTACTTATATGTTGAAATAACAGAAAGAAAGAGCCCAGGTCTGTAGAGTAAGGATGGTTGGTGGCAGGTAGTGACTGGAAGAGGGTGCAGGGGTGGGGGGTGTTTCCAGGGATCGATGACATGGGTGATCAGTTTGCACAAAGCCATCAAGCAATATACCTAGAGCATAATGTTAGTGTTTTGCATTTTTTCTTATGTTTTAATAGTTCAAAAGAAAAAGAAATCCGAGACAATGAGTTTTGGATAAGTCATGCACTCAACAAGTGCTCTCCCAGCTACTGCAAGAGAGCGAGCAGAGTTTCCAGAGAGGCTGAAAGAGCAGAATGCCGTCAGCCGAGCTTCCTGCCGCATGGTTTAGACAGCCGCTGACTCTCCAACCAGCTAAGTGAGCAGCAGGGCCTTGCAGCGCGCCTGCAGAGTGGCCAAGGAGGACACGGTCGTTTACTGAGCTGCAGGGACAAGGCACCGCAGACACCTGTCAGGCTCCGGAAACTCTGACGGCTGATACTCCCATAAAAGTTAATTTTCTGGATAATCAAAACTTCTCTCATTAAACAACTTCTTCACTTAAAATAAAATCATCTTTAATGGAATTCTTTCTAAATTGTATTTCACACATCCCTGACTTTTTGAAGATCCACCAAATTTAATCTAAACAAATTACAAAGCTAACAACTAGGTACCGACTTCGTGCCAGGCACTGCCAAAAAACCTTCCTATCAAATTTTCTCTTCTATTCCTACAGGAAGCTCAAGAATTGCGTCCTATTGCTCTTTCCAGTTTAGGTGTGAGGCTCAGAAGGACCAAACGTTGTCCAAGGTCACGCAGCAAGTGCAGGGAACGGGAGGCCAAGGGCACTCTCTCCAAAGCCCCTGCTGCTGCCCACCTGCCGACCTCCCTTCACAGCCTCAAATGCGGAGTCCGCTGCAGCAGAACACCACTGCACACTCAGAAAAGCTTTCAGGGCTTCCCTTGCCTTGTTTCCTTTCTCCTTCCCTTGTCGGCCCCCACCCACCCCTACCTGGTGCTGGGGATGGAACTCGGGGCCTCCTGCATGCGAGGCAAGCCCTCTACCCTGGAGCTGCACCCCCGGGCTCCCTCTCATGCACATTACACTATTAGTTTCTACAGAAAGCTGTAATCAGTATGATGCATGCTCCCCCTCCAAAAGAAAAACCAAACTCCTACCTAAAATGTGATAACGATCTTTTTCACTTCTTTAAACCCTCTTCCCTGAGATCTGTTTGGCTAAACTATCCCGAGTTGGACCAACTTCTTTATCAGTTTGAGAAACCCCTCTGGTTCTCTGCATTTCCAAGTGTCCTGGATTTGCTTTTGCTTAACACAACTCAGAAGGAAGTCTGCCATGCTCATCCGATTAACAGAACAGCCCTCTGCTGGTGTCCACTTGGCGTATGGGCTCCCAGGAAACAGCAGCAGCAGCTCAGATAAGCACCCATGCATGCAGAGAGCCAATTCCTGTCCGGCTGGGGGCTGGCAGGCCCCAAAGCTCCTGTCCTTACCCCGTTTTCAAGCTGACCAGGGCATCCTCAACTCCCTTCTGATTAAATTTGGTCATGTACTGATGCATGTATGGGTAGTTGTTCCGGATGTTTCTCTCCGTGCTTCCGTTAGGCACCGTCCCAAATCGAAAAGGTGGGGAATAATCATGAGGTCTCTGAAACTGGAGAGAGAGGGAGGGAGGGAGGCAGAGAAAGACAAGGAGGAGGGGGAGGAGGAGAGCAGAAAGGGGAAGAGGAAATTAGCGATTATTTTGCTTGATGTCAGGAGTTAAACATGCTTTGGTGAAGGATAGCAAAAAAAAAAAAAAAGTTTTGTGCTTTCTTTGTACTTCTCCAGTCTTCCAGTGGTCTGTGAGCTCCAGGAGGGTGGACACTGGGTGGCTTTTTCTGCACTGTTCCCCCCCAGTCCTAGCACAGGGCCTGCCCACATGCGTGCTCAACAGACATCTTTTGGGATAAAATTTCTTGTGCCCTTATAGACTAGCTTGGTGCCAGGTGAGCAGTCGGGGCTCAGGAAATGCTGGTGGAGCCGGAACCAAGGTACTGCTTCAGTTCAGTTCTCCATCTTATAATGCAATGTTACGGGATGCCTACTGATCGCTCCCTTCTCTGAACTCCACTCATAGTGACTATCACCGGGAACAGGACTCTATTGTCATTCACTCACTCATTCATTTCTACAGGAAGGGCTCATCGAGTGCCTGAGGGACCCAGGCGTAATGCTGGGCACATGGCAGGCTGATTCCAGGCCTTGCATGGCTCCTGAGCCTCTATAAAGCCCTGCTGTCCATGTTCCATGAGTGTCCCTGACCACCTGGCAAATACACACTGCCCCCACCTATTTTCTCCAGTGGAGCAGCAAGTGTGCCAGTGGGGTTGCAGTGAAATCTGAAGGCACAGTATTTGCTGAGTAAATGGAGCACCACCTCAACAGAGCAAGTGCTCAAGAAGAGAGCTTTCATTATTTTTGTTTTCGTCGTTGCAGTTGGAAAAGTAACGTGAGCTGCCCTTTTCTATGAAATACGGAGCTCCGGACCTGGAAAGCAATCATAGCTGTAATGAACAGCTCGTGAAGACTTGGCTGGCCAAGCCCTGCGCTGGGAACTTTGGAAGTGTTCAGTTAATCCTCATGGCAGCCCTGCCGTGTATCTAGTCTGAGAGGCCCCATTTTACAAGTGCAGGAACTGAGGCTCAGAGAGGTTCCATGACCTAAGCTGACGCTGCTAACAAGACCCCACAGGCTGAGGTCTTAACTCCGTCATTCCTCAGAGATCACTGCTAACGCCCCCCTCCTCAGAGAGGGCAGGAACAGCAATGAGTCAGTGAGAGACCCAGGATCATGACCCAAGTTCTAACTCCCAGCACGACGCGCCTTCCACAGAACCAAGAACCACCGGAGAGAGCGTCCAGGTTTACCTAAACCAGCCCAACCAGAGACATTATTCTTTTTCTCAGATTTACACTTCATTTCACTATTACAATTTTCAGATGAAAATCGTTCTCCATAAATTAGGAATGCTGCAGCCTAATAGACAGCCGAAACTGGATTTAGGAGAAGAGACTGTTCTTTGTTCAAATGAGAATCTCCTGCCAGAATACACCTTGCGTTGAGTGTATGTGCATGCGTGTGCAAACGTGTACACACACACGTGCAGCAAAATGCTCTCTGGTCACTCGGCCAAGCAGCGCCCTCACTCATCACCAAAGGACGAGGCCCAGGCTCCATGGCCTGGCAGCCACCTCCACTGAGGGGCAGCACTGCCGTCACTGTTGTTAATCCAGTGGTTGCAAGAGCCGCCCATCTCCAGAGCCGCTGCAGATGGCCCGTTGACTAACTGCTTCCCCCTCACTGCTACCTGTCGCAGAGGACCAGCTCGGCTCCTTCAGGGTCTGCTTTCTTCCCCGTCTGATTTGCACAGTGACAAGGATGGATTCTCAGCCCTGTGATGGATCCCATGTTCTCTGGCCTTGGTAGCAACAGCCCCCTCAAAGTTCAGCCAGGGACCAAGATCCAAGGATCTACATCAAAGCCTAGCAAGCTTTTCAGAGCACAGATCACAACACGCTTTGCACTGCTACCCTGGACACACATGCGCACACACATGCACACAGGCATACATACATGTTCATACATGCAAATGCACGCACATGCATATACACACATGTATACACACACAACTTCGCAGCTCTCATTCTTTCTACGTGTGATCTACTCCAATGCTGAGCACATGGTTTTGATGGTCATAACCTTTAAGTTAGTTTCATAAGCCACTGGGGAGTCACAGCCTACAGTGTGAAAATGGGTAAGGATGTCCGGTCCTTAGGTCCATGGTTCCTAAGTAAGGATTTGTAGGACTCTGTCCCAGAGAGTTCCATGTGGGCGTTAGTGGAGCAAGGGGCAGCGCGGAGCTTCCTGCTGGCGGCAGGACTCCGAGCAGCAGAAGCAGCGGAGCTCCTCCCGGCTCCTCTCTGTGATGCCCCTGCTGCCCATGTGGTCAGCTGCTCACCTCCTCCATGGAACTGTCACTTTAGGCAGCTTACTAAACAATCTGTGCCTTGGTCTCTCCATCTGTCACTTGAGGATTTCTTCTAAAATTAATTGTAAACAGCTGGCATCCTCTATTGCTAACCTTCTCCTTTATGATCAGACATGCATCACTCCTGGAAAATGTGTAACCCAGAGGGATTCAATCCAAGTAACGAACCCAGCTTCCCTGCAGTGCAGGGAGCCCAGCATCCCTTTCTAAGTGCTCCCCTTCAACACGGGAACAAGGGTGAAGGTCCTCCAAGGAACAAGGTATGGCAAGTGCCGATGATGGACGGGGTGGGGGCACAGGGCATGGAATCATCTTTTCAGGAAAGCAGCAACTATCCCACTGTTAATCCATTCCTCTTGTGAACCCAAACCTGCATGCTCATCTAGGATCTCACCCCATCTTCTGTGCCCATCGGTGAGGGACACCCCACACCTGCAGCCCGTTTTCAGTAGGGTCTTCAGTGGGCAAAGTGCCACGTGTTTGCTGATGTGAGTGTGCGGCTGAGGTGGCCTTGCCAGAGGAGGGGTGGCTGGCTTGGAGGCCCCCACCTGCATCTCTGGACCAGAACTCAGCAACATACTGCCAGACGGCACGACTCCTTGAGGACACGCATGTGTCCATCCACAGGAGAAGTCCTTGAACTTCCATGGCTGTCACAGAAGATCTACTCCCTGCAACACCACCGCAGGCCCCGGAAGTGAGGAAAGGTTCACATCAGGCCGTGACAATGAGGAGGAGGAGGAACAGGAGAGAGAGAGGAAGGAGAGGAGGACGTGGAGAAGAGGAGGTGACATGAAGAGCGGGCTCATCTCCCGCGTGCCAGTTGTCCTGTGAGATCTTCCTAATCCTCGTACCGACCCTGCCAGGAAGGTATTGCATATCTTCCTTTTATTAGGAAAGGGAGCCTTGGGGACGTTGGCGTATGGAAGCCATACAACCACGATATGGCAAGGCTGGGATCTGAGTCCACTTGCTCCTCCCACTGCACAAATCTGCCTCTCAGAGATGGTTCTCCTCTGTCACAGCCAGGCGCAATGCTTTGGAAAGAGTCCCCACCAACATGCCAGCTTTCCTTTAACAATTCTAGGGCAGCATTTGCCCATGAATCCTACTTATAATGCAAACCCAAGCTCATGTGAGCACAGGACAGCTCTAAATATGCTTTTACTGCAAGCACTAATAGTTTAAAAGGATCAGAAACCTGAGTGGCTACACAGGTGCTCATAATTAAAAACAAAACAAACATGGTGTATAGCATCCCAACAAGCTCATTTAATATAGATTTTCATTTTGCAAACTTGCTTGGTGTATCTGCTATTAATATTCTGGGAACATTTACCCTATTTACTCTCATAATTTTGTTACTTGTCTAATTGTAGCAAACATTTAATTAAAAGGGCTATCGGTATGCCTCTAATGCGCCTAGCATGGAAGCTGAGCTGTGTCCCATGGGGATATGGTACGGGCCCCTGGGAGTTTCCAAATCAGAGGTCAGTAAATCTGCTCCTGCTTTTAATGAGCTTCCCCACAAGGGGTCATCTTACTTAGATCCAAAACTACAAAGCAAGGAGTTTGCTCCTTCGTCTTTGGAAAGAGCAACAGAAAGCAAAATACGCTGTCAGCCACTTTTTTGCAAACTCCTCTCATGTAGGATGTGGCTCTCCCACTTTCTCTGCTGCCAGCCCCCTTTTCTAGGAATTGCATTTCTGATCCCCAAAGGCTTAACAGTGCTTTGTGTCTGGAGGGTTTTATGGGCTACCCGGCACATGCACACGCGCAGTTTCCTTGGATCCTCTGCACAATTGGTAGAGAACTGGCTGGCATGGTAAGCCTGCCCGAGGTGGCTGGTCCTGGCGGAGGGGAACCAGGAAGCAGCTTTCCTGACAGCGCAGCGCTTGTCCGGCTACTTCGGAGATGCCTGCACCGTAGCTGGGTGTCCCCCAGCAGCCCTCCCCAGCCAAGAACTTGGTTGAACACACTTTATTAACGACACGTTCCAGGAGGAACCAATAAGAGAACGGGTGTGGGCAAGGGACAACTAGAGAAGAGGAGGGAGCCAGCAGGGCGTCTGAATTAAGGCCAACTCTGTCTCGGCGTGAATCCACTGGGAGTTCTGGAAAGTGAGCTGTGCGTGGGAGTGTGTCCTGCTTACAAGCAAGGGACTTAGTGCTCTTCCGCTGGTTACTGGTGATGGCAAGGACTGGAGAAACTCCAGTTCTAATGCAGTTTGCCATTGCAAGGGCCAAAGGGTCTTCCTCTGGGGATCCCTGTGTGAATCTTTATCAGCATAGCATGCAAAAGCAGGGCTGAGCACAAGACTTGGAAAGGGATCCCAGGGGATCCCAGGAGACCCAGGGAGCTCTTAGGGTCCAAGGCACCATGCATTTATTCACTCCGCCCACAAGGAGGTCTTGAGCAGCCCTGTGCGCCAGGCTACACTGAGAAGTATTAACCTGCAGCCTTCTTTCCCCAAGCCAATTTAATTCTCATCAGCTCTATCTCCTAACATTTAATCCAGTCTGACATTTTCTTCTTCTCTGACATTTATTTGTGTACTGTTTTTTCTTCCTACCAAAATTTAAGTTTCTCGGGAGGCCAAGCTCAACTGTGTGAGTTCACCCAGTAGCCAGGGAAGTCCTCTGATATTTTCCCCTAAGACCTGAAACTTAAGGAGGAGCCAGCCATGACAAGCAAGACCCTGTCTCAAAATCAAAAAATCAAAAATTAAACAAAAAGCTATGCTGGGGATGTGGCTCAGTGGTTAAGCACCCCTAGGTTCAACACCTGCTACAAAAAAAAGATTGTGCCAAAACACCCTGGGCAGAGGACATAGGGCACACCAGGGCAGAAAGGTAAAGGTTTGGGGAACAGGAAGGGAGCTTTGATGAGCCAGAGGATACTGGATGTGAAGGGCTTTGTGTGCCAGGGTATGAGGACTGCACCCACTCAGGCTCCCCAGGAACCCTCCCAGGGAGGCCAGCCATGCACACTGCAGGAGTCACCATCTTTAACCCCAGCCCCTCGTCTCCTCCCTTGGCTCTCTGTACCTACTTCACCTGCATGCCATGCCACAGGTGAGCTGTAAAAGCTTTGCACCGGCTGATTTTCTACGCAGCAGTTTGTTGGCGAATGCCAAAAGGATGCAGGTAGACTTGTGTCAACAAGATAGGACAGGCAGGTTTTAGAAAGAGACAAACCATCCTCACACGCAGGGAACAGAAAATCTCTGCAGTGCTGCGTCTTGACTCTGTTGAGCTTAGCAAATCAAGATGCACTCCCCGAATGAAAATTTCAAAAGGAGAGTGCACCCGGTTTTCCTCTTCTCTTCCTCTAGCGCAGCTCTGAAGAGCCACTCCAACCCAGCAACCCTCTCTGCATTTCGGTGGGGAATGGGGAGAGCTGGTATCACCACACCTGAGTCGCAGGCACAAGAGCTCTGGAGATGCATTTGAGGAGGAGGAACACATGGGAAGCGGGCAATCTCTCTGCTCCTTTTGAGTCCCTGGAAGGAATCTCAGGACACTGGGAAGTGCTGATGAAGGGATCTGACCTGGCTGCATTACAGAGGAGCTTTGGATTGATTTTGTCCCTGCAGGGAACTTGGATGTGACTTTTTTTTCTTACATCACAGATGAGATTCATCCAAGGTCGCAGAGCTGGGAGGTATCTGCAGCCTACAATGTGCCTCCCCTCCATGTTTCCCCTGGCCCAGGCCTATGGACCTTTCTCCATATCACACTGCCCTGGAAGACAGAAGCTGCTCTGTGCTCCTGAGTCAAACAGCTCCATCTAAGCATCGCCAGAAACTCCATAGAAATGAGAAATGAGCATTGGGCAAGCTGTGCTTCCAGATCAGACCCAGAATCCTTCCCACTTGGCTGAGCTAAGCTGAAGGCTGCTTCTAAAGATGCTTTAGGAGGGCTGGAGCGGTGGCTGGGCGGTGACAGCACTTGTCTAGCATGTGCAAATGCACAGGTTCAAACCCCAGCACCACGTACACAACTAAGTGTTGCAGCAACGAAAGCCACGTGAAAAACTCAATAAAAATTGTCTTCTCAAAAAAAAAAAAAAATCTTTAGACACATGTCAATCTGAATGCAGAAAACAATAAGTGGAGGGATGGAGGGATCCGGGCAAAAGATGTTCAACGCACTCATTTTTTGAGAGAGAAAGACAGTGATAAAATCTATTCAGTTTTTCATGTGGCTTTCATTGCTCCAATGCTTCATGGCATACATGGTGCTGGGCTTTGAACCTGTGTCCTTGCGCGTGGCCAGGCAAGCGCTCCAGCCCCTCCACCTGCTGCTTTTGAGGACAGCAGTTCAGACCAAACCTAAACAAGGGAGCAAAGCAAGGCAACCTTACCTTTTTGTCACTGAGTCCTGTCACTTGGTCCACAAATTCCTCCTGGATCATGAAGGCAGCCAGGTTGGCCGTGTAGCTGGCCAGGAAGATGACGGCAAAGAAGGCCCAGACGGACACCATGATCTTGCTGGTGGTGCCTTTCGGGTTCTGGACAGGCACAGAGTTGTTGAACACCAGGCCCCAGAGGAGCCAGATAGCTTTTCCGATTGTGAAGGAAGGCCCATGGGGTGCTGCCAACGACAGGAAGGACACACTGAGCGCTTTCTCCACGCGTGGACTTAAACTACCTGGCGGCCACCAGCCGAGCTGCGGTCTGCTGGAGGTGGGACAGTATCACTGTCCTAGAACCAAAACCACAGCTAGCCTCTTTTTCCCTTCAAAATCTAATATTCTACCTAACTGGATTTCTCCACGCTTCTCTAAAAATAAATAGGGAAATATAAAAGGGAAGAAAAGCACCCTACAAAATGGGGGTTTGCATGAGCAGCAGCACTAGGCCCTACTTTAAATCTGGATTTGATTCCCATTTGGGAGAGCCATGTCCTAACGTAAAGAAAGCCGGGCGCTCTGCTGTACTGATCAGATGTGCTAGCCTCACGGAGCCCTGCAGCTCAGCGGGACTGATATTTGCTATTCTAATTCAATTGTCCCCAGCAATTGCTCCTGTTGGAACGCAGATGTAACGTGTGCACAAGATAGGAATCAAACCAAACTGAAGCTCTCCCCAAATGGAGACGTTAAGGCACAGAACAATAGAGCTTAATTCCTCCAGTCCTTCACAGATGGAAGGCGCTTCATCGCAGGGTCGTAGAAAATGAACTCTGATAGCGCAATGCGTTTTTCTCCCGCTGCCTTTGCAATGGATGTGTGTCCTTAAGATTCTTGAATGTTCCTTGCAACAGAATAAACCAAAGAGACAGAATATGGGGAAAAAATTTATTGGGATGGGGCTTATGTAGACCATAAAACACTCATATTAGGGTTTTTAATACTTTGTGCTACACAAGGAAAAAAATCAATTTATGCCATTTCAAGAGAAAAAAATCTTGTAACAGAAGACTAATTTTTACGTTAAGTAAAATATGAAAAAAAATGATCTGCCTAGACCAGTTTGCAATGCACAGAGTGGGCAATAAATAAAGGGGCAGAAGTGAATTCAGAGATGGGAGCAAGGAAACTCCGGGCATGGAGCCTAAAAAAAAGCAAGCTTTCTGCACATCAAGGCCAAAAGAGGCTTCCAAGGTACTTATAATGTCCATAATCCAATGTATTAAAGAGAGAGTGATCAATTCTATTGTTGTCACTCAATCGCTCCTGTTTCTCTTTGCCTAACTTTATGATCTTTTGGACTTGTTCCCAAGAGGCTGGGAACTCTTAGGAAAAAAATAGACTCAATCCAGTTAACTTCATGTTCTTAACTTTATTAGAGGTGCATGTTGATCAGAAGTGACAGCTATTCAGGAGTCAGAACAGGTACCCAAGGGAACTTTCCAGCCCTTCTGGGAATTCCCGATCCATGAATGCTATTCCTGGGCTGTACAACGTTCCCCATGAAGTGCAATGAAATGTAACGGAAAGCCATTTGCACAGAGAAACAAGGAGCTATCATTTCCTGAGAGTCCTCACATGCACACGAGCAGGGCCCAGAAACCCCCACGTAATGGAAAGGCTGGGCAGTTTGCATCCTGTCCTCTGGAGCAAGCATTAGCCATAGGCGAAATCCCAGTCTGCATGAGGCAGCAGTTTCCCAAAACCCCCATGGTAGATCCGTAAAGTCTCCACTCAGCTCCACTTTCATCATCGTCCTCCAAATCCAAACCACGATGACGACTGTGGCACCTCCCTGCTTCCATGCTGCTGACCCCTCCTCCATGTGGAGGAACCGTGACCTCTTCACTTGTATGTGCTGGTCATCAGGTTCCCTCTCCTGGTACTGAGAAAATCTGAAATGCGTGCTTCATGGTCGACCGCCCACCCCTCATTCTCCTTACCTGTGTTCACCTCCCTGACTCGCTTCTGCTGCTTGAACATGCCAAGAGGGGTCCCCCTCCAGGCCTTTCTGTCTGCTGTTCCCCCCCCCTTTGTGAGTGCTTTCCAAGAGACTGAATCCATTCTCTGGTCTCAGCTTAGTTCCAGCATTTCTGAGCATCCTAGCTAAAGTAGCACCCCTGCCACATCACTGTCATGTCCCCTGTTTTCCTCTTCTTCAAATCTGCTGCTACCTGTGATCATTAAATCATGCATAGCCATGCTACATCCACAACCCAACTTAAGATGCCCTAGGGCAGGACATCTCCAGCTACTCACTCTGCTAACTTTTGCACTGGTACTCTGCCTGGCAATTGTACTTTCACAATGCATATTCATCCAATAAATGTGTGACATCACAGCAGTCACAGCCCTGACCATACAAATGTCAAGATCTGCTCTACCACAGCACGGTCCTCCAGTGAGCTGCCTCAGCTGCCACTCTGCGGAAAGCTCCTGCAGGGTTAGCTCCAGCACCCTTTTATGGAAGGCGCACCATCTCCTGCGTAAACACAAGGTGCTGATTTACAGCATTCTCACTGTTGCTTGCTTGGAGATGGTTTACATGGCAATTGCGACTCTTCAATTGTTGAGAAGTGGGAGAATTTCATGATCTATCAGCTGTTTCCGATGTTCAACCTTCCAGGGGAGAAGCATCTGTATTGAATCAAGGTGCCCTGTTTAAGGAAGCTTTTGAGACTTCAAGGTCTCCCCACCTCACTAAAGCAAAAATCATCATTCCTAAAAGAGACTTGGCGCTGCCAGGAGCAGTGGCACATGTCTGTAATCCCAGCAGCTTGGGAAGCTGAGGCAGGAGGATCACAAGTTCAGGGCCAGCCTCAGCAACTTAGCAGACCCTGTCTCAAAATAAAAAATAAAAAAAAAAATAGGGTTGTGACGTAGCTCAATGGTTAAGCACACCTTGGTTCAATTCCTTGTACAAAAAAAAGAAAGAAAGAAAAGAAAAAAGACTTGGCGCTGGCCTCCTGATACCATCTACTCCGAAGGTGCTGCCCACCGAGGCGAGTCCCCACAGCGGTATGTGTTTATGAACATGTGCTCATGGGGAGCCTCTTTGTGAGCGATAGGCAATAAGCGCCTTTCCATTTGGTTTTCCATCTACTGGTTGCCTCTTCAAGCTCCACACACTTAGGCACTGTCAAGAGGAAAACTCATCTCTTTGGGGAAAGATACCATTTCATAGCTACACTGTCAAACTAATGCAAATATGATTCAGTCATTTGAAGAGTGTTCTTAAACTAGATTCTTTGTGTAGACTGAGGTTCAGACTTACTATGACTTTCATATTCCTTTTGACATACTTTAATTAGTTGCTGAAAGAACTTCGCTCAAATTTACTTTCTCAACAAATCAAATATCAACGGTTTTCATCTAATAAGGAGTGACTTCACTTCATATGATTAAAATGATTCATTTCACTTTATTCTTTTTTTTTTTTTATTTCGGCTGGGTCAGATAGACCATACTTGTCTGGTGTGACACGTCATATCAGTGGTCCAGCACCTCTCATAGGAGGGTCTTCCAAAGCAACACAGGACAAGGTGTTCTAAAACCAAATCCTCAGTGCCTGTGAATGAAGAAGCATCGACTTGGAATCGTACTGATAAAGACTTCCTTACCTTTCCCTTTGGCTAAATTTCTGTTGTATCCAACAGGACTGAAGTATTCAAACACAAACACAGCTATGGCAGAGACGATGAGCAGCATCACAAACATCATCACCCACACCGAGGCGCTGAAGGGTTCTGTGGGTGAACAGACCAGAGGGACAGAAATGGTCAGCTGGCTCCTCCTTGCCCCTGCAGGAAGCCCGGATGTAGTGTCCAAGTTCACCAACACACCTCTGATTCAAGTCCCATCTTTTGAAGGAAGCTAGTCAATTTTTGTTAAAAAAAATCATACATTTAAACTATTTCTTAATCTCTAAAACAGATGAGCACGTTAAAGATTGCACGTAACATGATAAAAATAAAGAAGAGCATGTGACATTTTGCATATCAGATCAAGGACAATGGAAACAAAAAAAAAAAAAAAGAATGAGAAGATGAAGGGAGAACGACGCTGGAGTGTAAATAAACAGGGTGCAGATCCTATGGATTCACAGGACCATCCGAGAACCGAAGCTGCGGAGAAACCAATAGTTAAGCACAGCTTCTGCGGACTGGTTTGGATTTGTTTCCATTTGACTTTTGAAATACCAGTGGGATAACAGGTAGGGGATGATGGGAAGTAAAGGGAGAAAGATAATCTGCTGGAATGGATTACAAAGCCGTGGGCTGATGAGCACGTCAGAAGGTCATGACCTTGACCTCTCCACCTCGCCTGCTGCTACACACAGATGAGCGTTCCAGAGTGTATCGGTGCTGCTGGTGCAGGTGACAGCGGACATGCAAATGGGAGCCACTGGAACGCCAGGTCCACACGATAATGCAAGAGAAAAGTATCACTCAAGAAGAGGCAGCAAAGCAGCTGGCGGCAGACAGAGAAGGCCTCCACAGGTCGCTTCCACCAGTTCATTTCCATGGCACTTAGGCAGGTGGCAGAGGCCGTGGGGTCAGCCAAGGCCCACGGCTCAAAACCTTCCACCACTCTAGAATGGTAGGAGATGCCACGTGAGATAAATGAACACTTGGATTCAATCAACCCAACGGAGGATATGAAAAACTGAATGAAGCCGTTTTATCCACTTATCAGAGACTTGCTAGAGAATCCAGAGATTAAAATGTTGAGAATGAATACATCTGCACCTGACTGCCTGATGGGGAAGACACTGCTTACAGATGCAGAGAATTTAAAGTCCTGTTCCTCATAAGCAAACATTGTCTGAGGGTTAAATAAGTGCAGCGAGGCCTCCTGAATATTGAGCATTTTTTTATAATAAAGAACGAGGCTGATTCCAGGCCACCTTCTTATTAGAGCCTGTGACTACCCAACACAAGAGGAAATGACAAAGCCAGTTCAATGAGCTCAGCAAGGAACTACCATGTCTGAAGCCTTAACCATACTGGGTGATTTAAAAGCTGAGACAATCGATATGAAATATATTTTCTTGTGCTAGGGATTGAACCCAGGGGCATTTCACTGCTGAGCCATGTCCCCAGCCCTTTCTTAAACTGTTTTGACACAGCGTCTTGCTAAGTTGCTTAGGACCTTGCTAAGTTGCTGAGGCTGGCTTTGAACTTGTAATCCTCCTGCCTCCCAAGACACCACCACTGTGCCCAGCCTATGCAATATAATTTTGAGAGTGTAAGTATGTTAAAAAGCAACAGGTAACACAACTGATTTAACACAATATGACCTCCAAGAGATCAATGAGACCACAACTGAAATTTATCTTAAATACAGCTTGAGTAACTGATATGAATTTGGTAATGAGGTGTATCCAAAAAGAAGGCTGAATAAATGAGTAGGAGATTAAAACGTGTTTAATATTCAAAAGAGATGTCAAGGTAATTCTCAAATCAGGTGTACTGATGGCACTGTTGCCTTACCAGAGGATTTCTTTGACAAAGATATGAGCAAAGACATTTACAACGTGTCTTGCACACTGCATACGCACAATATGGTGGGTGGAAGAGCTGGTTTTTGTTTTCATTAGTGTAGTTATTGTGGGGTTTGTTTGGACACGATCACACAAGCATGGAATGCAATTTGCTTCATTTCAATCTCCAGGGCTTCCTCTTTCCCTCCCATCTCCCTCCCTCTATATCCCTTCCTCTGTTCTATCATCTTCCTTCTATTTATTGGTGTTTATAGGTGTACACAAAGGTGAAATCTGCTGTGAGATATATATATATATGTATATCTATATAGATACATATAGAGTGTATATGCGTGCACATGTGAATAATTTAGTCAATTTCATTCCATAGTTCTTTCCTATTTCCCAATCCCTCCTCCCCCTCAATCCCCTTCCTTTCTTCTACTTCTCTTCTTCATGTTTTCATGGGCTCCCTTCCCAATTCTTACTCTTTATTTTGATAAAGGCACATCAACGCTTATTGTACCTCAACTCACAATACCCAAGTTATGGAACCAGCTTAGGTGCCCATCAGCAGATGAGTAGATAAAGAAAATGCTGATCAGTTGAGTCCTTGAGTAATGCCAGAAAAGGAAGTGGTGGGCGGGTGCTGTCCGTGGTACTGAAAATGCACAATTGTTGGACAAAAGCACATTTATGAATGTGATCACTTCCATTTCTCTGTAGGTTGTGATAACATTATGGAAAAGTGGGGGAAGTCCTTGCTGGACTCCTCTGTTCACATGTCAGAGTCTGCAGCCCACCGCGTACTTTGATACATGCATCCTAGTCATTAACACACAGGTCACAAAAGTAACCGAAAGCCGATTGCAACTGATCCCAGATGTTTCTTATTTGGAATTGATAGCATTTGTTCCTTGTCTTGTATGACACACAGGTCAAAAGGCTCTGCTGCAGTGTCCTGGTTTTGGTAAACCACGTACCTGCAACTGTCCTGAAGGGCTGTTATTCTCAGATGTCTCACACACGTGACCCACAGTTAAGAGAAGCATTAGAACAAGAGCAGGGTACTGTCTAGAGCCACTAAGGAGTCACCAGAGTTATTTTAAATAGGTATGGATCATACCCTCTAATGGCTTAGAACAGCCAATATTTGTCCACGAAGAAACTTCAATCTGGGAGACTCCAGGTCAGCATTTCTATGGATCAAAGACTCCAAATCGTTTGGAACATCTTTAAAATTAACTGGATGGAAATATGGTAAGAGGTGTCATCTGTCCTTGAAGAACCTTTTTTTTTTTTTTTTAAACACAAAAGCTCAGTGGTATTACCTGCAACTGTTTCCTATGCGAGTTAATGGAGTTTGCGGAGGGGAGAGAATAGGAAATAATGAACAGGAATGCAATCAGATTTCGAATGTTTTGGCTCTTCCAGATGACTGAGCCAGCGAATGGAGAAATGTAGCTTAGCGTGGTTCATTATGGCTTTCAAAACCTGCAGATAATGACGGTAAATAAGGGGGTGCACTCGGCCGAACAGGGATGTAATTTAGTGACTAGGGAAAATATTAAACCTACTGCGTAAAAGCAGCTTTGCAAATGGTTTCCTCCAACTATAATTTATTTTATTTTTAAAGATACAGAAGAAAGAGCAAGGGGGAGGGTGTTTTACTAAATTTGGCAAATTTTTTTATGGAAATGTTCTATAGATGCAAGCAAAAAAAAAAATCTAGAGAAACTGGGTTGAGGCCAGATTCAATATCAGTGACCCGATTTTATGAGACAAGTCAATTGATATTTTTTTCCTGATTGAACTGAAAAAAATTTTTCTCTCACTAAGGAGATATGAGGGCAATTTGTGACAACAAATTTCTTACCACTTTGTCCCATGAACTCAATTCCTCTAATCCTTTCTTAACCTCCAGACTCTCTGTCAAGAGGTCTGACAATGGGAGAAATGACTAGTGTGACTGAAGAGTGTCCTTCCCATAATCTCCAGGACTGCACGTGTTAATACCAGCTATTTGCGTTTCTCCTGGTGTGATGGGAGACTGAACTAGGAAAGTTAATTTATAGTCTTATGTCATGTATACCTAGAAGAAAAGGAACCATGTGAGGCAAAAGGACAAAGGCAACATACGAGGTGTGCACCTGTCAAGCCTCATGTCACTCAGCAAAGGGTCCAAAAACTGAAACAATGAGGGCAAAATCATGTCCACTGAGTGGCAGGGATTTCAGCAGCCTAACTGGATCATCAAAAGTGAAAACAGAAAATCCACATTCTTCTGCGAGTAAGTCAAGGTCCAAAATCCTGCTAGTCAACATTGCACTTGAAGGAAAGGAATGAAAACTCCAACAGGTGCTGACCTCACCCATAAAAGAGGACACTGCAAGAGTAAGACCAGGGGCCTGGAGCTGGGTCCACAAATTGGTTCTAGTTTGCAACTTCCTATAATGGAGATTTTTGTTTCTGGAGAAATGGAAGGAATTAAGTTGACCTTAATAAAACTGTTCTCGTTCTCTCTTGTTCTCACTCTCATTCTCTCTCTGTTTTCCTCTAGAGATTAAGATTTGCTTTAGTTCCCCAATTTTGGGACAAGTCCATTTAAATGGGAGTGCCAAGGGGAAGTTCTTCTGAATTTCATGATCTTCAACAGGACAACTACTAAAACAAAAAAGAGCCAATTTTAATAACCAAACAGCCAACACAATAATGCTCTGCTTTTAAGAAAACATGAACAGGGCTTGGCTGTTCCGTGAAGTGGCTACTACTCTACCCAGGCTACCTTAGACACACAGCTACAGTGCGAAGGACCAGATGCCAGAAAATGTAACTCTACCCAGATTTAGGGAAAAAAAAAAAAGCTTTTACATAAACATGTAAATCTATCAGATGGTTAAGAGTTAAAAGAATTTCCTACTTTGAAAGCTATTTGACTTAAAGAAAGGGCACATTTAAAATACGATTCCATTAATTTTAAATCAGCGTGTCTTGAGACCACTTCGGTTTTGTTTAGCAGAGGACTGGCATGAACCATCGTGTAGCTGCCGTGATTTTCCCCTTACGTCCAGCAGATAAATGACTGCCATTCTAGGGTGGGGTGGAGCTTGGGTATGTGGATGCTGAATAGAGGTTTATGGGCTGATTTAAATTAACTGTGGACAGACAGGTTTATTTATTTTTTTAAATGTTTTCCAAGGCTCTGAGCAACATATCTACGAATTTACATTCTACAGAGTCCAGACGAGTATCTGAATATGTGATACTACTTTTCAAGCAGAAATCTCCAAAATAAAGACAAATGAAAGATGTGAACTGGGGAGCCGGAGATGGACAGGAATATTCATGTGCACCTGGCTCTGGAATACACTGGTGTGGTCAAACAGTACTTGATGGGCAAATGAGACAGAAGAGCTGTAACTGCTTGCAAGAAAGCAGCAGTTACTAGCCGCTCACGTACCTAGGAAAGCAGAGGGTGAAACGGTGCCGTTGCTCCTGGACACCATGACGCTGATCCCGGTCTCCACAAACGGCACGGAGAAGTCCACCACTTCAGACCGCTCCTCGTTGATGGTGAGCGAGCCAACAGCCATGACCGCTCGCTGGTAGACCACCTGGGCAAGGCGGACAAGGAACAGAGCATTTGCCACTCCTCCCAGCGTGCCCAGCCCACTGCGGGGATGTGAAGCGCACCTACCTCCCCGATCATCCCGTTCCACACGTTGTTCACTTTCTTGCCGTGCTTCCCGTTGGTGACCAGGTAGAGGTCGTAGGTGAACTTCACGGTCCTCGAGAGCTTCTTCAGGATATCGATGCAGAAGCCCTTACAGCACTTCTTCACATTCATGCCCTCGTTGGTTGAGTTGCTGTCAAGAAAACCCCAAGAGCACAGGTCAGCGCTGGAGGGCTCGCACGCCCCTGTGCCTTTCAGACAGGAGGTGGAGGCTCGCGAAGAGGAAGAACGCACAGCAGATGGCGATCGCAAAAGTGGGACAGGCTCCTAATCACAGCAGTTATCATGACAACTGCTAACATCACTGAGGGATTACTACCGCCTAGGCACTCTGCTGAACACCACCGATGGTTGGCTTGACCTCTGTGATCTGTCTCTGAATTAGATACCGTTGGGACCCCATTAAGCAGGAGAGAGTTGCCCCCTCCTAAGAGTTTGTAACACACGACTTCTTTAAACCAGAGTTCAGTTGTCAATCATAAGGGCTGAAGTGGTGGCTCAGCGCTTAAAGCGCTTGTCTGGCATGCGCAAGGATGCGGGTTTGAACCCCAGCACCACATACGCAACTAAGTGTCAGAGCAGCAAAGGCCATGTGAAAAAAATGAATGAACTTGATTCTCTCTTTGAAAAATAAATAAAATGAACTCAGTCAAACAAGCTTATTGGAAACTGCAGAGAGGATGATGTGAAATTCTCCAGTGAAGCAGGGTTTTACTTTATCCTATACTTAAAAGTCTTGAAACCAAAGAGAAGAAAATGAGGGTACCTAGGAATCTCCTAAAAATCGGGAGACCTACACTCCACCCCATGCATGAGTCTCTGGACTTGACCTCTTCTGATAAAGCTGGCTGTCACATGGTGGTTCATTCATGACATCATCCCTATGTACCTACTTGGCATGAAATGTAAGAGGTGACACTTTTAAAGGAAAATGCCCTTGATCAGGAAAACCCTTATTTGAACACAGACAGTATTACCATCTTAAAGGCTGCCTTATAATCTCCCATGGTTACACCTGCTGTCTTATGCCAGCCATTCTGCTTTACAAAGTCACATTCAAAGAACACCCACACAAATCTTAAATACTTCTAAAAATGGAGGAAAGTCTGGTCTTCCAAACCAAGCATCTACATCACCCCGTAGGAAGATCAAGGCCTCTGTGGACAACACACGGCTTCCACCTTGCACCAAGGCACCATCAGCTCGTGCAGGTTAGGAAGTGTGTGCTGTTTCGGTATTCCATCTTTGGCACAATTGCACACTGGACTGCTAACTAAGCAACAAGATGTTTATGGAAATCCAGCATCATAATAGAAAGCATCTTTCTGCATCATTTGAAAAAAAGGTCATTACACAGAGGTATAAACAGAATAATCACAGCTATATAAAAACTGAAGAGCTTATGAAAAATCTGGATAGAAAAAAACCAACGAAACGTGAAGCATAGCTATATTTGAATGATGGGAAAAGTTTTCTCCTTCCTCATTTTATTCAAGATTTCCCCCAAATTATCTAGTGAGTACGAACACATACGAGATTGGACCCACACGTTGGGCACGGTGGTGTATCTCTACACCTACATCCATGAATGCGGACCCTTTTGCAGCTCCTTCTGGCTTTTTAGAGGACCACATGTGCCCCCAAGACCCCTCCCCTTAACAGAAGTGAGAAACCAAGGATGATCCCTGGGAGAGCTTCACCAAGAAAACACAACGACCTCGTCTATCAGAGATTCTCTCGCAACCCATCGGCCTGCCACATGCCTTTAACCTTGGAAACGCAATCGATCTAACTTGCATTAAAGCTGGGATTCGTGCATCCTAATGATTTGCTACTGACCTCCAGGAAGCCAGACTCTGGTTTCCCCTGGACATCAAGGCAGAGTACACTGCTCTCACTGGGAGAAGGGAAGGAGCCAGCCACTACCCCACAGGAGCCAAAACCACGAATTCACACGTGTTAAGTGGCTTATAGGCTTCAGTAGAAAAGTCAATTCTTCTAAAGAGTAATTGATTGTGGTAATCTTTCTTCCTATCAGTGTGACTCGGGTATCGGCCATCTCCTTGTCCTCAGCTTTAGCGTTATGGATTTTAAAGATCGGACATCCTTCTTATTGACTGAAGCACGTGAGGCCCACTGTCCCTACTGAAGCCCAGGGGGTGTCATGGTCAGAAAGGAGCCATCCTGCAGACAGGACCCTTGATTTTGTGCAGACTCCCTTCTTTCCATATCTGACCGACTTCCGCTTGAAGGACACCCACCCAAATCAGACTTTTTTTTTTAGAAGAATATAGAAATACAGTTGAGGGGGAAACATTATCAAAACGTTAGCAATCAATGGATATAAACTTTGTTATCGAGGGGAAAAACCAGATCATGGTAACCACCTTGGAATTTACCCATTGCAGTTTCCCCCAGAAGAACTCATGCGTTAAATGGGTAGTTCGTGGAAGAATAACATCGGCTTCCGGAGATGGATAGAATTATGCTTAGTGAAGTCTCCCAATCTCAGAGACTCAAGGGCCGAATGGTTTCTCTCATCTGTTGATGCTAGCCTATATGGGGAAGCAGCATGGCAGACGGCTAACCTAACAAAACTGCAAATTGAATGACTTTCAGAGCATTAGGGGGATGGTTCTATAGGATACTTGGAGGTGTAGGGAGGGGGAGGGTATATGAAGAACTCATTGGGAAATCAGACCTCTTTTGATGACCTCCCCCTTCTCTCCTTCCAGCAATCCTCGAGCATTCGCTGGGTTTCCTTTGCTCCCAGCTTGACAAGCTCTTTCCCTCCCATGGCCTTTGCACCTGCTGTTCTCTCTACCTGGGAGGATCTTTCTGCAGACCCTCTCATCCTTCACGTATCTCCTTCCTGCTTGAGCTTCCCACACACACCACTGTATTCAGTCTCTTCACAAGGCCTACCCACCACCTGTAGCTGCCCTGTTCACTGCATCCGCCGCAGGACTTCCCGATCCTCGACATCTCTGTGCCCAGAACTATGGCGAACACACAAAACTGAGCTGAGTGCATATGCACGTACTAACATACTCACATTTTCATTACAACTTTATAACAATATCTGTTTTGCTTTGAAGGTAAATGGATAGCTATGGAAGAAATTATGCTGAGTAAAGTTAGTGTAACCCAGAGAACCAAGGGTTGAATGTCTCCACTCATCTGTGGAGGCTGGAGCTAGACCCTGGCCAATGTCAAAGGTGCTCAACTGTCATGTATTAAACCCAGAAAAGATGTAGTGACACACAACCTAAGGCACACATAGAGATGTATTGGGGAAGGGGTTGGGAGGAGGGAATATTGGGGGACTCTAGGGAGTAAATCTAATTTTGAGAATATATATATATATCATTGTTTCATTGGAAGCATTTTTGATTGTTCCATAAATTTCTTAATTAAAAAACAATATCTGTGTTATTAAATTGTGTAAGGATTCAGCAAATGTCACTGAATCATCATGTCCCTAAGTGGGGTTGCCTGCGTGCCCTTCTTGGTACTTTCCCAGCTCATTTCCGGGAAAGGCAAGGCTAGAAGGGGGCTGTTTACCAAAGACAGGAAGAATCAGGGTGAGGGACACCGAAGATGAGAAGGCCCATTCAGGATGGATAGATGTGTTTCTTTCATGATCATTCAGCATTTCACCTCCAAAGAGTTTGACCGTGTGGATAAAATTTTCTCCAAGCACAAATGTGCCTTCATAATACATGTATCAGTTGTATAAAATATTTTGAAATATATAATCTGACCCTAGGCACCGAGATCTGTGGACCTGTACCCTGCTATAATGACTGAAGTTGGAATGTGGAGTTAACCCTGGTATCTGTGCTCTGTAGCTCAAAGTGCACAGATCAGTTAAGTCACACTCCCCATGCTGAGGCAGCTTGTCATTGAGGGGGAAGACAAATTATAAACTGTGAATCAGCTGAGATTCATAGATTCATAGTAGTACCCCAGAGATTACGGGGCTAAACTTGAAGACAAGCAGTAACTGGCCAGGTGAAAGGAAGTAGTGATGAAATATTCACAGAAGGAGGTTTCGCTCCCACAGTGTGTTCTCTTCTTGTGCGTCACCTGTCTTGGTAGTGGGTGGGGTTTGTGCTTATGTTTGCATTAGGAAAGACCAGGGCCTGGGACTCAGCCACGGAGCTTTCTGTGTCCCCAGAGGGTTGGTAGGTGGAGGACTCCTAGTCCACAGGGTCAGCCTTTCTTTGAACATCACAGCAGAGAAAATGACAGACGTAGGGCTGCTTGCCATGGGTGGGCTGAGAAACTTTCAGAAGTTCCGTTTCCACCTGGATTTCACCCAGAAGTCACACACCAGGTATGTGTGCCCTCCCCCCAAGCAAAGACAAGTTTCTAAAAATTTTGAAAAGTGTGGGACTTGGAAATTAAAAACAGATGAAAGGAAGAAGAATATGCTGGGGAAATTGTAGGGCGAAGGTGACAGCCAGAAAGACAGAAAAGAAGTCATTTTTGCAGGAAAGACGGAAGGGGAAGGCTGGTCTGTACCGCTTTTGGAGTTCGATAGATACCTGTGTGCTGCGTCTCAAGGCATTTAAACCTTTGGGTCCATTAGATGCTGCTGCTGGTGTTAGAGGAGGATATATTCAGTGTTACGTTTCATGATTGGACTACAGATGCTGCCTTGGCAGTGGCACATGCTCCTGAGGAGGACTGGGCAGCCAGCTGACAGCATTCTGCCACTCACTTGATTTTGACGAACTTCCGGCAGGGCACAGTGTTCCTCACGCACGTCTCGGTCAGCGGGTCTATGTCTTCCACGATGACAAAGGGAGCCTCCTCCAGGGTGACGATGCTCAGATGATTGTCGTCCGGTTCACAGTCAGAGAAGGACTTGTACCTGGGCCACACGGCGTGCCGCAGACTCAGGCTCTGGTTCTCCCACTTGCCCACCTGCATCACAAACACAAAGACACACCTTGCTTTCTTGCACCAGGACCTCTAGAAGGGCCAGCTCTGCCCTCTAGATGACCTAGGAGAAGGCAGCCTCAGTCCTCGGGCCTTCGACATATGCATATACTTAGGAGCTAAGAAAAAGAAAACAAGCCCGCGAGGCAGCCCTGCACCCCAGACCCCTCTGCAGCATAATTAAACATGCGCGTCTGGGTGATTTCCAAGCACTGATACTCTCAGGGCTCCCCAGGTAGTTCCAAGGCTCTGCCAGAGTTCAGGACCACCGGTGTCATGGAAACAGCACGGACTTTTAGACTCCCGGAGGTGCAGGCTTGAATGCCCACTCCGGCACTTATTAGCTGTGCAATTCTAAGCTGTACAAGATCTTAATCATGAGCGCTTCTGTTTTCTCACCTAACACAGGCACGGTTCCACCAGCTTCCTGCCCATGCCAGGGGACTCCAGTAAGGTTGAGCAAGGTAAGTTAAAAGCACCTGGCCCACAGCAGAGACGCCATAGTTTTTAAGTACAGAGGAGAGAAAATAAGGAGAAAGATAAAATAAATGTGCTAAGAAAAAAAGAGGGGAAAGGAAAATGTTATTAAACACAGCAGAGAATTGAGGGGGGTAGTCAACCCAAGGGGGAACAGAGCAGGTGCTGGAATTAGAAGCGTCATTTCAATCCTAGATGTGGTTCTGTTTAAGTTGCAAATTAGGTTGAACTTTTATTAATCTGCACAGAGCGAAGACCAGCGCTGCTTAGTGCACATCAAGACTTGTCAAAATAGAATCGATTGTGTTCCCTCAGAGCAGCAGTCGGCATCTTAGCGAAACCAAATTGAAGGCTGTACGTTTTGAACCTTAATTCTATTTGACAGGTTACTGGCACTATTCGCATTCATGCTGGGAGGAAGCTGCCCCCGCGTCGCCTGCACACCCTCCTCCTCCCGCGCCCACGCGCGATGGCTTGACACCACAGGTCAGGGTTTTATCTGTAATACCAACCTCCAGGAAAACACCTGGTCTGAGAAGCTAGGCGCCAGGCGCAGGCTGGGCTGTGCTGACGTGACCCGCTCACCCATCCCACTGCCACACTGAGTATCACCAGAAATGAATCTCAGGCCCTTAAAGAGAATTCACTGTGCCAGGAGGGGACAGGGCAAGGAAGAGAGCAGAGTCCCTGCTCCCTGGCACTGCATCATTGTTTAGGCTGGAAAATTTCTGTCGGCTGTAAGGAGACCTTGGTGTGGCTAATCACAAAATTATCTAGCTTGGGTGACACTGTGCTTTTTCAGATAGGAAGGTCAGCAGAGTTCTTTGGCCACATGAACACGACTGGGATGTGTCATGCAGGTTCGGGAGAATACTGAGCCTGTCAGATTCATCGAAGACCTACTAGGTGTTGGCACCAGCCTGGGAACAATCATGAATGGGACAGAACGGCTTCTGCCTTGGTAGAGATGTTGGTCAGCTGCAGGGCAGAGATAAATTCACAACACTAAACACACAAACGCGTCCAAAGATTTGCAAGGTCTTAGTTTTGGAATAGGTTATGCTCACCCCTCTTCTATCCATTTATCTTTGGAAACTCAAACGCAATCTTCAAGAGAGGCTGGGTAGCCTAATGGACACGAGGATAGCTCCTGAGGTCAAGCACCACCAGGTGTTCATGCTGGGTCTGCCCTGCAGCTGTTCAGGAAAGTCATCGCCCTCCTCTGAGCTTCACTTTCTCTGTTTATAAAATGCAGAGCGCAAAAGAGGATATGCCTTCAAGGGGCGAGGGAGGTTTGAAGGAGCCAAAACTGTCCATCACATGTGGAACACAGACCCAGCATGGCACGTGACGGCAGGGTGGCTGCTACTCTATTGCTGCTGTTGTTGGCATTTAAGACAGAGATCAGATGTCAGCTTACCTGTAAAGCAAGTCTTGCTTTTCCTAGCAATCTAGAATCTCACACCTCTACCAACCACAGCATTTTCATAGCACGATTGTCACAAGGTCACTTTTGTGCACTTCTGTATTCAGAAAAGGTGTCAGTTTCACCACTGAGTGAAACCAAAGCAGAGAGGTAATGTAACTTTCCCAATCTCACACAGCAAGTAGGTGATAGAACCAGAGTTATATCACAGGGCTGTCTGAATCCAAAAGTGCTTTCTTATTACCTGCTCAGTGCTTCTATCAATTAAGCCATTGTAACATTGCTCACCTCCAAGGCTCTTCCTTCCTCCCAGACCTGGCTCCTGACATCCCAAGCAATGATCACTGAACTAGCAGAAACTTTGGTTAGGTCATGGACCACATCACAAACCCTAGATCAAGGAAAAGGGCCAGCCAAAAGGTGTCTCACGGGGGAGGGGGGAGCCCTCCCAGCTCTGGAGGGCAGTAACTTCCTGACCACCCGGCTGCACACCCCTCCCAGCCACATCCAAGCAAGCACCCATGCGTCAGCCAAGGAGGACGGAGGCAAGTGGTGGGTGGAGGTACTTGATCAGGTGCAGGAGCTGCTGTGTAAGCACCGCCCCAGATCCCGAATGCTCTTACCTCCTTTTCTGAGTCCACCGACTCTTCAATGCCATTTCAAACATCGAAACTCTCAACTACAAAATTTTATACATCAGGTAGAAGAAAGCAGACATTCTTCACTACCTGCTCCCATGTAACTTGAACCAGTGTTTGTAGACAGGTTTATCAGAGTCCCACTCATTGCACAAGTGGCTACTAGGTGCTAAGCACTGAGGACACAAAGGTTTTGCTTCTGTATACTTTTTGTACTAATTGAGCGGACACATGAGTCAACACAAAAGCACACATGATACAAACTGGAAGGGAAAAAAATCAAACATGGGTCTAACCAAACATATAGGGGAAAAGAAATCAGAGAAGGCTCCCCTGAGGAGGTGGCATTTAAACAGATTGGAAATCCAAGATGAGTTGGAGAGAAGAGAAGAGATGGCTAGAGGAGCAAAGAAAGGAAAAAGACTCCAGGCAGGCTGGACCCAGATGAAGCAAGGACTTGAAGGTTCTATTAAGAAGCTGGGAATTATCCCATAAGTTTGCGGTAGACTGAATGTTTATCACCCCTTAAAATCCATGCATAGAAAGCCAAGTGCCAATGTGATGGTATTAGGAGTGGGGCCTTGGCTGATTAGGGTCAGTGCCCATATAAAACAGGCCCTAGAGGCTCCCTTGCTGCTTCTGCCATCTGAGGACACAGCAAGAAGATGCTGTCTATGAAACAGGAAGCAGCCCTAGCCAGTCCCCAATCTGCTAGCACCTTGATCTTCATCTTTTAGCCTCCAGAACTATGAGAAATAAACTCTTGTGTTGTTGTTTATAAGCCACCAAGACTATGACATTCTGTTAAGCAACCCGCATGGCTAAGGAAGATTAACCCCACCCACCAGTCAGATGGGAAAGGATATTCAGATGACGTCAGTTATCTACGTTCACATAAGAGTGGTGTGAAAGTAGAATCTCTTTGTCCTCTCAGTTCAAGGGTTTTTTCTGTTTTGTTATTAAAATTTAAACACACTTAAAAGTAGAATAGCATAATGAACCTCCAGTCCCCCGACCCAGCTTCAATAACAGCCGTCATGTTTCATTTACTCTCATCCACCCTTTCCACACTATCAAAGCAAATACCAGACCTCATATAGTTTCATCCAACAACCCTTAGTTTGATTTAAATATTTAATTTTTCATTTGTTTAACAATACGGTGCTCTAAAAATAATCTATGTATTTTTGTGTATGTTTCACTCATTAGACAACGATTTCCCAGTCTAGCAGGGTGTGTGTGTGTGTGTGTGTGTGTGTGTGTGTGTGTGTTTTGCTGGGGTAGCAGGGATTTTTTTTTTTTATAGTGACTGGATTCCATGTCCACCACTTCTAACTCAAGTCCTAGCACATGGAGGAACCTAATTGATTACTGGTGATGGAATGGATCAACATACATTCTCAATTTTTTAAAAAATCCCCATGAGTCGGAACACGCTAGTAGAACGGTCAAGATGTACGTGCACCCCTCAGCTATGGAATTGGGTACTCGAAGCAAAATACTGAGGAGCAAGGATCTGTATTCTGGCCCTCACTCTTCCCAGCAACTTCAGTCTCCCAACCACTGAGGGTGGCCGTCTGCACAGTCTCTGGGTATTAAATTCCCCCAGAAAGCATATGTCACCATGCTACCACCCTTGAGAAAAGGAATCCAGTCACCCTGAAGTGCTCAAAGGGGAAGCAAGATTCAGTGGAATAAACACTGGGAGGCAGGAAGCCTAGATTTCAATAGTCACAGTGTCTCTGCTTACCTCAGTTTTCATGGGCAGGAAATAGGGATGGATCAACAGGCTCCAAGAGTCTTTCCTCAGAAATTGTGTCCAAAAAGGAAGACCTTGCATGCTATGAAAATGACCACAGTCTTGCTCTGCCTCCACCTTGGACCTGATGGTGACTCCCCTGCTATCCTCCAACCTGGACACTCCTCCTGCTCCCAGGCCCCTTCATCATGATGTACACCACCCCCTGCTGAGTCTGTAAGCTCATGACCCATGAAAAGGTACTCAGAGAGGACACCAAGACAGCTCCACATTTCAGCCATAGCTAAGTTACGATACAGCCACTGTCAGTCACCTGGGTCCTTCTCTAGAGCTGGAAAGGAAAGATGCTCCAGGACACTTTGCCAAAGGTCTGGTAGATTGCTACACGTGCAGGACGGGAAAGCAGAGTCCTGCAAGTGCATTGGGTGCGTGCTCATGTATACACGAGAGGAATCCCACTGGGTTTTTAGTAATCAACTCCACTGCCATGGAACATTTCTGCATTCTCCCTCACATGGAATGGAAAGAGTTCAGAGTCATTAACAGTATGGATTTCACAGCCAGGCAGACAATCAGGTTCAAATCCTGCCACTGCCCTTAACTATATGAACTTGCACGAGCCACATCATCTTTCAGAACCTTGGTTTCTTCAAACATGAAATGAGAACAGTCCAATTTCTCAGCTGTTGTGAATGATCTAGGTGAACTAACCACAGCAACCATTTCTGAACACACGGAGCCTGGTACGCAACTCTCTCCGTGATGGTGGTATTACCACTTCAACACATACGAAGCCTCTCTTTGATGAAATGGTGAGCTTTTGCAGATGGAACATGGAGGAAGTGGAGATGGAATGGCGCTTCTGCTCTGACAGGCCCTTGACCCTTGTCCTCCTTGCTTGGGTCTCAGCCTCCTCACCTTCACCAGGAATGAGGGATGGGGTTTGGACTAGGTGAACTCTGAGGTCTTGGAGATCTGAGGCTCTATGCGAAGTACAAGGATTAAATTGCCCTCTCAACTCTCCCGACTTGGGACCAGGGTAATGAGTAGAAAATTGGAAGAGGGGTGAGGGTAGCACTCCTTGCTCGAGATATGATTCTAATTACGTTAGGGCAGAAGGGACAGCAGAGAACAGCCAAATGGCATGCTTGTCTCTGAAGAAGGTGGTGAGGATAGCACGGGGCTCCTCCCACGTAGTACTCCTCCACAAACCCAAAGCACCTTGGTCTGATCATAAACTAAAATCTCCATCCAGGAACATTCTAGAAACTATCTGACCAGCACTCCTCAAAACTGCCGAGGTCAAAGAACAAAGTCTAAGAAACTGTCACAGATGAGAGGAGCCTAAGGAGATATTAGGATTAAATTGTACTTGGTTTCCTGGATAAGACACCAGATGTAACTGAAAGAGGGGATCAGACAAAATCTAAGAAAATGCCAGTAAGCATGAACCATAGGCAACGGTAACACATCCTTGGTTCATTAACTGTGACAAACTGTGCTAATATCAGATGTTAATGACTGGAGGAACTGGGCATGCGGTACAGGAGAACCTGCCGAACGACCTTGCATAGTTTTCTGTAAACACAAAACTATTCTAAACCAAGAACGTTATCTTGCTGTATAAATCAATGGGGAAGACTTGGAAAGGGGAGGTCGTATTATGTCACGTTTAGCTCCATAAAAGGAGCGGCTGTCCGACGTCCACTCCCTGTTTGGTTTGTTTTTTGGTTACAGCAATTTGATTCTCCCTTGGAGAAGAGCTTGCCTCCAAGTTCAAGAATGGGCACACATTTGGAAATCAGTGCTTTGAGTCCCTGGGGCCAAGCCATGGGCCCCGCATGCCCTAGGCTGTGCCAGTGAGAGTTTCCCCGGAGTTTGGGTGGGGCTGTTAGGATACACGGTCAAAACAGAAGCACCTGGCAGAGAATGAACACCAAGGAGCAGAGGGGGCTGCAACCTGAAGCCTCTGCTGAAAAAAGAGCTCAGCAGAGCTGGCCACTGGGCACTGCTCCAGCACTGTTTTAATCCTTACAAACGTCCATACCCAAGAGGAAGATAAGAACCCACTGCTTTTTTCTGTACCACGAATGCTTCTGTACTTAAAAACAGTCCCTAACTCAAAGGGGCCACAGCAGGGGGGGACAACTTTACCTTCAAAATGAACTGAATGTTGGTGATAAACCTGTGCGTGTTTTCCGCAAACATACTGAAATTATGAGGACAATGAAAAATAATTGACCTCTGATGGAGAAAAGTGATTGTACTGAAAGAAATGTAAAAGGTGAATTAACTTTGTAATGGATTTTTTTTAACCACTCTTATTAACAAGGCTTAAATAGGGTGCTTTTTAGGAAGCTTGCTGCCCCTTCAGCTCCTAGAAAGTGCTTTGTGAACGGGCACGATTATCAGTTGAAATCTTCAGCCAACAGCCTCTCCAGAAACTGCCTGTCTCACATCCCCATCCACCCCTTCGTGTGACGTCATGGCAGCTGCAAGAGGATGCGGTAAACGACGTTACTAGGTGTGTGCAGCTCTCGTTTCAGAGGGAGGGGAGTGTTTCATTTCATCGACTTACGAATTAAAACCATATAACTTGTCTTTTGCTTTTCAGAGCCACCCACCAAAATCACATTTCTAAATACCAAAACCAGGGGTCCACCCCGCTCAAATCCTTCCACAACGCAGGCTGTGACAGAATTGAATCCCTGAGTTAAAGGCCCCTCTGCATTATGGGCCCAATCTCTAGCCCCCTCCATCTCACTTTGTCTACCTCCTTTCTCATTCTCTCACTTGCATGTCAATACACACTCTCACACTAAAACACATCCATGTACACCTTCACACGTACGTACACTTACACCTACACACACTAAAGCATGTGCTCACCTCCATAAAACACGCATCTGTACACAAGCCTATGCATCAAAGTGCATCTACACACACATACACGCCCACACTCAATACCCTCACACACCCCTAACATGCTTACACTCACCTCTATGCACACACGCATGCACGCACACACGGCTCTCCTAAGCTGTTAGGGTGCATGCACTTTTTACCAAATGCACCCTGAACAGCACCCACTGCTTGCCTGTGCCGACACCTCTTCTTCCTGGGTCACCCCTCTATCATCATCTCCACCTACAGTGATCTTGTCCATTATTTTTGGGCCTAGATCAAATGTAAATCCTTCCACGGAGCCCAGTTCACCAGCTGGAATTCATGTTTGCATTTCCCGAGCCTCTAGAACATTCTCTTCTTTCCTCGCTTGTTCATTCATAAAGTCAACACTTGCGCACTTGGCCAGGCCCTGCAGGAGGCCCTGGAGCTGTGACTTGTGAAATCTGCAAGGACCATATCTGTGCTCAGATCTTCCAGGCTGGCTGGAGAAAAGTCAAAGTTCCAGAGCAATGAAATGAGATAAGGCTGCGCTGGGGAGAAGACGGGAGGCTTGGCACAGGACAGGTGCCAGCTCCAGAACAGCAGAAGTGACTCCACGCATGCAGATCGGAAGAGGTGGTGTGCTCCTGCTCAGGTCTGACTTCAGCCTGTGGGCAACTGTGTGTGGGTGGGAACACATGGAAGATTTCCAGCAGGGAAATCACGCCCGAGTTCGAGAAGCGCCTTGGGACACTTCTCTTGCAGTGCAGAGAAAGGGGAGTGGCTGACAGATTTTGAGCATGGAATGATGGGTTAGGAGGCCGCTGTGTGACTCTGAATGACAAAGCCACAGTGGTAAGCCTGGCGTGACTTCATGAGACCCAAAGCGATAGAACCAACAGAACTCAGAGTGACCCGTTCTTCCGGGTAGAAAGGGAAGACCCCAGTGGCCTTGAATTGCAGCTGTCCTGCCCTGGCTGCCCTGAGGTACTGCGCTCAGCCAGTTCCATAAATGTTTGCTGAATTGAACTCAATTTTGACAGCAGCATGCCATCAAATTTTTTACTAAGAATTCAAAGTTAAAAGAGAAAAGTTGCCTGTTCACCCAGCTCCTCTCCTTGGAGACAAGGCAATAGGAAATGCAAGATTAAAAATCAGAGGAAATTTATTAGGACCACTGAAGGCAGCAGAGCATGTCACCTGTGCTCAGGCCCGACTGGGCCCAGGCAGCTGGCTGGTTGATCTCACCAAGGGAAGCAGGCTTTAAACAAACACTTCACTCGTGCAAAACATCAGAGAACATTTCACTCCAGATAATAAGTGGTGATTTACTTACAACCTGGAAAAAATATGAGTAATTAACTCTTCAGGAAGATGAGGTTAAGCAGCAAAAGCAAAGAGAACGAGAGGCCAGTTTCCCTCTACCTGAAATATAAAGTCCTCGAAAAGACGTGAGATGAACGGGCACAAAGGAACCGTGAAGGGGAGCACCACTGATCAGCATCACTTGTACACCTTTGCACGCACACATAATGCACCCAGCCCGTGGAAGGTCCACATACAAGTCATTCATTCCCTGCCCTGGGGTGCTGCGTGCAACCCTAAGCAGATCTGAGTTTGATTGGTCTGGGAACCACAAATGAAATGTCAGGTCCTCGCTGTGGTGGATATCAAATTGAAATGAGCACTCTGCAGTCCTGTGCGGTAGGATTCAGCGATTTTTAAAAAAAATCAATATCTGATTTAAGGACCATCTGACACTTAGTGATTGAAAACCAAACGTCACTGGGGAACTCGGTTGTCCCTGCATGGTGCACACAAACAAGCATCTACAAAGAAACTGCAAAGAGGGCTGGAGTGGTGGCTCAGCGGTTACGGTGTTTGCCTGGCATGTGTGAGGACTTGAGTTCAAACCCACGCCATGTGCTCAACAAAGTGTCGGAGCTACAAAGGTCACATGAAAACTAAATAAAATTGATTCTCTCCCCCTCTGTTCCTCTCTTTAAAAAAGAAACTGCCAAGAAGTGGATGTGGCCAAACCTACTTGGTCTTCAATGCCACCCGGCATCAGTAGATTAGTGGAAGAAGTGCTTACCAGCTACTGAGGGAGAGTGTGGCGTCCTCTGAATGCAGTGTCCTAGATGCAATGGTGGGGTTACGGAACTTTTAGCACAAATCGGAACCTTTGCTTGGAGGCTGCTTAAGAATGCCGATACCTGCATCTCCCAAGTTTCCGAATCAGAAAATCTGCCATGAGGCCCCAGATCCTGACTTCTCAAGCAGCCTTCTAAGTCACTGAGCTCTGATGACCTATGGACCCTATTTTGCGAAGCACCCAGTGAAGCACCTTTGGATTAAATGCAGCCTCAGATAAAGACGGAAACCTTTCTTCTTGGGTTACTTACATAACCAGTGGCAATTGCCTGCAGATCTAAATGAGTTTAATCAGCTATTAGAGTCTTAATTAAATTCCTCTCAGTTGAAATTTCTGAATTGCCTAATTGTTACACAGCTCACATTGAAGGGTTTTTTTTTTTCCTCCTCCTATAATAACTGCTCTCAGGATAATCTAATGCCTCTGCGGATAACAGCGGCAACTGTCTTAGAACCCAGCTCTGGGCTGCTCATTCACCGGGACGTGTTCTGATCTTCGCTGTTTCCAGGAACAATCCGTATATCTGCGACCATTCTTCTCTTGGGTTCAGCCAACAAAAGAAACTCCATTCGTGTTCCAATTTAAAATTTAAATTTAAAAATGAAAGTCTGCAGCACAGCCAGCTGGGATTTTCTCCAGGAGTTCGTGTATTCCCCCCAGTCCTCTGCAGCTCCTCTGTTCCCAGGTCCCCAGGGATGGATAGAAACTCTATTTCTTTGGTTTACTTTTAATTCTTTGTGTGCTCTTAAAAGTGATGTGTTCTGTTAATTAGCTAAGCAGTTAATAGTGTTTTCTTTCTTCTCTTTGATTCCACATTGGAGTGATATAACATTAGAGACTTGAAAAATCAGCAAAAAGTAAAACGTAGCTCTTTCATAAGCAGTAATCTTTTGAACATGCTCTGGAGAGCCCTTCATTGCGTGACTTCTGTGTTAGTCGGCCCTCTGCAGGATGTAATCATCATCACTGAAGAATTAGTAAGAATAGTCATGGACACCTACTGAGATGTCAACCCCACAGGCATGTCTCAGCTCCCCCTCAGTCCTGTAAGTGAAAGGACCATTATTATCCCCATTTTACAGACGGAAACACAGAGAACTTAAGTGATTGGCCCAAAATCCAACAGCAAGGAGAGGACTGGGAATATGAGCTCAGGACACCAGACTTCTGAGCCTGGGGTCTACTCTAACGAGACTGTCATCTATTTGGACAATATTAAGACAGATATGAGTGATTTGCCTTGTTGAGGTATTCCACAGATCACTGCAGGTAAAGGAATCAGCACCCACAAAGACAGTGCTGCAGCATCTGGGTTCCAGCTCAGGGGAACAGCTTTTTCCCTGTGGAGAGGTCAAGTTTTCTCTCCCTGTGAGGCACAGGGCGGGGAAGGCAGGTGGGGGTGGTCTTGCAGCTTGCTCTCACTAACGATGGTTCATCCCTCCGTTTGCCTGTGAATGGATTCTTCTAAGGACTTGAATTGCACCATGGGAAATTCTTCTAACAACAGAGCCATCAGATGCTCTCTTTGCAGCCTTGGGACTGAATTCTACCACTTCCAACGTGGACACCCAAACGGAGATTAGAATAATAGATCAGAGGGAAAACCAAGTGCTCAAATGTTAACTGCAGGACAATGAGGTGACTTGGGGACTTCAAACAGGAGGAATGTAATTAGGACTCTAACAGCTGATTAGACTTCTTCACCTTGTAGTGATCTCCTTCCACTACATAAAGGGACTAGGAAGGGAGGATTCTGTCTGCCCTGTGTACCATGTCGTAGAAGACACCGGCAGGCAAACGACACAGTTCTGTCCACAGCGCTGCATCTGATATTATCAAAACCCAAATATAAACTTCGTGCCACTCAAGGAAAAAGAAAACCATAATGCACACAGAGCTACAGAAACAGCAGGAAGAGACCCACAGGAAGAGCTGATAGCCACAGACACAGGAACTGGGGTGGGAGCGGCCAAGCGCCTGACCCTGGATGACAGCTGGACCTGAGGTTGTCCTCTGTCACAGAACCAGTGATAACTCGTTATTTTCAATGCCTTCACAAAGGCTATTTGGAAATATGGCAAAGGTTTTCTTTTGACCTTCTAATGTACCTTTTCTAGGTAAATTTCAAAGATCAGCGTAGCTTCCAATTGTGAAATAAATGAAATGCCATTTCCAATCTGGAAGAGTAAATACTCTTCGGGGGAGTATTTACCTGGACAATATTTAGCAGCTCTGTTCCCCTGTCACGCTTGCCAGTGAGTTCAAAATTGGCCAAGTGAGGCCTGCTCTTATCCTGGGAGGACAGCTGAGAGGGTCCTTCATTTGCTGGGATAATCAATTCATTCTCATCTGCCTGGAAATCAGAGGGCTGGGCCTGAATGCAGACATGACTATTTAAAAAGAGAGCAATAACCTTAAAAATTGGTCAAAGTTTGATCTGAGTGTGTCACCGTTTATAAAAGGAGGCAAGTTCTAGGTACTTGAGTGCAAGACAGTTTCAATGCCTCAAATCCGACTTGGGAGATTGAACAGGCCAAAAGCTAACAGATCAGCTCACTCAGCGATATGTAAAAAAGCCAATTTCATTTGGAGCTCAGCCCTGGACATTCAAAGTTAACCTCACTGATGGTGTCTGCAGAGTTTTAAAACAAGGTTACAGGCCTGGGGGTATCGACCAGTTGAAAAGCATTTCATCCTCTCGCCCATGAAAAGTTATTGGGCTGTGGATGTTGAAGTGTTTGGAACGTAGGGGCAGGTCTCAGATGGGCTTTTGTGCTTCTGTATCTAGGACAAAATAACACATTTAAATCTTTGAGATGGACATTTTCCTCCTTCTAAATGAAAGGGTGAGCCAGGGCATGGTGCCCGGGGCCCTGCTAGTTATTACAAGGATGTGAACCACAGCCCTCATACGTAGGTGAGCCCCATCGATCTGATGAAATGCATGAGGCCCAGAATTTCCATTCTCCTTAGATAGTGTTTTGACAATCATTTTCCTTTGCTCAGCTCGACCCCATAGTACTTTGCTGCAAACCTGAGTCCTAAAGCATTCCAGCGAGAGGATTCTTTGAAATACTAAAGCCAACAGAAGATTTAATGGTGAGAAAACAGTAATAAGATTAAACACAGTTCTGCCCACTGTTAAAAACACAACTACCAGGAGAGTAGGGGAGATAAGTTTCCTATGGGACAGGCCAGATAAGACCAGCTGCTCCAGAGAACAGAGCCAAGGTAACAGTCAATCTAATTTTACTCACACCAGTTAGCCCCATCCCGGACACGAATCAACAATTCCAGAGCCCTGTGGAGCTACAGGAGGAAACGAGAATCGCGGTGACCAACCAGGAAGCTACTCAGCACTGTTTCCTGCAAATTTGATCAGCAAACTCAGCAGTTGAAAACAATCCTACAATTGGAGTCAGAAGAGTCAAGTTCAACTCTGATGCTTATGAACGAATGCTTAAAGCGAAGATGTTCAGATTCACATGTCTTATAACCAAAGGCAGAATCCCAAGATTCCTGGTTGACTTTATCATAACTGAGAAGCGAAGCTGTTCTCCGGGGTTCCCATGCTTTAGGACTGGATGATCCTGATTCGTCAGCTCATTCAATAATGTTCAGTGCCCACCATGTGCCATTAGCTGTCCTAACACTGGTGATGTCAACATGAATGGACTCTAATCCAAAGGTCAGCAAACTGTGGCCAGGAGGCCACAGGCTTTTGTATAGCCTATGAGCTAAGTATGAGTTTTCCATTTTCAAATGGTTAAAAAAAGTCACCAATGTGTCACATTTGTGACACATGAAAATTATAGTTTTGAAGCTGTGCCCATGAATGAAGTTGAACTGGAACACAGCCACGCTTATTTCCTAACGTATCCTCCACACTGCTTTCGTACTAAAACAGCAGAGTTGGGTCCTTGCCATAGTGATGGTATGGCTCAGGAAACCTAAAATATTGACTAGGTAGCCCTTCGCATGAAAAGTTTGTCAGTCCCCAGCAGAAGTCCCTGTCGGTAAGTGACCAACGGACTTGTAAGAAAGCTAAAGTGCTCTTGGCATGAATTATACTATAAAATAAAAAAAGATAAGTGCCAAAGGGTCAAAGGTGAAGCAGGTGCAGGGGTGCCTCAGAAGCGAGCGAGCACCTGATGAAGAAACTAGGAAAAATGTGGTTATTCAGAAGTGTTGGGGAGTCAGTGAAGGAGTCAGAAAGGAGGAGGAGGTGGTTGAGAGAACAACACGGACAAAATCTTAGAAGGCGAGAGAGGGGACATGTTTGTGAGCCAGGCATCTGTCCAAATTGGATGAACCGTGCGATGTTGCACAGGGAGGCGGGAGAAAGAGCAATCACGGAACACGCTGAGATCAGAAGCCTTCGGGGATCGCGCTAAGGTTCCCTGCGCATGCTGCAGTTGCTTCCTCCGAGTTCAGATTTGCAACTGGCCTTTGTATCTCAACGACTGGCTCAGCCGGGAATACAACGTCCTTGATGTCTGCTATTAATCCCTCTCCACATATTTTGGATGGATCCTATTTCCCAATAATTGATGTCATTTCCTACATAAATACATTCACACTTGTTGGACTATTTGGTTAAATTTAGGATCAGTTAAATTTAGGGTTAAATTTTTGGCCACCTCTCCATTAACCACCTCCAGTCCACTTTAGGCATCATTCCCATGGGGAACACTCAATTGCTTGATTTTGATGGTTGTAAATCCATAAACTCCAGTCTACTTGGCTCTCCTCACATGTCTTCTCCAACATTATTTTGACCCCCAGGGTCCTGAGCCCTTCTATTTTCTCCCAATCTGCTTTATTCTTCTTCTCTCCAACCAATACATAGTTGTCTGTCACATGAGCAGATTTTTCCTCCAATACCCACAATTCCCACCGTCCCTTTGTCCTCTTCTGCCTCACCTGCTTGGCACTGCAAATCCCAACTGAGTCAATCCACCTAGTTCCTCACCTGCAAACCACCAACTACAGGTGGAGAACATCATTTAACCACAGAGATTAATGCCATTTCAAATTTAAGAACTCCCTGTGCAGCTAAAGATCTTTCTTTTCCTAACTGCATCTCCCTCAGTCCCTAGAAACTAATTCAAACCTTCCCATCTGCCCACAAGCCTGCCAGCTCCCTCCTCAGTCCCAGATGATGAATCTGCCTCTCAGTTCAGACTACAGGGATGACCCACGTAATCCACAAGCTTGCTGCCTCTGCACACATCCTCCCCCTTCCACAATGCAAAAGGCCTCTTTGCCCTAGCCTAACACGGAGCCCAGCACTGGCACCCTGCACAATGCTCTTCCACATTCACCTCTCCTCTAAAACTGCTCGCCAGGGCTTCTGCCTCACTGTTGGGTACACTGCACGAGTCCCCAGGGCATTTGACATTGGGGGCCACTCTCTCCTTCCTTGACTGTCTGCCCTGGGCTATCACACTCCTATACTTACCCAGCTCCTTCCTGCTTTGGCTGATACCAAAGCATCTCGGAGCATCTTACGTGTCTTTACCCTTGCCCTTTCCCAGGGGACCTTGCACCCCAGCTGTGGACAGCACTTAGATCTGCCTTTTGCCAGCGCTTCTCTACAGATGGTGAGAAACATCAATCTCATCCTTTCCCCTTGCAATCATAATTATATACATATGTATATATGTATATACATATACAGCTTTCCATCTGCCAGTTTTTGGAATCCTGTTACGGTTTGGATAGACAGTGTCACCCAAAAGCTCATGAATGGGACAACACAAGAACATTTCAGATTAATGAAGGCTTAATCTGCTGATTTGGATTAACTGCGCTGTAGCTGTAGACAGTAGGTGTGGCTGGAGGAGGTCGGTCACTGGGGAGTGCTGTTGGGTTTGCATTCTGTCCCTGCTTCCTGGTAGCCATGTCCTGGGCTGCTTTCTTCCCCACATCTTACTGCTACAATCCTCTGCCTCACCTTGGGCCTAGAGCTATGCAGCCAACCATCTGTGGTCTGAGATCTCTGAAACTGAGCCCCAAATAAATTTTTCCTCCCTTAAGTTGTTCTTTTCAGGCATTCTGGTCATGGCAATGAGAAAACTGATGAAAACAAGTCCCTCTCTGGTAAAATACTCCTTAATTCCTCTCTCCCCCTCCACCTCTCTCTGTTAAATCAACCACCAAGCCTTGATGGTCTGACCATTTGAACATTTCTCACTGTCCATTTCTTTCCTAACCCTGAACCACTGTGGTGGCCTTCAGCTCCAGTGGCAGCTTCTCAACAGGTCTGCTTTGGGGTCCTTTCCTCTTCAGCAACTGAATGCAGCAGCGCAGGCCCTCTCTCGGTCTATCTGCGACCTGATCATTCCACAGACCCGCATAAAGCCTGCTGATGGTCACCAAGGACAGCTGGCATAAAGAGAAGCTATCATAGACTAAATGACCCCTTGCCAAATCTTCCTGGTTCTGCAATCATGGCAGCTTCACTTCTGACCGCCAGCTCCTGATGCACCCCTGCCCCACATCGACCCATGAGTCAGAGAGAGCTAATCACAGGCCCCTGGGTACTTGGAGCTCTTCTCTCAGTGCCAGGTTCACCCTGCCCAGAAAACCCCTTCCCACTCCCTGCTGCATGTATCCCGCCCCCATCTGCCCTTTCCAGAACCCAAAATAGAAGGCAGCTCTTGCGGCAAGCAGTCTCTGACCCCCAGCCTTGGGCAGGTGGCTCCTCTTTGCTGAACTCATCAAGGACTGGAGCTACCCACAGCCCTGGTTCTGGGATGGCTTTGGATCCCTAGCACTCAGAACAGAGCCTCAAGGCTGTTAAGTGACTGGGTTAATAAATGAGTGTGCCCAACACGCCACCACACACTGACTCCCTGCACTCCATTAACAAGCTTCAGAACCTGATCACGGGTTCTGAACACACTGTGGAGTTGGGAGCTGGCTGAACTTGAGCCTGAATACCGGGCTCTGGTACTGTCTACGTGACCTTGACTGACTTCATCCCTTGGGCCCGTTTCCTCATTGGTAGAGTTGGCCTAAGGGGAGATACCACATCACATGGTTCTTGTGAGAATTAAATAAAGGCTGTAAAGTACTTAATACACCAACTTCCCTTCAGTCCATCACTGTACAACCAACATGAGCTATTTCATCCCGTGCAGGTCTCTGGGGAGGATTGTACTAACTCAGGCGAGTGATCCGCACAGCCACAGGCCAGCCCACAATAAGCATTCAGTTGAGACTTCTTCCCACCAACGATGCTAATGCCATGTAAGGTCAAGGTTAACTCCTGACTACAGTTCCAGAGCAAGCCACAACAAGCTGGAAGAAGAAAGGGCATGGACATGTCAGGATCCCACGCCCTGGCTTGTCTACCAACACGACACTTAGGAAACGCATTTTCTTTTTTTCCCCTCTATGGGGGACAGATTAGCTTTTCCCTTCTATTTCAGCCAAAACTGATATTGCCTATTAATGTAATCCTGTGCACAGAGAAGGAGGTCCTGCCAAAGTCAGCCTGGTGTTACTTTAGTTCTATCAATAAATCTGAACGCCTGGAGATTATTTTTATTTTCATTTGCTAGTTAGAGGTTCTGAACAATTAATGCATATCAATTTCACAACAACCAATGTAACCCAAGATTTCTTGGATCCTTATGCGTAGACTTGCTAGCATTCAATTGGCTAAGAAGCTGCACTGGAAAAAACATGAAAAGAAATTTAAAAAAAATTTTAGGCAACAGAAACACTGGAAGAAGCATCCTGGTCATTATGCAGATGGTGACATAAAAGTCCTCTGGTTGGTAAAGCCCTTTACGGGTTCAAGCTGCTGATTATGACTTCATTTCTGACCTTCATGACAGTCACTTAAAGGTGAGCAATGTGGGGGTCATTCTGGATTAGGATCAGGGCACATCATATTACTACATACACATTCATGATTGCACAACACAACTCCTCAATAAAATTAAAAATAAATAAAACTTTGGGGGGGAAGGTGCTAGAGAAATCATTTTCATTTCTCAGTGCAGGAAGCAGATGTTCATTCAAGAAACCTGGCCCAAAAGGCACAATAAATGTGTGGACTTGAACCAGAAGCAGTTTTCTAGCCAACACAATACTTTAATTGCATATGTTACGATATTCATCCCATTGTGTGGGACCCAAAGAGAAGACAAATCAACATAATTCTAGAAGATGCTTATCTTTGGATTTTAAAGATAAGCTTCTCCAAGAAAAAAATGCTGCCAGTTGGATTCCATAAATCCACTCAAAATGCCAAAACAAACCCAACAATTATCACTTAAAACTCTAAACTGCACTTCGCATACATAATAATTGCATTGATTAAGCGCTACTATGTCCCGTACCCTACTGAATGCTGTACATAAATTGCTTAAAATCCCCGCCACACAAAGTGGCTGGGTGACCACCCTTCAATTAATTTAGGTCTCTGGCCTTCACTTTTCTCATATGTAAAATAAAAAGAATCATAATACCTACCACGTTGGTTTGTAGTGAAGATGAAATATAATATACATGATGAGCTGAGTTCACGATGCACAGTAGAAAATTATTTGGCATTTTATTTTTATTATCAGGAATTATAAAGGAAAACCAAACTGTTTTCTATTTGAATTCTCAAGCTCCCATAGCACTGGGTGAATTCACTGCACTACAGAATTTGAAGGAGGGAGGAATAGAACTTTGTGGTAAAGCATGGGTTTTGGATCTAGCTCAGATTACTGAACATTAACTTGTTCTGTTCCTTCGTCTTCTCAGTTATGAAATGGGGATAACTGACAGTATCAATACCATAAGTTTTTGTGTGAATTCACAGACATCACATATTTCTAGTTCCGGGTACAGGAGGCATTTAATGAATGGTGGCTGCAGCGTCCTCTTAGAAGCCCTGTGGGGTGGGTACTGTCATTAGCAACGCCATACTGATGGAGACTGGCTAGGAGAGAGTACCAGCATTTCAGGTTGGCCTGCATCTCAGAGCTAAGTGTGACCCACGGCCAAACTTGACCCTATAAATGCCAATCTGCTCATGTGGACCAGCAGAATGCTCCATGGAGCGGAGCCTAAAGCATCCCTGTCCCTGCTCAGCATGGTGCCAGCTTCCCTGCCTGCATGGACCACTCAGTATCTCTCGATGTCAACAGTTTTGAATTAGACACATCCCTGTCTCCATCTTCCATCTCCATTGATTTATAGTATAACCTGGTTGAAATCCCATCCATATTTTTTAATCCTTATTCATTTTCAATGAGGTGACAATTCCTGAGCACAAAACCTGGTTGACATTTTGGTGAGGAAAATCAAATCCTGCGGTGTTGAATCAAGCTTCCAACCTGAACGCCTCAAGCGACATGAGGCGTGTGTAGTTCCTGCAGAAGGACATTGGACAAGTCTATCATCTGAGTCTCAGGTCCTCGCCTTTTAAGGGTCCCCTGCATTCCCTTCCTCCCTTAGGTCTGCCTGGCCAATATTCTTCAAGCACACTTAAATCAGACAAAAAGTTCACCATCAGCTCTAACTTCCTGCCCACACAGAGAAAGTAAAACCAAGAATCAGGATTCCTCTAAATCACACACTGTTGGTTTCAACTTTAAATACAACTGAAGAGAGGAGCACTGGCTTCTTCCGGCCATCCTATAACTCCAAGGGAATCAGGGTTGATCCACCTGTCTTTTTCCAACCTTGGGTTTTCTTCCTCATGTGTTTCCAGTGGAGTCTTCCACGCAGGGAGAAATCAAGATGGTTCAGCCCCTACTCGTTCCTTCACCAACGAGTCCATTCAGGCTTTCTAATTTGCAAAATTATAATCAAATGGAAGGAATATAAACCAGAAGAACTTCACAAATAGGATTGTGATGAGTTTAAAACGATTCTCAGAAGACAATAGCTAGAAGACAAACCATACGGTGGGTAATAAGTGAGGAAGGGGTAGTTTGCTGCAGGGGTGGGGACTGATCTGCATCTTTGGGTTGGCAGAAGAATGCCAATTGGCTTTGCGCTAAGATGCAAGAGGCTGATTAGGTGACAGCTTTGCATGCAGCTCAGTGGGAAGCTGAGCTCAGAAAGCAATGTGCTCTGCGGCAGGGAATCTTGTACCTGCAATAGTCCTTCTTGCAAATGAGCCAGTCCACCAGGCAGGGGTGGGGGACTCCCATCATGGGTTTTCATAAAGCCCTGCCAATCTCCCCTATCGACATTGCAAAGAAACCCCATTTCTACCATATGGTGTCGTAGAAACAAAATGGACTTCAGAGGCTCACAGGGCTGGACTAGAACCCAGACTCAGTCACTTACCTGCTCTGCCATCCTGGGCAAGTCACCAATCCTCTCACAGCCTCATTTTCCTCATGTTACTGGGGGTGGGGGAGGGTAGTATTTATCTTGAATGTCTATTAAAAAGTGATGGATGTAATGAACATAAACTCCCTAAGCTATCATCAGGACACTATTAACATCATCATTGTCTTATAAAATATGGGAACTCAAGGTGGCAGCTACCAATTCCCTTGTTTTCAGCGTCTAAAAAAGCACACTGAGTCTCCCACGGCTTGGAGATCAGTACTGGAATATTCAGTCCTTCTCTATTCCTGCCTCTTCCACTGGTCCAAGCCAGGCTCTGATGCCAAGAAAAACAGGGTAGAGGGGAGGGCAGCGTTGGCTGCCAATGGCACAGATGAGAAAACCAAACTTCTGCTACAGAAATCAGGCAGGCTGGCATAGCCACTTGTAGCCCGAGGCAGATTGCCGGGGTGGGGTGCCTCTCTGTTCTGTCTCTTCTTGGGGACAAATGTCCTTCCTGCCTGTACCATTAACACACACACACGCGCACACAAAAAGTGCTAAGGGAGTGGGGAGGTCTGGGAGTTGCAGGTGGGGGGAAAGTGACCCAGCTGCTACTCTCCATGTGAGCTGTGGACCGAGGGACCTTCAGTGCTTCTTGCTCAGTTAACAGAACGGGTCAAGGGACCCCTGTGGATAACTCTTCTTCAGGCTTCATGATCTGGGTCATAAGTTAGCTCTTCAGGAAGGCTTTTCTCACTCCCTTCCCCAAAAGCAGTCTGGGGTTAGTGTCCCACAGGACCCTCCACTATAAGCAGTCATCTCACTGTGTTGCCATGGACAGATCCTTTCTCTCTTCCACCACACTGAGTTCCCTGAGAGCAAGGACACCATTATCCCTCTCTAAATCTGTACCTACATCAGGCCTGGGAAAGAGTAGGGAAATGGCAGTACTTGGTAGACACTGGGTTCAAGGGTGGCTACACAGGCAGATGAGTGATGGTCTGATGGGTTGACAGATGCGACACATATTAGACAACTGATCACTGGTGACTAGATGGATGGGTGGGTGGATTAACGGATGGACGAGTTCAATCACATCAAGTCATAGTTTGTAGTTACTTTATCCTAAAGGATAGGAGCTGCATCCAATTAAAGGGCTGCGTGTTGCCACACCCCCCTGCCACTCCACTTCGCAGGCGAATGCTATTTATAAAAATAAGCACTATATGGAAAACTCCAATGTTCACCCCAGGAACCGTAAAAGGAAGTAGGAAGAGCACTGGTCTTGGAGTCCCACAAGACCTAACTCTGAATCTCTTCTCAGTTATTAACAAAAATGACCAGGAATTCCCAAGTTTGTACTATTCAGAAATAAAATCAGAAAACACCAACTGCTTCACAGCGCTGAAGGGAAATAGTAAATTCAAGAGCCTAAACTGTAAAGTGGGGGACAGTGAAATCTATTTGCATAAAGTTCAGAAAAGCACTAATGCCAATCTCCTTACCATACTTGTTCTCACACTTATTTTAGAAATACTATTTTCTCAAAGAAAGTGCACTTGGAACCCCAAAATGGCCATCAGATAAAGACTGTCTCATGTTCAAGCTGGACTCTACCTCATCAACCCCTCACCTACCTAGAGATCTGGTGACATTCCAGGTTCTGAATGAACCTCACCAGGAAACTCAGCAAAAATTTTGCCTAAAGCCCAATGTTTTCCTTCTGCCAGCTCCTATAGTTTAGATCTACAGTGTCCCCCAAAGGTCCACATGTTCAAGGTTGGGTACTGTTGAGAGGCATGGAACCTTTAAGAGGCAGGGCCTACCGGGAGGCCTTCAGGTCATTGGGGGCTTGCCTGCGAAGGAGACAGTGGGACTCCACCCCTTCCTCTTTCTTTTAATCACTTCCTGGCCATAAGGGGAGAGGTCTTGCTCCTCCCAGCTCTCCTACCATGTGCTGCCTCACCAAGGTGCAAACAGATCCAGTTAATCATGGACTGATATCCCCAAAATTGTGAACCAAAATGAACCTTTTCTCTTTATAAGCTGATGCTCTGAGGTATTTGCTGTAGCAATAGAAGCAATCCCTTCTTTTCCTTCCTTCCTGTCAGAGATGCTGAGGTCTTGAGTTTCTCCACAACACTGCATCTACAGCTGTTAGAAAATCTTAACTGGTTTTCATCTGTCTATTCAGGCATTTCTAGAAATAATTCTGACTGAGAGCTGCTTTGAATTATCCACTCATCTGAGATCCTTTAATCTATTCACTCATGTTCATAAGATGGCAGCGGCGAGCTATGAAGGGAGCAGCTTTTGTCTTCCATTTGTACCCTCTGTCAGCCAAATCATGCCCCCATCACCCTCAGACAGTGTCCTCATCTGGGCTGGATAGAGATGGACACTCCTCACTTCACCAAGGTTGACTCTAGCTCCACTGCTCCCAGTCTGCCTTCCCCAGGACATGATGCTGGGCCAGTCATTCAATTCACTTGGCCTCCAAATTCTGTCCCATAACAGGATGATGGAACAATAATGGCAACGGACATTTATTGATTACCTTCTATGTGACAATCAGTGTGCCAAGCACCTGATATACTACCTTGATCAACTATCCTACCAACTCTGAGGTGTTACTTTTTGAGATATGAAAAATGCAGAGAACACTGAGATCAAAATGAGACAATTCACGGGAAGCACTCTTCATGGTGTCAGGCACATGATAGGCGATCAACTAAAATGGTATCTGCTGTGAAGAGGATCAGCACATCAATCAGCCACACCACCACTGTCACTGTCATCATTGCCATCATGATCACCACCATCCATCTTTGTCACTAACGTCCTTATCAGTGCATGTCCCATACAGATGTCTCCTTTGTCTTCATTTCTGCATTCTAGAAAAAAGAAGAGCACTGGGTTCAATTGCTGTTCCTTTTGTTGTAGGTTTAATGTTATAACCAAAAAGAAAAAGGAAAGAAGGGAGAAGGAAGGAAGAAAAAAAAGGAAAGGGAAAATCAAGAGCCACTTCAAAACCGAAACACACACACACACACGCACACACGAGATGACCTCACTATTGCAGTCCCATGGTTAATTTGCAAGAGACCTACTCCATTTCCTCACATCAAGCTAACTACTGTACTGTGTGGATATTTAAAGTTGTCACTGTGCATGACTCTAGGGAAGTCAGATGATAATTTAGTCTTTCATAATGGCTTAACTTTCCCTCTCTCTGGCTCACATCATTTGAGAAACTTAATGATCATTACATAAGGAAACAAATTCCACAGACTCCGCCAAGGTTGGTGATATTACTGAACTCATTTTACAAAAAGGTACTCAACTTCAAACAAGGATTTGAAAAAAGGAAAGGAGGAGGAAGGGGAAGGAGATGAAGAAGAAAGATGAGTAATATGATTTATAGACCAGATTTTTTCTGGAACTACCTCATATGGAAATACCACAGATCCACACCTAAATTTTTTAATTGACAATTCCTCACTCTCATGCGTCTTTTACAGCATCCCTTCTTCTCACACCTTCATCTCTCTAAATGGCCCCTTGGAGGAGTCTCTGAAGATGCCTGCCAATCGCCATCTTCATCTTAAAGCAGCAGCATAACCCTTGTTTAAGAGTTCAAGCTATTGGGCTTCAACCTTCTGGCTTTGCAGCTTACGAGCTCTGAGATCCAGAGCGAGTCACTGTCTTTCTCAGGGCCTCTTTCCCTACATTTGTGAAAGAAGGGAACAGTAGTGTCTCAGTGAAGAAGAGATGAGTGCTTGGCACCTGGGTGATACACTCGTGGTACAGAATAAGCCCCCTCTTCTGCAGATTCCAGCAAGCATGGTCCTTCATTCCCTCCAGTTTGTATGAGTTTTCTATTGTTGCACAAACGCCCTTGAACTTGCCACTTCAAACAGCAACACTATGACCTCGCAATTGTGAAGCAGGCTCAACTCAGTTCTCTGCTCGGCGGAGCGTCTGGGAAGAATCAGACTCACCCTGCTGTTGCACAAGTTCAGTCCCCTGAGGTTGGAGGGCTGAGGTCCTTCCTTCCTGGGTGGCTGTCAGCACCTGGAGGTCCCCTGCGTTCCTTTCCATGCTGCCCCTCCAACCGAAATCTAGAGGTCACACAAACCCTTGTTTCGAATCTCCTTCCTGCAAGCTGTAGAAAATCCTCCACTCCTGTAAGGTTTGTGGAATTAGGCAAGACCCAGCCCAATAAGCCAAACATTCTCCCTTTCGAGTAATTCAGAGTCATTTGAAAATTCCCTTTTGCCATGTGCATACCATAACCACAGATGTGATCACTCACTGTAACCATGGATCACACACTCCCAGGAGGGGCGTATAGAAGGGCAAGCGTCTTTGGGGCCATTCTTAGAATTCTGTCACATATTCATTCCAAACATATGGGACTCTTCCTCTTGGTCTCTCAATACTGTTGCCTCTGGACTGTGGCTTGAGATGTTCCTGCTGCATGGAATGGCCCTCACACAGGCTCAGAGGTCCTTGTGCACTGAGACCTTCGAATGACAGACCTCTGTTTAGATGCTCCTAATCTTCCTGCCCACATACAACACATCTCCTCTCTAGCTACCCTGGAGTCTCCCCAGAACTACTTCTGTAGCACACCTCAGGCTCCCCTGGTGCCCTCTTGAACTCTGAGTCTCTTAAAAATCAGATGTATCTATTTTGCAACCCTCGATACTGACTTGCACATAATTAGAACTCAGGAAACAGTTTTTGCTGAAATAAATGTGAATAAACAAGGGTTATACACCCCAAATTCAATTATTTCTGTTTAGGAGGGAAAGATCTAACCAAAAAGATTTAATAATATTTATTGAAGATAAATCAGGTGACAGGCACAGACCTACAACACAGACCGCACTTTATTTGGCCTATGACACCAGCATTTGCTCAAGTTCAGCAAGACTGGTCTCCCTCTTTCCTTTTCCACTCCTATTTATGTCAATCATTGCAGCTAAGCACCATATTCCAAAGGAAAACTCAGAAGGACCCTTGACAACTCTCACCTGGAGAAAAACATTGTAGAGTCACCAAGAGCCAACCTGTACCCAAAAGCAAGTTTTCCACATCTTTACCAAGACCCCCAGGGAAACTTATAAAAAAATGCAGATTTGGATTCAGTAATGATTATGCCACAGGTCTGAGGCAGGGCCACAACCTCTGCAGCCCTCTCAAGAGAACTCCTGCCTAAGTAGCACAAGGAACCAGGAGGTGGGAAGGTCTTTCCCTTTCTGCTCCTATCCACTCTACAACAGTGTATGGAGGCTCTGCTAGTGAGTACCCGAGGTGGAAAGGATAGGGAAGAACTGGAAACCACACACACACACACGCGCGGAGTGCCATGGTCACAATGCATGGCTCCCTCCTGGGGCTGCTATTCCTGAGCAGAGCAAGCTGAGGTTTCTGTGCGCTCACAACACACTTCGGTTTTAGCAGTCCTTGTAATTGTTTTATCAATTGCCATTTCTGATGTCCTTGGGATTAAACTTCTCTTCCACAATGGTCACTGAAATGGGAGTGTGGAGCCACCAGACCCCAGGTCTGCACAAATACTTCAGGCCCCTGGCAGCTTGGACCTTTTTGAAAGCTACCGATGTCACACCCACACAGAGCCAAGCCTGCGCCAAAAATCCACGGCTTCTGAGCACACTGGGCCGCTCTAGGTTAAACACGGTGGTAAGGGTGGGAAAGGGCTGGCAAGGAGGGAGAGTTAAACACAGTGATTTAGAGGGGAGGGAGCTCAAGCCTTCTCTAATTACCAATCAAGCATGTTACTAGAGGTTGGGGGAGCAGATCGAGGAAGGATAACAGACCCAGGGTGCCCCGGGATGGAGGAATGATTTCTAATGTTCTCCAGCACAGTAGGGTACCTATGACTGTGACAACCACTAATTGTGTATATTAAAGTAACTATTAGAGAGGATTTTGAAGATTCTCAACAAAAAGAAATTATGCATGTTGTAGGTGAATATGCCAATTACCTGATCTAATCATTACTCATTGTACACGTGTGGAAATATGGTATGTCCCATAGTCACGCACAATGATTACGCATCAATTGAAAATCTGAAAGTCATCCTCACTGTGCATCACTAGGCCTACGTACAAAATGCCATGACCTGCCAGCCACAGTCATGACCACAGACTGGAGAGAGGGATCTTACAAGATGTCCTTGATCCCATCTACATGAAGGATTCCTTAACCGGAACCTCCTTCATTATGCACAAGACACAAAAGACATTTTCACACACATCCATATTTTCATTCTGAAATGCTTGCATCATAGAGAAGATAGGGATCAAAGGAAAATACTTTATGTCAGATCCATTTATGACAGACCCATAGCCAACATTATCCTCAATGGAGAAAGACTGAAATTATTTCCACTGAATTAAGGAACAAGACAAGGCTGTCCGCTTTCCCCACTCTTGTTCAATATAGTTCTTGAAACCCTTGCCAGAGCTATCAGGCAAGACAAGGAAATCAAAGGAATTCATATAGGAAAAGAGGAAGTTATTTCTATTTGCTGATAACATGATTCTCTACCTAGAAGACCCAATACGCTCGACCAGAAAACTCCTAGAGCTTATAGGCAATTTCAGCAAAGTGGCTGGTTACAAGATCAACACCAGGGGCTGGAGCGGTGGCTCAGCGGTTTCTGCGCTTGCCTGGCAAGCACAAGGACCCGGGTTCAAACCCCAGCACCACGTACACAACTGAGTGTTGGAGCAATGAAGGCCATGTGAAAAACTAAAGTTATTTCTCTCTCTCTCACTGTCCCTC